>JAPMOQ010011580.1:1293712-1376369 GCA_026543055.1 Argiope trifasciata
AATGTATGTATCTTAGTTTTATTTGACCAAGAAGCTTTTTTCTTTAATGCCAAGCACAGCAAAGTTTCATTTTAAAAATTGATCATGTTTTTTGGAAGAAGTTATCACATGTAATGTCGTGCTCTTACGTTATGCGTTATGGTAAATTCATACATCAGATGAACAACTCGTATGCCTTGATTTTTTTCTAGATTCGGCTCCGGTTCTTATCCAATAAATTTCTGCCTTTAGAACAAATGAAGTTTCATCATCACATTCAATTCACCTTTTAATTTTGTATTTTGATACTTATTTGGCATACATTGTTTGATAAGATTTCAGTCACGAAATGAATGTTATTATTCCATTGCTGTAGTATTTTCGTATAGATATACATTTTCTACCAATAAGTATTAGGACACCCATGCAAATTAGGATATATCCTTCTATTCTTAAATATAGTGTGAGAAACAGCATTGGCATTCGTGGCATGCAAGATGAAACGAAACACAGGGCAATCTGATACCAATAAAGGCGTAATTGTTGGATATCATGGAAATGGCCGATTCTTGTTACATATATAGTGAGTTAAACATTCCAAAATCGACAGTGACTTTTGTGAGGAAGAAGTGGATGTTGAGTGGTGATTGAACGAAACGTGCCTCGCCCCGACAGATCAACGAAATTAAGATATAGAGACTAATGAATATTGTCCAAAGAGATTAGGAAAACCACCCCAAATCGATGACACACATATTCCAGCTACTCCAACAAACATCCGAGACTGTTGTTTCGATAAATACCAACCGTAAGGAAGCACATTTGGTCGGTTTCTATGGTCATGTTGCAAATCCATAAGGCTTTACAAAATACAGCCGCGCCGCTCGGTTGAGTTGGTGCATGGTACTTAGAAATTAGATTTTAGATTAGTGGAAACATGGTCTCTAGATTGATAAATCAATGGCAAGGTCTGGGTTTGGTTTACGTATGGAGAACACTTTTTGCCAGAATGCATCATGCCAACAGTAAAGTTTGACAGAGCTGGAAATATAGTCTTGAGATGTTTCTTGTGATATGAACTGCAACTGAGACAACTATGACAACTATGCAACTATGACAACTGATATGAACAACAATATGAGCTGACTCCTACTCCATTATTTTACACAACAATGTGCTTACTACCCTGCGGGAGTTTTACGTGTTGGATCATTGTTACTTCCAGGATGACAGCACCACTTGTCAAAGTGCGGGGTCCACCATGAATTGATATAATATTATTGGAGTGAACCGGTCTCCAGACCAGTCCTAAATGGACTGGACTGGCTTGCCCACAGTCCAGACTTAAATCCTATAGAAAATCTCTGGAACGTATTGGATCGCCAGATTAAAGGATGCAGAAACCATCCCAAATTGGTGAAATAACTTACACGTCTTCTCCAAGTTGAGGGGAAAAAAATATCACTTTCCAGTGTCCAAACACTTGCGAAAAGCATTCCTCGGTGGTTTAAGTATATATTTAACTCAGGAGGCAATTACAGTCTTAAGCCTCGGACTGGAGACTCTATCAACTTCTGAATATGAATAAATTGCGTTTATTTCTCTTACCACAAGTGTCCAATTACTTATTGGTAGATAGTGTATTAGTGCAATGGCTGAATTTCCGGACATTCTTCCAACTTTCCTGAAGAGAAGCAGGTTAATTTCTGTGCCTTCTATCTGGAAGAACTGATTTATTATTAAAACGTACACCTATCGGGAATTTTTTTTTTGTTTCTTCTTGTTGAATAAATAATTTATTTTGCAAATTACTAAGTACAGTTTAAAAATAACATTATCTAATAGCTAATACAATTTGAATTTTTTTTAAAAATTTATAAATAAAAGAAAATACTTTTTAGAGAAATGAAATTATATCTTCACTAGCAAAGTCATGAAATATCTGTTAAATATACTAATATCATCATTTTTCATATGATGTTGAATAATGCTTCAAGTCAAATAGGTAGTAACAGAGCAGTAAGATAATCTTTCTTCGGCTGTATTTGAAAATAAAGCTGCATATTTGCTGACAACTCATGACTTATTTAAAAAATTTGTCGTTCTGCGATTAAAAATTAATTAAAACATTTTGACCTAAATAGTAGTAAAAAAATTCATTTGACAAATTTAATTATTTGTCATTTGAATTGATTATTCAAAATTAAATCAAATGACATATTCTTCATTTACGGATATTTATCAACCTATAGTTTAAATCTATTTTTTAGTGATTATTAATAGAAAATATTAGTTTTTGTCACCTGAAACTTTCAAAATACATCCCAAATTTCCCGTTCAATTTCTCTACCGATGTATTCCATTTCCATTTTTCTCAAAACTATTTGAATCTTGAAAAGTTCTTTAAAAATAGCCAGACATATTTTCATTGCATGGTACTTGTCATTTTGGCCCATTTTCGTCTCCTTTGTTCGTTACGTGACATTTTTTGAGAAAGTTAAGCAAAATAAAAGTAAGTTTCGTAAATCCGAAGGAGTTTTGGCAATTTGCCTCTCGCATTTGCAACGCTTTCCTTGGCGTCGCCTTTAATCTTCCTTATTTATCTTGAAAAATTATCAGTTATTTAGAGCATTAAAAATCAAAAATGACATTGCTCTAACATTTTAGAGGAGAAAATGTCATAGCTATAGTTACCCAAGTTTTCTAAGCAATTAAGTAAAGAAAACTTAAAGCATTTTACAAAGAGCATTTATAAGATGACATGAAAAGGCTGCCATTATCATTCATTTACAAAACTACGATGAATCTTTAGAAGACGCGTGTGAAATATATATAAAATTTGTGTGTGTGTGTCTGAGAATCTCCTTCTTCTTTTAGTAAAAATTTATTTAGTCTCAAATACTTAAGAAGCCTCTATTTTTCTTTATGAAAAATATTTGACAAGGGTTTCGTTCCTTTGAACAATTGCATCTTTTATCTTTGTAGTAACTGGTTGTTGGCAGTAAAGGTAGTGAGTGACAAACCAACTAACTTTGAAGTTGGCCTGTTTAGTGCCAAAATAGCCCACCAATTACTTAGTTTACCTTGTTGCTGTTTGGAAAAAATGATTGTTGTAAAAATTAATAGTATTTATCTGATTTCATCATGCGAAAGAAAGGATTGCGAAAATTACCTTTTGCCTAATAATTTGTATTTTGATATTATTAAGAGATAATATGTGTATATTATAAATAGATTAGTAAACTTATTTTGTGTTAACTCAAGTGTTTTTATTCCCGACAAAAAATTAGTTATATAAGTCTTAATGTAAAACAATGTTCTGTTTATGATGTATTCTTCCTTTGAGCAAATCAGAGTTTATTTTTTATTTGAAAAAATAGGAATAGTTTAATGAAGATGATTTTTTAGGATTGTGAAGTAATAGATAATTTTTTATGTGCCATCTGTATTTGATCGTTGAGTCTATTACCTATTACAAGGGATTTGAATATTTCCATTCTGAAAGACTATTCCAATTATCATTCCAATCTGGAAGACCATTATAATGTAGGGTAAGTAAATATCCTTTAAGAGCCCAAAATACACTTTTCTCTTGACATTCTTCAGTGAAATGGACGTTTATTCTTGAAGTTAAGATGAATTAAAATATTTTAGAACTTTAAACATTCTTCAATCTATAAGTTGATAGACGAAATCGTGGAATAGCTTATTCTTTAAATTTTATCTTTAGATAATTTTATTAAAATCAGATTAGGAATATTTACTCTACAAAGTTATATTTCATCTTAAAAAAGGATAGCAAAATAAAAATTAGCGTAGGTAAGTAGATATTGATATTTTCTGCAACTACTTTAGAATGCGTCACCTTCAGAGTTTCCCGTAGACAATGAAAAACGAACTAATGGGAATACTTTTCCAAAATTTTCTTGCATATCCTATAATAAAGGTGTTACATTCCCTGGCACTTAAAAATTCTGAGCAAAACTATGAACGCCAAGTGTTCTCATATTTTTATGTTGATATCCGCAAGTTAACTTCTTGTAGTTTGTTATGCAGTTAAGAAACCGAGCATTTTGATAGCATTTTTATTTACTGTTTGAAAAAAATTCGTTACTGAATTACAGTTTTAGCAGAGATGGCTTGTCAGCTCAATATCCAGTAATGCTATAAAAGATATTTCTGTTGTTGTTTCTAATGGCACTTGTCATAGAGGAGCCCGCTGACTAAAGAGCCATGCGATTTAATCCCATTTCCCTATGAATCAAAATAATAAAATATTCCCAAAATAGAAGGCGTCATTTTATTAGATATTAAAGAAAATTAAACAGTTGAAGGGTTAAAAATGTTAAAGTTGAAATTTTTGGGTTTTGAAACATATTATAAACTCAAAAATAAGTAAAGTCAAAATTCCCAACAGTTATAATATTGGGCATTCTGACAAAAAGGCCGTTATTCTGATGCTTTGGAATCAGAATCAGCCATGAAAGTACGTAAACTTTTCCCGCCATTAATTCAATGTGAGATAAAAAATATTCCCAAGTAAATCCCCTCGTTTTCCCATTTGATGTTAAAGAGCAAGTCTCTGTATGTTCGACTCTCCGATAAGGTTGACAATGATATATTTAATAACTTCCTGGCTTTGTTGAAGGAGTAACAATTGCATATTTTCATTTTTATGGTCAAGATATTTTCAGATATCCTCTATGTTTAGATATTAGGCAGAAGATGATACAGATACTACTCTCATGATCACAAATAAAGGATAATTCAGAGTTACTCTGGAATCGAACTCTAAAATACATCTATCACCAGTAAAATGACTACACACATCTTCAAAAATCATATGCAAATTGCAGGAAACCATCAGATAACACCGATAGTACGTCACAATTACGCGAGTGTAAAAGAGTGATGCGTAAGAAATACAGGCAAGGAAGTAAAATTATTCACAAGAACTTTATAAGTCTTTCAGTGTAATAACTGCGTAGTTAAGACATAAAGGACGCATTTGGAAGATTTTTTACTACTTAGAGCTATCGGCCCTGTGGAATCTGGGAGCACTCAGCTGGAAGAATCCGAGGAACTTGGAAACGCCCAAAGTGTCATCTCCTTGCTTTGGTAACGATTTCAAGATAATCTTAATGTGAGTAGACGTTACAGCACAGGTCACCACCGAGTTACATCGCCGAATGAGGACCGGTATTCGACAGTTACTGCCAAAAGACACAGACGGTGCACAGCATCAACTTTCTCTCTGTCTCATCAGCTGTCTTCAGCCACTTGTACGACAGTTTCAAAGCAGACCGTGTACAGACGCTTAGAGGAGATTGGTCTATATGCTCGTAGGTGTGTTCCACCTACTGCAACTCACTGTCGGGGTGGTCGGCCTGGAATAGAACGAACGCATTGTACACAGTTTGCGTTCAACCCCTTCAACAGTGGACTTGTGTGATGTTTTTCGACTAGTCCAGGTTTAGCTTGCAGTCTGATTATCACCGGACTTTCATATAGAGAGCGCCAGGTACCCGTTACCACCAAGAGATCATCTTTGAATGGCACCATTACGGTGGTGCAGGATTGCTCGTTTGAGGAGGAATTATTCTGAGTTTCAGAACTGACTTGCATGTTCAAATTGGAACCATGATAGGCCAAATCTATGGGGACGTCATTCTGGAACAGCATGTACGTTTGTTTCGGGGTGCTATGGGCTCAGAATTTGTGTTTATGGATTAAAATGCCCATGTTCACCATGCAAACATCGTAAACGATGGACTAGTCAGCATTCTCAACAGACTTGATACCAGTAGCGCATGTGCGGGACATACTTGGCCGATGAGTCTCAGACGGTCATCCACCTCCTACATGTCTTTTGGAACTTCGGAGAGCATTGCTGAGTGAGTGGTGTAATATTTCCCAAGATCACATTGATAATTTGATACTCAACATGCCTAGAAGTAGTACAGACTGCCATTGCGTCGTCTGGGATATATTCTATGTATTAACCATTATACCTAACATGTAATAGTGATTTTTGTAAATAGTTATATTTCTAATTGCTCTAGGGAGCAAAAAATCGCAATTATATGAAACATTTATGATGAAAAACACAATTATATGATGCTATATAAAACATAGAGCCTCTTTTTTGCACTTAATCTTTTATTTAATAAATATGCTTTACAAATAAATCACTTTTGTTTTATTTCTGACTCTTTCTTTTCCTGACCTCGCATTATCCTTAATTTATGGATATGAGCGTATATAACTCTGTCTCTAAGCCTTAGTTCAGCCTACAGGATATTATTATTTATAGATTTATTGAGAAATTTCGCCATCCTAACCTCCACTCGCATTATATATATATATATATATATATATATATATATATATATATATATATATATAACCTTGTGTGTTTTACTGTTTGGTGAAAAAGCTATTTGTAAAATGTAGCACCCTAAGTGTTTGAGAATTATTACGTGCAGATGATGACTGACTGTAGATGGACATGGTAGGGCAGTCATAAATTTTATAGAGTGTGTCATCAATATATAATTTCAAATCCCATATGAAATATCATCCCTCTAATTTATTCCATTTTTGATTTATAAAGACATGTGGACAAATGCTGTGCATATATCTTTCATTTCGTCTCATTTGATTTTTTAAAAATGAAATTCACTTCGAAAACGGAAAAAATCTTTTGGGTGTAATAATCCATGCTGAGATAAAAATAAATAAATAAAAGAATGGATACTGGACGATGGCAACCAAGGGAAAGTAGTAGAGAGTGAAGGAATCCTTTTTCAAATTTTCTTTACATTTGATGTAAGCTGATTTTCCTATGTAATAAACTATCTAAGTATTCTGAATGATTAAAACTAACAAGAATAATGCAATGAACAATACAGAGAATTTATATCGAAATATTAAATGTTATAATATATATCCACTTTAATGACAACCGAATAGTTCATTTCTAAACCATTAGACACGGCCAATCGGAAAAATGGTCGAGATATGGCATTTTATGTGGCTTGGGTAGTTAATTGTACTTTTGAAAAAAAATTATGTTGTTTTAATTTTTATGCAATCCTTGGTACTAATGAACATATTTAGCAAAATATACTTGGCAATGTTATATTTTTATCAAAGAAAAGGTCCATTCTATGATTCAATCTGACCAAATCACTAAGCTTTGAAAATTACTATTTAGAATTATTTTAAACCAATTAACCCATTTGCATCATTAACGTATATATACGCTCAATTTTCCTGTTCACTATCACTAGAAAGTATATATACGCTGCATCATATTATATGCTATGCATATAATATGATATATACTATATTCATATTATATACTATATACTTATATGCATCTCACATCTCAAATATTACCACACTGAACAAAATTACTAACAAATAATGCTTTAAAAGGATTTTTTTTCTACTTTTCTACAATTTTACACCTCAATATGAAATAAAAAAATATCCGTGATATGGGCCTTTATTTCATATTTTCATATCATGCAAATGTGTTAATGGTGAACTCGATGAAAATTTACTCATCATTACTTTGTGCTATCTAAAGGACACTGTTCATAAATTCTAAAATTGATAATTGTTTGTCCGAGAAGATTAGAACATTTTTTATTAAAAATATTTGAGTGTCAGAAATATTTAATTAACAATGATTAATAGAGCTAGTCTTTATACAAATTTAGAGTTGTTTTTTTACTCAACACTGACTGATTACACTAAAGTAAAATATAATTCTTTACATCATTTAGAATATTTTTTCTGTTCACAATACATATCCGTCTCTGAAGGTTTGGAAATGAGTTGTTGAATCCCGATTAGAAAGGGCACCTTGAAAATGTATCTAGTTTATCTTTTCAATAAGCAAAATGGCAAGAAAAGGCAAAATATTTACAAGCAAGACTTTTTTCCATTTCTCTTTCTAACGTTTATTTTTGTGTTTCACGAATCAAAGCATCTTCAATGAATTCTTTTTGATTTGACAAATAATTAGTTATGAGTTGAAAGGACTATTCAAAATTTATTATAGCAGTGCTATTTTTCTAGGAGGCAAACTTCTCAAAATGTTACGACTTTGAAAACTTTAAAAATAGTGAGTATTTTGGTTATCCATTCTTCCATTTTTAAGAACTTATTATTTTTGGGATTTTCTAATGTTTGGGAAATAAAGAAGAAACTGTTTCAATTACGAAATTTTAGCAGTAATTTTAAAAGAATATAAATCGGTCTGAATATTTCTAGTATTCATTGCAAATTCCTTGAATAATCCGAAATAAGTCTATTTAATTCCTTTCTTTTCTCCTGGAGAATAATTACAGTTTCGCTTGGCTATTCTAGATAAAAGATGTAAGCTTCACTTCGTCATTCTAGATAAAAGATGTAAGCTTCGAGTTTTATTTGAATCAGTATATTAAGCAGTGTTGTGAAATAGAATTCACACGCATCCACAAAGAATCAAAGCCTAGACGTTGGTTCTACTCCATTATCTGCTACATTAAGTAAAACATTTTATCTCCCTTTATTTAGTAACAATATATCTCAAGTAACATGACAGAGTTTTCTTTCTATTTACTTCAGTGTTTCATTTTATAAAGAAAAATAAAATAAAGGTGTTTCTGATTAATAAGAGACTTAATTTTCAGCAATACCTTCAACGAAATTAAATTTTTCATTTGTAATTAAAAATTAAATTAATTCATTAAATTCTATTGTAACACCTTATATTGAGCTACTTTAAAGCCGCCTATATTTGAGTTTCTGCTTCCATCAGCAGCTGGACCTCAAAGCTACAGAAAAATTAAACTAAGTTAGGAAATGCGCAACTTTCTCCATCAACTCAGTCGGCAAAATACTTATTCTCCTAAACTGAAAAGTTATTGAAACTTTGCATCATTAGCCTTCCTTGCACAAAAGACAGAGAAATGTTCCTTAGCTATATGAGAAGCTTAAAAAATTAGAACAGAAAAAATATTCTACTGTTCGAGGCTAATTACAGTAATTAATTTTGAGATTTATGGTTTCCTTCTCATCTAGTATGAAGTACCCAGATCTTAAATTTTAACGCAATTCTTAGTTTATGGTTTGGATAGAAATAATTAAACGACTACATGAAATGAATAAAGAAAATTGAAAAGTATATTTTAGAGTGCAGCGGATCTTGAGAATTTCTCATTTTTAAAAAATCAAAATGAGTTCCTTGTTTTGAATGAAAACCTCATTTCTTAAATTGCGCTCAGCAAAGTATAAAAGAGCTGGAAAAAATCTCGAATTTAAACTGGGAATTAGTTTCCAAATTATATTGCGTAGTCCATGTTTTTCGTTCAATTTTTCCAGAATGAAAGGTTATGAAATTAACATAAGTTAACGTTATACTAGTTAATATCCGTAATGTTTGTTGCAGTAAGAAGACATGACTAAGCTAATAGCTTAAGAATTACCATGGCAGAAGAAAATTATTGAGATTTGATTAAAAGAGCTCATATTAATAACTTCTTAGTTTATTAGAAATCTGTTTTATTGTGCTGTAACAAATTTGAAATCATAGTCAAGATTTTATTTTGAAAAGCTAAGTTATATTTTTGTGCTTTGAAGCTGTGATAGCGAATCTATAAATTGAGTGCTGCGTAGAAATTATTTTGAAAAATGCGTCTCCTACTCATAATGAATTCAAGATTCAATGAATCAGAGTCGACATTTAACCTCTGTTCAAGAATAGGAATGCATTTTCAGTCGCCTAAAAACGAATTTTCGCTTCCGGTCATTGAGCTGCAGTTATTTTTGGTTCAATATCTTTCTGATCTAATCAATCATCAAATAAAATTGGTTTCTATGTCGAAAGCAGATTTCACGTTCCTTACGTCCCTTGTGTTTTTTTATTACAAACTATTTAGTTTCTACAAACGAATGTTTCGAAACACTAATGCAATGCATTTTGAAAAAAAAAAATTATTAGCCATTTCTAGAATTTGTTTGGAAAATATGCGTGGAAATAAATGATTTGTGGTTATCATTTCATGATAACAAATTCATTGTTACTCCAGATGATGCATTAAAATTCACAGCTACAGAAATAAAAGCATAGTATTAAGCGTTTTAAAAGCGACTTTAATTAATAACAAAACAAAAGAAAATTGAACTTCTGTCCCAAAATACTGTATTGTAACAATGTCGTTTATATTTCCTTGTCTGCCTTGTTTGTGTCAATTGCAACTTCCAGTGTGATGATTTTTACATCATTCAATTCACAAAAGCTCAATGAACACATTCAGTTATATTACAGGAAAGGTAGATTTTTCTTCAATTATCGAACTTTTAAAAAAATCAAGAGTTTCTTACATCTGAAAGACAATAACTACCGATATCACAAAATTATAAAAACACTCAGAGTTTTTACTAATAGCACTTTAAAAAAAAAAACATAGGATAAAATTTTTATCGTTTTAGTTGATTAAAATTCTAATTGCAATTTCAAAAAAATCCCTCGGAGGTTTGATCATTGCCACCCTCTAAAATATGCTTGTGCTACATTTGGTACGTCCAACGATCCTCCAGCATTGAGCACTACGTATAACTGTTTTTATATCATGTTGCTTACAGAATAAATACCAATCTAAAAATAACACTAATTTTTAGAATTTCAATTTTTTTACATTCCTTTTCACATATAATGTTGAAAAGTAAAAGCACGAAATAAATTTTCCCAAAAGTTAAATTAGAGTATCGAAGATTTGTATGGCTGTTAATAAGTAAAATAGAAAATGCATCTAAAAGCAGCAGGAAACCAAAATGTTAATTCCTTTCCAAATCACTTATATCTGGAATCTGTTCAGCTGGAAAGATATTTATGAACAAATGAAATACTATAAATCTTTATAAGAGTTTTTTTTCTCTTCGCTCTTTGTTATGAATTGATTTTAATACCAGTTGCTTTAACAGTTCGAACTATAAATAAAGTGTTCTTTCTCAAGTCTTAAGAAATTTTATTTCACCTTCCCTTCATTTATTTTGTCCTTGTCGAATGGAGATTCTTGAAAGGAATCTATTATTTATCAGAAAATTTTGCATAGTAATAAAACGACTTGAATTTATTTTAATTTGAAATTTATGGTGTGTGCCTTTTTATTAGTTTTGCAAGCAAGAATAAAGGTGAAAAATAAAATCCAGGGGAAGATACTTCTCATAAATCATCTTATTTCATCAGATTATAAAAGTACAGAATTCTTTTTGTAAACGTTCCCAAGCAAGGGTTAAAATCTTGCATTTTTTAGAATGCCTCGACAATAGACTGTAGTAGAGTGTTTTTGCATCCTGTATTTTAAATTTCAGCAAGATATTGCCAACATATTCAGCCTGGAGCTTGGTTAAATTGTTTTCATTCTGACCAGCGGGTGACCGAGCTCCGCTCGGAGAAAACAGGTATCGAAGCTAACTCGAAGATTTAAATTTTCAATTGTGATTTATCAAAACAATACATGCCATAAGAAAATTTGTGAAACCATTGGTGAAAAGATAACCGGTTAAAGTGCACCATTGTAAACTATTCTAAAAAAAGTTAGAGTTTGGAAAGGGAACTATTCTACACAAAGGTAAAATAAAGGTAAAGATTGAAGTGTGTTGAAGTTCAATATTTTTGACAAATTTATTTAGAAAAACCAAACATATATACATACATAAGAAACATATTATAAACCTATAACAGCATAAACATAAAACTTTATTGGTTTGTCATATTGGCTATAGATGGCAGCACGTTAGCGCTTGAAAATTTAAGTAGCCATTATGGCGAACTAATAAAGTTTGAAAATATCCTATGTAATTCCGAACTGCTCGATCGCAGCACCTCAAAACCGGCGCCAATCGATTCCTCGTGGCCACAAACCCCAGACCCCCAAGTTTACCGGAGTTTATTAATTCTGGGGCCGATTTTCGACTTGGCAACCATTCCTCGTATTATAGTATTAGATTTGTCAGAATTTAATTATGTAAATCTAAGATATTTTATTTTGGAATTCAGTTTGTTATACCACCACTTTGTCTGTTGTTTGATTGTTTGAGTCTATAAAGTTCATGATTTAGTAAATAAACTAGATCTTCTTTTCGAGGAAAAAGTTGTGAGTAGCTGGAAAAAAAAAAGAAATATTTTATTCCTGTTGATTAATAATCGACATTAGATATTTGGAGAATGCAATTTCGGCGCCAATCTAATATATAAAAATTAAGTTTTGTTTGTTCGTACCTTGTGCTCTGACGTACCCTTCAACATATTGCGATAACACTTTGCCAACTTATTGCTTTCACTTGCACGAAGGTTACATTTTAAAATTTTCAATTGACAAAAGACAAATAGTAAACGGCACGTGTCAGTCGGATTTAATCGCACTACATTAGATTAACTTTAATCTAAAAATCAGCAATGCCAAACATTGATAGAACAATAGAATTTGTGGTATTTTTGAGAAAGTAAACACAGTTCAATGCATCTTAATTATCTGATTGGCTGGATTGAATTCGAATTGCAGCCACTTCCATTTGTTCTTCGTGATCATTTCATACAAAATTGCAAAAATCCTCAAAGATGTAAAATGGTGTACTATTAATTAAAATGGAATGTTAATTTGATTTTACATTAGTGGATTAACCAAAAAGTCAGAATTTTTCACTGGCATTCCAAAACTCAACTATAGATCATTTCTGTGTACCCAAACTGTAAAGAACAGTTTTTAAATTCAATTTTCTCTTATCAGACACTCACTTAGAGATTATCAGAAACCCAAATCACCCTCTACGTGTATATAATGTGAAGGTTTTTTTATTTATCCTTTTATTTTATTATTACAGTAAACTCTCGCTACAACGATACCCGATACAACAATAACTCCCTCTACTACAATAATGTTTTGTGGTCCCGGGGATTTTGCATATAAACTAATGTTAATCTCCCCTCAATATTGCGATATTCTCTAGAACAATAAACCTCTGTAAAACGATTTTTTCAATCTAAATTTCAGTATTATTTTCTCCCTTTATAGTAATATTTTGATTTTCAAATGCTTTTTTTTTTCGTTTTCTTTTGTTTTTTTTCCCGTCTATTAAGACTCATTGTGGATATTCAACTTATCCCTGAATAAATAGCTATTGTTCAGATTTCAAAACAGATGAAGACCACCCTTTTGGGAATTGGAGTTGGTGAGGGGGGGGTGAAGTGTAAATGTATGCCTAGTCTCATTTGCCTGTAAGCTTTGGAATTCTGATAAGGTTTAAGGACATCTAGACTTGTCTGGTCACCTTGTCACAGAACAAGTGCCCTTTGTTAGAGGAACAGGGGGAGATGGAGGCGGGGTGTTGTTAAGTGACGTACTGAAAAGGGAGTTCAAAGGTTGTTTTATAGTCTTTAACGATTTTGAGTTCTACGCGAAACATTTGGTTTAAACTTTTCTTTCTTTCACGCGATATTGTTCCCTAAAGGCCTTATCACACAGTGAAATGTCGCCAGCACTTTTCCGTTTCTACCCTCAAAAACCGGCCAAGAAAGTTTCATAATCGACAACGTATTCAAACAAGTTCGAAAATTGGTATTGGTGAACTTAACAGTTAAAAAAATGAATAAACAAACAAAAATATTGGATTATTTTCAATAAAAAGTGTTTTCAGGTATGTGAATATTTCTGTGCTTATTTTCCGAATTTATCCTATTTATTTATTTTTTTAGTATTTAAACCACTATTATTAGTATTTTACAAATTAATTTCTTCTAAATATAGACTTAAAAGTAGTATGTTATGCACCTTTAACTAATAATAATAATAAAAAAAACTGTTATTAAATGCTCAAAATATGTGGGTCCTCGATATAACAATATGCCTCTCTACAACAATATATTTATTTGGTCCCTGAAATATTGTTGTAACGAGGTTTCACTGTATTTTATTTAACTATTTTATCCTTTTTGTTCAAACTTTTCATCTTTTGAGTGATCTGAAATTAATTTTAATACTAATCTTTTGGTGTATATTTTCTTTGGACAACATACAAAAATGTAGTTTTTGATCCCCATTTGAAAGGGATACTCTAAAGTATGATTTCTTTTCCCTCTATTGTATATGGCTCTTTAACGGGCCTTTTTTAAAAAAATTAATACATAAATCCTTTTTCCGAAAAGTTTATTTTGCTTTAATCTTCTTCTATACTTATAATAAAGCTTAATGTGTGTGTGTGTGTGTTGGCGCTCTACAGGCCAGACCGTTGGACCTACAGCTACCACATTTGGTACATGTATACCTTGGAGGTCGGGAATGTGCACCTCGGAGCCCTTTTTTCGAATTTTTAATTAGAATTTGAATTAATTAATATTTAAGCGAAATTTCGACGTTTTTCCGCTATAACTTCCGAAAATATTATTGCACAAACATGATTTTTATATCAATTTAAAGATTAAAAAAAATTAGCTTTCTAACGGTATCAGTTTTTTAAATTTATGACGCAAACTTCTATTTTTAACGAATTTTTTAAGAAATATTTTAACTATGTTTTTATCACGTGACTGGATAAAATAAAAGATTGCCGGAAGTTCAAATTAAAAAGCAACAACTATCATCGCAAATCAAATCTAAAGAAATACAACTTTCAGCACGAGACTGGATAAAATAACATAAATATAAAATGTGATATCTTCTAAAAAAATAAATGCAAGGCAAAGGGTTCTAAGAAATCGTTTGCAATATTTATATCATTAATTCCATAAATTATCTTTATTTACAGTAAACCTGATTGAATTTAGACAGGATAAGCATTGAAATCCCGACTTAATGGCATATTTCTATAATCGTTTGCATTATCTGTATCATTAATTCAATAATTTTTTACCTTTTTCGCTTTCTTTAACTTACATTTTAACATTTTGGCAATATCACCGAAAAAAACGTTTTTAATATTTTGGAAGCATAATTGATAAATTATTAGAGCATTAAACTCAAAAAGTTTTTCCGAATAAAGTTACCGACTCTTTAACTACTAATAACTGAATCTTTTAACTTTAACTATTTCTTAAATTTTGGCTAATGAATATGGGATTTAATTGGAAATTTTAGAACGCATTACTCATGGCGAACCAGCTGGTCGCCAAAGGCGGCTAGTTATTAATATTAAAAGATTGCTTTAACTGGCAATTGAAAAAAAATTACCATGAGTTTTCCAATTAAAAATTCAATAAGCCCTAGAATTTGGATTGAATAATTTTATGCGTTAAACAGACCTTGCAATCATTATTATTTTTATTTTTAAGAGCTTTTATATTGACTTGCATCATAATTATATTATTCTTATTAACTGCCTTTGGCGACCAGATCTTATGCCAGGAGTAAATAAATATTTTATGTAACCTGGTATCTTAATAGTTTCTTCAGCAAAGTATTTTTAATATTGCAGTTTTGAGAATCATATAACATACTATTATAGAAGCTCTTTAATGCTCTATGTATCGTTCAAAGTTTCTGCCAGAACTGGAAAATTTGAACTAGGAATTGAAGCGAAAGTAATACAGCTTCAGAACAAAATTTAATCTTTAATTTGAACCTTCGTCAACGAGATGGCAACTTTTTGATAAGAGCTAATTTTTGTTTACCATGCCCGCGTAACATGCTCGTACGGTAATTTTTTATTTAAGTGGGAAACCAATGTTTGAGAAATATGATTAAAATATTCATTTAAATAATTCCTTAAAAATAGAAACTTAATTTATAGTTTAAAACATTGGTCTCAATAAAAATATAATTTTTTAAATTAAAATGAAATAAAAGTCATTTTTGTGCTGTAATGTTTTCTGAAGTTATCAGGGAAAAGCGGCAAAATGTAACTTAAATTTATTTAATTAAAAGTGCAAATAAAAAATCCCGGCAAAGTACGTATCCCCAAATTTGATAGCTTTAAGTAAAAAGGTCTGACCTGTAGTGGGCCAAAAACACATGCACAAACATATAATCATATTCATTTTTGTTATAACTAACGATAAAAAGCAGCTAAATTCATTGACAGGTATTTGAGTTATTGGTAAAAGATTCACGCAGTTTAAATATTTGTAATATTTTTAAACCTTATGTACATGCATATTATTTACTTAAAAATGCTTTTTAACATTATTAATTACAAATCATGTTTTTATTATATATCATACATTATACATTTGACATAAAAGAAATTACATACTTTGCTTCAAATTTGGAATTGTATGAATTTTTCTAAAAAAAATACCAAAAATGAAATGACTGATAAAAATGTAGTTATTTAATCACGCGAATTTTTATAAAAGTAAAATTATAAAACAAAATAATGAAATTTTATTTCTGTAATTAAAAACTTGAATTTCAAAATGGAATTGAATTTATAGAATATTAAATGAATGTTTTATTGATGCATTTTCTATATTAGGAATATTAGCAGATAAATATACTTTAACTAATGTAGATTTCTTAAATATTCTTTCTTTTAAGACTGAAGATTATTGCGAAATTCTTTACTATTCAACTCTATATTGACAGACTAACTACTGCATTATCAAGAAATACTTTTCTGTAAAACTTCAATGCTTTGTCTTGAAAAACAGAAATAAAAATGTGAATAACAAACATTTTACGGAGACTTTTAATTAAAAATTAACATAAAAACAACTATCATGGCAGTGAAAATACAAAGATCGAAAAATCTCAGTTTAAGTCATTTTTGACATTCTGAAATTTGAATTCAAATTTTAATAACGCGCGTAATCGGTAGTTTTCGACTAGGGGAAAGTATTTATATTTTATATAAATGTTTCTATTGCTAATGTTATGTTTGGAAGTCTAAAACTTCACTTTTCATTAATGACAACTTTATGTTAATCCATAGTTACAAGAAATATAAAGGTTTACAGTCAATTAATTTCTTTCAATATTTTCTTTCAGCACCGGAGTTAAAACTGCGCATGTAAGGGAACTTCTTTCGCTGATTTAAAGGTAAGGTTCAATTTTAAGAAAATTTAAATTATATCTGAATCAACTATGTTGTTGATGAATATCCAACAATCGTATGAATATCCAAATAGTTTAATTTGATACATTAAACAGTATATTATTCTGCTTTGTTGGTAAAATTAAATTAACATTAACTTAAATTCTTTTTTTTCTTTGGGACTAGAAGTTTGAATATATTGTAAAAATCTTAACTAACATCTTTTACTATAAAATTTGCCAGATTCATTAAATGTTATATTTGAGATTATATTTATTGGAGAGATATATCCAAGCATGTACAATTTTAAAGCTAACCAGGGCCATATTTATTTAGGGTGAAAAAAAATTACATATGGTTCCAAAGTACAGTACAAGTAAATTTATGGGCGATTGTAGAATCAACAACCTTTTTTCAAAACACTTGACCTTTTTCTTTCGTGCCATAATTTTTACATTTATGGAAATGTATTTGGTCGTGAGTGCTTATTCATTTGAAAAAAAATGGATATCCGTAATTCTGGATCCTAAAAATAAAGTTTTTACTTCCTAGTTTTTGTATCTTACTTATTTTTATGCTTCCACAATTGCTTGCAGTGATACGTTAGAGCTCCATTCACGGATAAAACTACAAACACGCATTTTGAAGTCTGATTTGTAGATATTTTGTGAAATTCGGGCATTAAATTTCACTGTTATTTGCCTTTAAATATCAAACCGGCTCTCGATTGTTTCTATTATCTTATTATTAATAGATGGTAACAGACGAATAAGTACAGATGGGAATGGAGAAAAACCTAAAATTGAAATCCTTTTCAAACTTGATTATGGGTTCTTAACAAGATTTTAAAGGCTTTTGCCACTTTAGTCAGACTTTTGCTTCACATTGCTGTATGAGTGGACTGCCATTTTGATAAACATAATATAAACAATAAAAAATGCCTCAGCCTCTCTATCTAAAATATTTCTAATTTCCTGGTTCTTTTATTTTGTTTTATTTATTCAAATTAAAAAATATGAATTTTAGTCATTTTCTATATTTTCGTTTGTTAAATGATTTACTTATTATCAAAATAGTGTCAGCAATGTCGGAATCGTTCTAAGATGGTGGCGAATGGTTTCGGGATATAATTTTCATGAGTCATTTATGTTCCTTTGTTGAAAGTTATAATTCCCGTTAGAGAATTACGTAAATGTGTAATAAAATTGCTAATAAGTCTTTTTTAAGCTATGCATTTCATCTAAGATATCTAAAACTTTTCATGTCCTTCATCTTTAAGTAACTAAATAAAAAAGAAAGTTTTATATTTAAAGGGAGTTACAAAAAATGCTATAACGGAGTAAAAACGTTCTATCAATTTTGACGCTTTTCTTATGACGCTGATCTTATTTTTGTAATGACTGTTTCTGGTATCTACAATAGATTTTAGTTAAATATTGGATTTAACTATGATTTCATTAATAGAAATATGATCCCTCATACAAAGAAAGTCTTAAAATGCCCTTATATGCCCACTCAAATAAATAGAGATGAGCTCATCGCAGATAAATCACATATTCTCTTCTGCTATTCACTTCAATATAAAATTAGAAGCTACTCAAGACTGCCTTATTAGAAAAAAAAGGGAAATGTTTACAAGATTTAAAGATTATTCAAAAATAACTGAGGCCTTAATTTTCAGAATCAAAGTCCAATTAATAACGGAAATTTGGTCTTTTTATGCAAAATAAAAGCACTACTAAAAGAAAAAAAAACAAGTATAAGGAAATTGCATATAATTTATGAAAACACTTATGAAAAATGTGACTTGAACTGTAATGAAAACTGATAACCTGCTTTAAAACAAAAGCGAATTCTTTTTTTAAGAATTCATATAGTTTCTTAAGAAATTTACTGAATTCATTAAATATTTCAGTAAAGAATTACATTTCAAAGTAAATATCAAACCTTTTTCCCGTTCTTAGGTTTTGTACCCAGTTAAAGAGGTTAAAATGGTTCTTGAACCTGATGTTATGAGAAATTGGTCCTAACTATCAATGTCGACTTTTCCGAAGAATTATTTTAAGTGCTGATGCGTCTTGTGAGTTTAAGCAGTTCTAAGATGGGCAAGCAGAATGCGACTCGAAGTACCAAATCCACAAACCAATACCGTATCCGTATACCCCTGGAACCTCTCAAAGATGGCCATAGCATGGATCCGAAGGAGAAGACCTTCCTGGAGGCAGCAGAGAGAGGAGACAGACCCACCATGGTCCGATGCCTACAGAAGCCTAATCCAGTGAATGTCAACTGCACCAATATTTTAGGAAGAAGTGCCATCCAGATTGCTGTTGATAATGAAAATGTAGAGATAGTAGAACTGCTTCTTCAACAAGAGAGTGTGAAAATCGGAGACGCTCTTTTGTATGCTATTCGGGAAGGAGTGTATAAAATTGTGGAAATGCTGATCAATCATCCAAGCATTACAAGTGAAATGCTTGCGAATGATTGGGCAAAAACCCGTCAACCAGGGGAAGAAAGTTCCGATTACTCTCCAGATATATCTCCTATCATCTTAGCAGCCCACTGCAACCAGTTCGAAATCTTGCAACTGTTGTTGTCAAGAGGAGCTGTCATTGAAAAACCACACCCACTTTCATGCAGTTGTCAAAAATGTCAGGAAGGTATGCATACGGATAGTTTACGATACTCTTTGCGACGGATCCACACCTACAGAGCTCTTGCTAGTCCAGCCTGGATGTCCCTTACTAGTGAAGACCCTATTCTCACAGCCTTCAAGGTAAGTGAATTTATTATAAAACTTCACTCAAATGAAACTTTCGAGACATAAAAGGATTTTTCTTTTAAATTTTAAACTAAGATTTTATATTAAAACTTCACTTAAATGAAACTTTAGAGACATAAAAGGATTTTTCTTCTAAATTTTAAACTAAGACTTTTGATATAGTTTACTTCAACTTTCTGACCAACTTCAAAAGTAAACCCAAAATTTTCAAGGGATGCTGTATTTGACAGAATTTTTTCATATCAAAAAGGATTGTCTTAATTTATGTAAACGTAATTTACATTAAATATGTTAATATTTAAATAATTCCTTCAAATATTTTATTTAAACAATTATTAACTCATTTTTATTCCCTACTATGAATATCATGCAATAAAATCACAAGAGATAATTACTTTGAGAAAAGAATAAATTTCTCTGAGAATTTTAAATGTGTTACTGAATTTAATATTCAAAAAAATTGCAAAATTCATTTTGGAATGAAATATCTAAAATCATTAATATTAAAAATTGGATAATTATTTAATTAAAATAATAAATTTTAGGGAAGACTTGTTTTAGATATCTGGGTAATAATGCAGTGATTCATTATCTAACTATTAAGAAAAATCAATAATTCGACACTTTGAAGTATTATCGTTAAATTATTATTCATCTCATAAATGAAAAGTTTTAAGGAAAAAATTGTTTTTTAACCATTGTTCTAACTTTCGAAATAAAAGTTTGAGTTTGCGTTTCATGTCACAAAAACCATTTTTGGCTAAGCTACGTCACACTCATGATATATCCATTTATAACGAAATCGAAACATAAAATGTCCATGAAATCCAAATGTAAAGGCAGCCAGGAAAAATGATACTATGATATAAGATATAACAATAATTGTTTGGCTGAGGCTCATATATGATTATAAAGTAAATATTCTTCATAAAACTTAAATGGCAAACATTAGGAGTTTCGGAAAGTAACTTACCCTAAATCAGGATGAAACGTATAAAAAGTGTCAAGCGCTGTAAAGAAAATTTACTTTCTAAAAGAATGGGAAAACGTATAGGACATTTACAAATTAATCAAAATGGTGCTGGTACCAACATTATCAGATTCTGGTGGGTGAATCGGCTGTGATAAATGCTCAACCTAGTTAAAATGGTGTCCACTTTTCTGACCGGTAATATCGGGCCTAGATCTATTGTAGGTTTAATTGTATTAAGCAAATTGTGAATATGTGTGTCCCAATCAGCTTGTTGGAAATGTAAATTGTGACATATATATTTTATGCAGTCTTGAAGAGCAATCTGTGTTACTCAAAAAGTAGTAGCTTATGTAACTGCTTTGTTAGCTATTTCATTACTCGAAATTCCCACTTTTGAAAACCCAACATAAAATAATATGAACGCTCTTCAGGTAAATTTATCATAAAATTAAAAATATTAAACAGCAAAGGAATATCTTTGAACATGTAAAAATGAAAGATTCCAGATGCACTTAGTGAATTTGTATACATTATATAGCTATCTGCAGAACAATTTGAAGTAAAAAGTAATATTTTTAAAATAACAGTTACTTCTGCTGTAAAAATGAAACAAATTGAATTAATTCTGTAAGATATTGTAAAATTTGAAATTATGCAAGGGAAAGAAATGTAATCGAAACGTCTATAGCCTTAAATTAGTTTGAACGTATTGTATTTTTGACGATTATTAGCAAGTATTTGCTGGTATTTGGTATCTGCAATTCTTTTGTTATTTAAATATTCGAAAGGATTCAAATATTGAGCACCATGAAATTCATTGGGTAGTAATAGAAATGATTGTTGAAAAACGACGTGCACCTACTCTAAATGTAGTCTTGAAACTGTACGATACATCTGCTCAAAGAATGTGGGTATTAGTGATCGTTTAACAGCCATAAGGCATTGTAAAATCTAGATTTTATAAAATTATAAAAGAGATGACCCGGGGTTGATTATATTTTAAAGTAACAATGGAGAGACAATATATGCCTCCTTAAATGTAGAAAAGGCTAATTACATTCATTTGCATTTTCCATTTCCCTATTCTCCATCATTTGATAAAATTTATTAAACCTCATAAAATATTCCCCAAATTATATCAAATAAAAAATTGACTTCAGAAGATCAAATTATCTTGGGTTTCTTGTATCACACTGAAAGCAGGATTTCCCAAATGGAATGACAATTTACTCTAGTTTGTCTGCTATCTGGATTAAACTTTCTTATTTCGGATTCCATTTATTATTTTACTACAAAGGAAAAAGAACTGTTGGAGTCACATGTGATTTTATTACAAAGGAAAAAAAGAACTTTTGTTAGTTATACTTTGTGTTAAAAAAGTTTTGCATTTCTCTTAGTTCTTCAGGTGTTTTTGCATTTTTAACAGTTTTAAACTTTAAACGAGGCTCTACCATTGCCTCCGCCCTTCAAAATATGCATAGAAAAAGTCACGCCCTGTTAAAAGTGGACAGTATCTTGTGAAAATAAGAAAAAAGCTCAAAACGAACTTTTGTGTCTAGCCTTTTGTTCCTGATCATAGACTCTACCTTAAACCGAGCTAATGTATATATTTTTCCTGTTTATTTATTTAATTACTTATTCTTCATTTAAATTTTTGCTTTATTATTTCTATTTTTCTGTTTACAACGTTTAAACTGTCTATTTTTATAATTTACTAATTGTTTCAATGATATTGTTACTGTGCAATATTATGTCAGCTCTTCTATTTGAACCATTTGGGCATTTTCTGATTTTTCTTTTTATGTCTAATCATTCCTTTTTTTCGTTCCGGCTTTTTTATTTTCTTTGGTTGCCTTTAGCTTTTTTGCATCTAGAACATATGTATATAAAAGATATTTTTGAATAAGTCTTTTGATAGCTATTTAAATTCTATTTTTTAAATTTAATTAGGAACTTTTTACTAGTGTAAAGCCCCTTTTAGCACATACCTAATCATCAACAGAATACATAATAATATTATTTGTATTCATTATTAAAAGAAGCAATTAATTTAAATTAAAAGTTTATTAAATTAGAATATTTATATATTTGAGATCTCCGAGTCCTTGGCTGCCAGTTTGACAGTAAAAATGTTTGAAAAAATTATTGTAGTAAATTAAAATCAAACTTTAAGAAATGATTAGATCAAAAATTAAAAAAAGAAACAGAGCTTTAGTTTAAATCGAATTTACAGATCTTTTATTCTTAATAATGTATATACTTTATTAACTTTTTGCAATACATTACAAAATTTAAACTTAAAAAAACTTGTATAGAAAAAAATTAAACAAAAAATAAAGCAGGGAAAATGATGCTCAGTTCGAATTAAGCATTTTCTCTTTGAATTGCATATTTAAATTAATATATTTTTATATAAACATAATCAGTATCATACTTAATGTTTTAACTATACCGTAATTTTTTAGTCAAATAAACGCTAGAAGTTTTTTTAATTAAATAATTTTTAGCAACTGTTTCTGAATAAATACATTGGGAGTTCGATTATTTGAAGGATTTTAAAATTATATCCATAAAGATATTAAAAATTATTAGAAAACTGCTTTACCGATATTTTTGGAAAAAATTGCGCATGTTTAAATTGAACAAAACGTTGAAAATATACTTGAATTATAAATAAAAATAAAAATATACATAATTCAATCTCACTGTGCGTGTGCTTACATTTTTGAGTAGGCACAAACAATTCAGCTGCCAGGCGAAAAAGAAGTGTTAAGGATTTTTTTAATGCGAGAACTCTTGAATCTGAAAATGCGAGCTGTGATTAAAATTGTCGATTTAACCTGAATTAATACTTATTAATAATTAATTAATTAATAATACTAATTAATAATTATTGATTAAACACAGGATGGTCGTCAACCTTCTGATAACCTTAATTATTTTTCCAGAAAACAGTTTATACCAAAATCACATGCTTAAAACAAGTATTTTTGTACATTAGAATATGATAGTATTTATAGAAATATTAACAAAATATTATATGAAGGGGAAAAAGAATGAAGATCAACAAAAAATAAGCACTAACAAGTAACCAAAACGAAAACGCAAATTAACTGTGAATATCGATTTATTGTATCGCGATTCAATGTGAGCCATTATTCATGATTATGATATCGACATTTTTCGAAAACTGGCATCGAAAGATCGATTTATAAATTTTTTTTCGATGAATACGAAAATTGGAACAGGCCTAGAGAGAAAGATCTTCCGCCAACATTGGCTTTATGGAGAAAATGATAGTCGTGTAATAAGTTTCTTAAAACGTCTCTTTCAAGGCAATGCAATCAGTCTGGTAAGAATTAATTATATTTTTGAAATCAGAATTTTGATGATTCCTTCCACGAAAGCTCCAAGAAAAAAAATGTATCCGCAATCCGGAACCAGAGGAAAAAGGGAAAAGGGTGAAGAAATGAAAATGATAACTGCTCTTTGGAGAGAGTGGTAGAAAAACATTCTAGAAGATTGGATTCTCCTGAAATGAATGCGTCTTGGGATAATCATAATTACACTTAACATTTTTCAGTGTAATTGGAGTTTTCCAAGTAAAATATTGCAAAGGTAACGTTTTTTTAAATATTTGGGTGGATCTTTGCATTTCTTGGCTGCGTCGCCTTCTTGTTCTCAATTTTTTTTTTTTTTACGTTTTTTATTTGTTTGCTTTGTTTATTTTGAAGAGGTAATCGACAAACAATTTTTAACCTTCACGAAGGACGAATGTTCTGACAGAAGACTGGGAAGAGAATTTTACTATTCAAAAATTACATTGGAAGATTATGGAGCCTGAGATTATGCGATAGAAATATCAGTAGTCTTGGATCTGTATTAATTTTGTTAGGTAAATAATTTGAATTAGTAAGCAGGAATGATCTACTAGTTCAAAAACTTGTACACATTTAGATACAAATGGCATCATTCCTTTTAACAGTAGCATATATTTTGGCCAGACATATTTCAGTTTACATCTCTGTAGATGTGGAGGAAGTTTTTAAGATAGACGAGGAAGATATATCATTTGTTGAAGTTCTCCTATGATTCTTTTACGGATTTTCACTAATGGTATGTTTGCGTTATTCTCGCGTATTCAATTTTCTCTTGAATCGAACTTGGACAGATTTTAGAGAAAGTTAGATGATCACCTTCACAATTAATGTACTTTGAAGAGATACTGAACATATTTTATTATCATGGCAGTTTCAGATAATTCAATGTATGTCTATTTATCTCGACTACTTTGTATTGTATGATCAAATTTTTGGAATTTGTAGTATATAACGGACTTTTGAGATTCCATTGCGGAAGATTCGAAATTATTTTTAAAATCACTTTGAGTGAAAATTCCAGGAGAAACGTTATAAGAATTATACAGAGAGGATACTTCGTGACTTCCGATGTTACGTAATTGCATAATTTTGTGAACCTGATCAGCAAATGAAACTTTAAAAAGATAGTCACCAGAAAAAGGTTTCTTGGTGTGCTTCTGTTTTCCGACCTTACAGACAATCTTTATGAGAATTAAACAAGAGAGATAGTTTTCAGTGTATCAATAAGAGATCTAACAATTAAAAAAACATGAAGAATCTTGTCGTCGAAAATCGGATTGAGTACCTATGCAATTACAATAAAAATTCATATTTCAATGGCACCTTCAGCCTCCGAACTTAACAAGGGAAGATAGTTGTCGACTCTGAAGACTCCAAGCCCTTGTTCTCATTTTCGTGCTAGCCAGGACCTATTCACTCAGAGCTGCTACCGGGAATACTGATCACCCTTAACGCCAAGTCCCATAACTTGACGACTTTTGCTTGCTCCTCTTGGGCAGACCAGCTGAATGGATCGGATACCAAACTATTAATACACAGGGACAAAAATGCACTACCCATCAAAAGAATCACTAAGCACAGAGAGGAAGTGTATTGCTACCAGTGATAAGCTAGCAGCAAACAGAATAGCGACAATTTCTCATGGAGATAGAAAGCAAAACTGAAAGGAAAGAGAGACTAGAAAGGCGAGTAGACACTAGGGCACCTAAGGGATGGGAAGAAGATGTGTGTTTGTGTTGTCATGAAGATCCAAAGTATAACATGTCACAAAAAACAATATGTCAAATTTATTAGCTCTGAGCAACTCTGAAGAAGCAGACGAAGAACTGAATAATCTAGAGTTATAAGATCCAGAAAGTTCTTGAAGCTTCTAGAAGATTAGCAAATAGATAAGAGGAAATTCAAATGAAAGTTCGATCTTTATTGTAATGCAGCTTGGCTGGAATTCGAATTTATTATAATTTTTTCTAATATTAAATAGAATAGTATATAACATTATAATAGAATTCTTTATAATAAATCTAATGTTATTTTAATCATTTATAAAATTTCTTAGTAGAGAAATGATTGTTTTTATTATAAATTTTATTATTAGTTATGTAGTTTTTTTATTATTATTTATTTTATCCCTTTAAATTCTTTTTTCATTTTAAAAGCTTTTTTTTAAAAATTTCACATAATTCAATATTATACACTGATGGAAAAAAATCCCAACACCAAGAAAAAATTATTGTACAGTAATGAAGTTTTAGGAATACATTTGTCTAGGTAACATATTTAATTGATTAATGTTTCAAGATCACAGGTAGAGCCATTGGCGAGAAGAGCCATTTCAAATGTGAAATGTTGGTACATTAGTAACCGGTGTAACCGCCAGAATTTTGAATGCAAGCATGCAAACGTGCATGCATTGTGTCGTACAGGTGTCGGATATCAGTTTGTGGGATGGATTTCCATGCCTGTTGCAGTTGGGCGGTCAATGCAGGGACGGTTAATGCTGGTTGTGGATGACACTGGAGTTGTCGTCCAGTGATGTCCCATACGTGCTCGATTGGAGAAAGATCTGGTGATCTAGCAGGCCAAGGCAATATGTCGACACTCTGTAGAGCATGTTGGGTTACAACAGTGGTATGAGGGTGTACGTTATCCTGTTGGAAAACACTCCCTTGTATGCTGTTCATGAATGGCAGCACAACAGGTTGTATCACTAGAATGACGTACAAATTTGGAGACAGGGTGCGTGGGATAACAGCGAAATTGCTCCCCAAGCCATAACTCCAGGAGTAGGCCCTGTGTGTCTAGGTCGCAGACAGGTCTCTAGCAGGCGTTCACTTGTCCTCCTTCTAACCAACAAACGGCTATCACTGCGACCAAGGCAGAACCGGCTTTCCTCAGAAAACACAACAGATCTCCACTCCGTCCTCCAATGAGCTGTAGCTTGACACCACTCACGTCGCAAACGGCAGTGGTTTGGAGTCAGTGGAATGCACTGTACAGGGCGTCTGGCTCGGAGCTGTCCTTGAAGTATCCGATTTGTAACAGTTCATTGTGTCACTGTGGTGCCAACTGCAGCTCGAATTTCAGCTGCAGACGCAGTACGATTAGCGACAGCCATACGCCGAATACGACGGTTTTCCCTCTCAGTAGTACCACGTGGCAGCCCGGAACCTCGTCTTCTTGAGGCAGTACCTTCCCTTGACCACTGCCGCCAACTCATGCACAGTGGATACATTCCTGCCAAGTCTTTCAGCAATATCGCGGAAAGAAAACCCACCTTCTCGTAGCCCTACAACACGACCTCGTTCAAACTCAGTGAGCTGTTGATAATGGCTTCTTCGTCTTCTCAGAGGCCTCCTTCACTAACATTAACTCACTACGTCAAATCTCAACTGTAAATAACGATCACGAACCTTACAGCGCTTATTTAAAGCAACCCTCATTTGCATGTTCATAGTGTCACTACTAGCGCCACACTTACGCGCATAGCTCGAAATTTGAATCGACGTCATCTTTCAGATGTATAAACACGCCTACCGAATTTCGTTTATCTAGCACAGCTCCTTCCTAGTGTTGGGTTTTTTTTTCCATCAGTGTATTTTTTGACAGTTGATTATTCTAACAAAATGATTTGTCCGAAATTATTGAACTGTTTCCTTTGTAACTCAAAGATCAGTCAAATAAATGGAAAGAAATGCCGTCCCATCCATTAATTCTTTAAAAAAAATTCCAAAAAGTTTTTTTAAAGAAATTTTTATTGGAATTCATTTTACAGATTCTAAAGATTTCAGTTCATTCTTCTGCATCTAAAGCTCAAAAAATACGTTTTATTGATTTTGATTCATATGCAATTGAACTTGTGAAATCAAAATATTAAATATTTTGAAATTAAATATTCAACAGATTTTCTTATTCATGTTGCAGTTTGAAAGGTGAAATAGACTTCTGTGAAGATTCATGATATACAGAAATGCAATAAATAATAAATACTGTGCTGTTATTTTTAAACTTCCCTAACACTGACACAAGGTTATTTAAAGGAGTTGATAATTAATGTATGCCAATTAAGAAGGTATACCAATGACATCAGTCGTAAGATTTCTTTAAGCGGACAAAGAACTGAATGAAAGACTCCAAATTATAAATAAGTTATTTCGAAAAATGGAAAAATATTTTAATATTTTTAAAGAAAAATCTGTATTGAAACCCTCTTTTGTGTCAAGTGTTTAAAATATATCTAACATAAAATATATTACAAAGATAAGAATGTACGTAATCATGTTCTGGTTTTAGGTCATATGGCTGCATTATAATGTTGCTGGGTTATTTAATGACACCATTATTGATAATGGAACGTACTACTTGAAGAAATTTTGAAGCATTATATGTTCGTAGTAAGATCTACATTTCTTTTTTCATAATACCTGTATTCCTATTTACTGCAATCAGACCATTCAGATTTATTAGATGTTACAGCGTGAATTGGTCTTCTCTTTTTAATTATAATCCCTATTTTCTGCAAGGTGTATCTTTATATAAATCTTAATCTTTCATTATTTGTATTTGCATATAATTTCATCTAAGTCTGAAATTTAAAGAATTTTAATAACCATTCATAATATTTCCAGTAAATTTGATTCAGTATTTTTTTAATTGAATGGTAATTTTCTAAACGTAACTGAATGCTTTTTTTACTGAATTAGTAATTTTATAATTAACGGCTTACTGGTTACTTTCAAAAGCTATTTCTTATCATCTACCGAAAAAGATACTCAGGTTGCATTCATTTAAAGATCATTAGTATAATGTTTTTAAATGAAAGAAATTCTTTCGGCTTTAATATTTTTCGATGTGCCAAGAAATTTCTGATAAATGCTCGATTTTCCCATTTTCAATCAGAAAATCAAAATTTTGAATATCTGATTGCAAATTTTAATATGAATTTGTATTTATAAGTCTATTTTGTCGAGTGAGGTAAAATTCATTTTTCAGTAAAATAGTTAATTTCAAATATTTCAATGAAAATGACGCCCCAAATTTTATTTAAATTGAAAAAAATGAATTACTTCTCATTTTTTGGTCAATATTGTCAATTTTAATTATCATAATTATGTCTCCCCATAAATTGTATTGTTAATTAAAAAGTAATTTATTTGTCAAAAGATATTTCCAAAAAAAGCGCCTTCTTTTAAAAAGAACTTCACCTATTCAGTATTCAAAAATGGCTGCTGCAAAATTCCACATTGCAGGACAAAACATCTCCACCTCCATTACAGAGAGGGTTGAGAATGTTCCCAGCTGTTAGAGAAAAGAGAGAATAGGTAGCAAAAATAATCCGAAGACGAAGATTTTATAACTGTTATTATGTGAAGTTAAATTATACTCATTTGTTGAGAACGTAACTAACCGGATGCATCCAAGTAGCTTGATTATCTTGATTGATTGAACTGTCAGTTGCTGCAATCTATTCACTATGATTGAACGTAATGAACAGAACTCTAGATAGCTATCATAAATGTACCCAGTATATACTATAGCATCAATTCACACCGCAGAAGTTTGCTGAAAGATTCCGTCTTGTCCTTTTCTTGAGTATTTTCATTTAACTCACTAAATATCTTAAAAGAAAGTGCAGCTCATCAAATGTCGTATAAATAAGACGCCTGTTTTGTCTTTAAATGTATCAGAAAAATTCAGAAATAAATTCTTTACTGATAATTTTAAGTTCCGTGCTAAATGAAACAATCAATTTCTAGTGACAAATTAAGAAAACAGTAAATTTTTCACATAATCTCATCTTGAAATGGGAAAAGAACATTATAACTCAAAAAAATTTATTCCTCTGATAATTTATTTAATTTTATATTTTCAGTAGTATATCAATAAACAGGGTGTTTAAAAAAACGTGGACAAAATAACATGATAAATCCTTCATACAACAAGGATCAAAAATCGTATAGGAACAGCGGGTTGCAAATGCTTGTAGAGGGCGCTAGAGCCACGAGAGGTCTGTTGCGATACAAACACGAACTAAGTAAGTGTTCCGTTAATTTGTGTGCTGGCAATGTAGGAGCTATTTACTTGGTCCGTACATTATCCCAGAAAGACTTAATGGTTCCATTTATCTAACATTATTGTAAGAGGTTTTGCCAGATTTACTGATTGATATTCCGATGCCTATTTCTTGGCGCATTCGATTTCAACACAACGGAGCCGCAGCACATTTCAGCAGAGACGTCAGAGCACATCTGCTGGTCACTTTTTCTGGCGGCTGGATGGACCAATCGCATGGCCACCACGATCACCAGACATGTCTCCCTTGTATTTTTCTTATGAGGATTTTTAAAAGGACTTATGTATAAAACACCTGCTGCAATATCGGAAGAACTTGGGAAGACTAATTGTTGCGGCAACAGGATGCGTTCGAGATACACCTGTTATCTTTGAAAATGCACGCCTTTCCATGCAACATAGATGCCAGGCGTGTCTCGATGCGTCTGGCAAAAACTTTCAGCATCTCCTGTAGGCCCAATATTTGGCTCTCATTAGTCGCATGTGAGAGAGTAATTATCAATAAAATGATCTGTAATGGTTTCATTTCTTCTCTATGTATTATGTAAAATAATACTTCATACATATTGATAATACATTATTTAGACTTCTTGTAGTGTTTCTATATCGCACTTCCGACCCTCTGCTCCTATGCGATTTTTGAACCTTGTTGACTACGGAACAACAATTGAAAACTTTTCAGTTTTCGCTTCTCTAGAATAACATCAACTTTTGAAACTTCAGGCTAGATTTTTCGGAAAACGATCATGTAATTTTGAGCGCTGGTCTATCTCTATATATCCAAGCCACATCTATAAAAAAGCGTTTGCGTAATTTAGAAATATAGGCATATTAAACTACCGTATTCATACCAACAGTTTCCATTCTCCTTTAAAAAATCAACCCGTTATTATTATTATTATTTACTTTGAACTGAGAGAAAATATAAAGTGAAAATAACTACAAAGCGGGAAGCGTTGTTTTATCGTCGAACTGTTCTGATACAAACATGTTTAAAACTGAAAACCATCCGATTTTTTGCCAGCACATCGCGATCGTCTCGTTTGAAATGTGTTAAAAAATTCTTTAGTAATATCTCTAAATCCACAATACACTACCGAATAAAACGGTTTTAATCACAGTGATGAGCAAAAGAGAAAAACAAACTAATGACAATAATTATTATGTTAAAGTTAAAAAAAACAAGAACTTTGTTAATCTGAGAAACAAAATCATACACGTTGAATTAATTAAATATTTTTTTACTAGTAAATTATAACTTCTGGATTACCTTTGGTTAAACTCACTGAAACATTCTATCTGAGAAAAATATGTCATTAAGGAAATATGCAGTTAACCAAAAATTAGTGGAAAGACGGTTCGATTAGGGTAGTTTATGTACATAATTAGAAGGCCAAATGTGAAGCTATTAAAATAACTCTGCTTAAATTTTTATCTCAACCTGCAGCCTGAAAATAGTTAATGAAGAAACTTGAGAATTAAGCTATTAGAGATTTAATTGAAATTAAACGCAATTACCCTTTTCTACATCCAAACTGGTCATGAAAGGCAGATTGTTAGAGATAACAGACTTTGAAATACTTAAAAATATTCTGAAAATAGACTTCAAAAATCATATTTGTTAATATTTCCTGTCTTCTCACATCCAAGTTTTTCTTTTAAAAATGATAAATTTCGGTAGCACATAAATAATATATATATAACCTGAGTGCGATAAATCCGATCAAAGACGAAAGATTTAATAATTTAAATATTTTTAATAATAATTCAAAGGACGTATAAGACATTTAGAGGAGGAATAAATCGTAAAAGAATTAAGAAGGACAGCTGCTTTACGCGCAATTAAAAAAAATTTAGGCACACCATTGCGAAAATCAAAGTGCATTAAAGTTTTCTAATTCTCTCTGGAGAGAGAAAATATCAATGCCATGACATTATTCAGTATGCTATCCTCGTGTGAAACTTAAATTTTATCCTACAAAAGCACTCTGTATACCAGACGTTCACAGTTATGTTGAAATTAACAGCATTCAGCACTAGACAATAAGGCTAAAGGACAAAAAAAGAAAAGAGGAAAATATAAAATCAAATAATTTTTACGTAGAGTGCTTAAAACAAACACCAATTCATCAGCAACAGTTGATGTTATGATCGGACTCTCGTAGCATCTTAGCTTTCGAGCTTCATAATGATCATTGCTATTAATCACAGTTTCTCTCCGAATCACAGCATGTTCCGAAAAACGTTGCTCAGAACTTCATTCCGATTCTAAATTGAATTCATTGCATTACAACTTTATCCCCTTTTATTTATAGGCAGGTATTGTATTTATATATTTTTTTTTCTTTGATTCTATTTTGTTTATCGTCGTCCTAGCCAAAAATTAAACAATGGTTGTGTATTTTTATTACTCGTACTACTTGTTTTTAGAGATGTAACAATTTGTGGATAATCACTAAAAGTATTCGGAATTCTATATCTTTAGGTAATTTTCACAGAAAATTTCAAACATTTATATCAACTCTGATAATCAAACACTCAAAATCGAATGAAAATATGCAATTTACTTTCAAAAGTAAAGCAATGATACTCAGATGCAAAATAATAATTCAAAAAATCAAAATAATTGCATTCACATAATGATCAATATTATTTCAAAATTTTCATCAAATAACTATTTTTTAATCCCGCATCAAATAGTAGTTCAGAAGTTCGTTAATCATCAAATTTTTAACTCATACCAGCTTTCAAATATCCTTGAGAGAAAACAGAATTCAATTCACCGTCCAAATAGCACCGAGAAAACAATTAACATTAACCAATTTCTTCTCTATCAAAAAGGAAATTTCATGAAATATTTCGAGAATGATTCTCCAACATTCTTTCATCTGTACTTCTATCAAATTTTATGTAGCTTCAAAATTTTAGGTTAGGCATCAGTTTTCTCAACTAATATAACCAACAAATGTGTTCTATTCACAGTCTGCCGTCGTAGAAAATTTTACTTTCCGTTTGGCCATCCTTTTCATTTAATCAACCATACGTACGCCATTGAGATCTTTTGTTGTCCTAAACTGATTTATGAATTCTTGGAGATGTTTGATATTCAATTCGCTGTCCAGGGGGACAAATGAAATATGGATATAGAAAATGAGAAGATTTAATATTGGACATAGTTTTTTAGTAAAAATATTACAGTTAAATAAATGGGAAGAAAACTGACTGCCTTTTACACAATAAATCAGGTATTATATTGCCACCATCGAACAGAGTTCCAGTTCTTCTGTTTAGGGTTGCTGATCGAGTGAAAGTTCTACGATGCCACTCTGCACCGTTGTCTGATGTTACCATCGTATCAAACTTAAATCTTATTCCACATAGATCGTTTTCATGACATCAGAAACCACAAGTACAAGTCTAAAAACGTAGAATTCTTGATTTTTTCGTCAAAAATATTGTTTTTTTATTTATTCAAATTGCTGTTGATGATATACTTTTATTTCTAACTTTCTCGAAACATCTCATAAGTTTTTTTCATTTTTCCCAATTTTTTATTGGCATTTCTGAATTAATAATTTATAGTTTGCCACAGTAAAAATTGGTTTTGCAAGTCTTTTTATTATTTTTTAATAATTTTAAAAATTTACCCTACTGAAATATTTTTATTATTAATTACATTTAACTATCGAATTCGTATTTAGTTTCATTCTTAAAAAAACGTTCAAAATTATCATTTTTTTTCAGAAGTATTCGCATTTATTGTTTTACCTTCTTATTGGTTTCTCACATAATATTTATTTATTTCCTGTATTAAAAAAATTCTGTTTCGTAATTCTTCTTTCCATAGAAATTTTGAGGTTTAAATTTACTTGTAAATTTTTAATATCACAAAATGAAACCTACATTGGAAAATAGTATGTTTTAGCTTTGTTTCCTCTTTTTTTTCGGAGAAGTAATAAGCCCAGGTAATTATCAAAAATGTACGTTAAAACAACTTATTGGTTTTCAAACAATTATATTTAAAAATCTTGTATGCTCCATTTATAAAACTAAAAAATACCTTTTATCCCAAATAATTGTATAAAAACTGTATGAACCTTAGGTTTATAAGTGAAAAAGCAGTCGTGTGATTAAAAAAAATTCAAGTACGTCGATATGGATTTAAATCAAAAATATAAATCTAATACTATAATACGAGGAATGGTTGCCAAGTCTAAAATCACCCCAAAATTAATAAACTCCGGTAAACTTGGGGGTCTGGGGTTTTTGGCCACAAGGAATCGATTGGCGCCGGTTTTGAAGCGCTACGGTCGAGCAGTTCGGAGTTACAGATAGGATATTTTCAAACTTTATTAGTTCGCCATAATGGCTACTTAAATTTTCAAGCGGTAACGTGCTGCCATCTATAGCCAATATGGCGAACTAATAAAGTTTTATGTTTATGCTGTTATAGGTTTATAATATGTTTCTTATGTATGTATATATGTTTGGTTTTTCTAAATAAATTTGTCAAAAATATTGAACTTCAACACACTTCAATCTTTACCTCTACTTTACCTTTGTATAGAATAGTTCCCTTTCCAAACTCTAACTTTGTTTAGAATAGTTTACAATGGTGCACTTTAACCGGTTATCTTTTCACCAATGGTTTCACAAATTTTTTTATGGCATGTATTGTTTTGATAAATCACAATTGAAAATTTAAATCTTCGAGTTAGCTTCGATACCTGTTTTCTCCAAGCGGAGCTCGGTTACCCACTGGTAAGTTTTGGAAGGACATTTTCTTCTAAGATAAGATACGACACTTCTAAGATAAGAGACAATAAGAAAGGGTAAAAAAAATCATGGCTCTGCTGAAAAGTATTCTACTTCTAAACGTAATCAAAGTATATAAAACTTTCTTTGATTTAAAGAGAATCTGGATGGAATTCTTAAACAATTACTTTTATTCTTTATGATGTTTGTGGAAGAAGTTCAATTTTTATCCGTTCTTGAAATTTTTCCATAGGAGGAGTAACTAGACAGCACAGTAAAATCTTTTGAGCTTACGTAGCTTTAGAATAGAATTTTGCTGATCAAGCACCCTTCGTTAGAGTCATCGATTGAAAATAAGACCTGGCGCAAATCAGATTTGAAAATCAAGCTGGAGATGAGTTATTAGAAAATAATTATTTTTAGTAAGCGGATAAATTGAAATTATTACATGTACATATACGAACACATCCGGAATGCTGCTAAGCCTAACTCGTTAATCTGTGTACCATTATATCGTATACAATATTTACAATTAAACAAACCTCTTAATTTTTATATTAATCTTGTTAGTCTTTTTCAGTAATATTTTGAAAACCATATATGTCTTTATTTTTTCTTTTAAAAGTGCTTTAGAGGTTTTTTTTTTCATAAATGGTTTTTGTTGATGCGTTTGTCTATTAAAAGTATTCAAATGATATTCTATTAGTGGGATTCGTTTTCTTATGATATATTCAGTTCAAACAGCAAAACTTGCAAATCAGTCTATGCTCCATTTTATTCCAGTTTTTAATTTTAATAGGATTATTTTACTTCTTTATTTTAATATTCAGTTTATTTGCAAGTTTAGTTTACAGTGAATTACTATTACATTATTAATTAGGGTGGAAATTGTGCTAGTATTAGAAAATTATCATCAACAACAGAGAACATTTATTTCAACCTAATTCATTATATCCGAGGAATAACAGATTCTAATAATGGCATACCGAATTTTCAAGTGCATTTCATATTTAATACGCATTGTGAAATACTTTTTAAAGGGCATTTAATATAAGATGCAATTATAATTATTAACATTAATTTCTTTATGAAAATATGATGTTAAATAAAATATGCATGTATTATCTCAACTTTTAATGGGATGAAAGAAATAATGTATAATTGAAGCATAAAACCCTATAATTGCTTTACGAAAGATGCAAATCAAATATACTGCACTTCACAGTTCTTATTGCATAACTCCATTCTCATGCAAAATTAATGAAAACTTTTTCCTTAGAAATAAAATTAACTGATTAAGCAATATTAACCAATAATATATAAAAATTAACTTGAAAATTTTATTCACTTGCTAGATAGTATTAAATAATTATTTTACAGCTGTAATATGCTTTTAATAATTTTATTTCTTTGTAGTATTTAATTATATGACAAGAACTTGTGCTGCCAATACTGTTACTACCTTGAAATGTTTTTACAAAAACCTAATTGATATCACAGAGACAACATACGTTTCTTCGAATCGATATAAAATTATGGGAAAAAACACAGTTTATATCAAAATCAAGAATGCTATGTCAGTAGAATTTAAGGAAAGTTATATATTTAGTCGTGTAAAACTACTCCTATAATTTCAATTGTATGTAAAATTTATGTATGTATTTTTTATTAAGCGTATACTGTTTACTTTTAGTTAATTAAGCTCGTTTTTAAAAAAATATTTATTATATTAATTAATCTCTAACTGCAGACCTGACAAATCCTTGCGAGCTTCTTCCCTTTAATTAAGGAAACCAGAGCTTATCTCTAACAATGGAGTTACTTCTAAGTGTCTGGCCCTGCGAATTTTTCTTTCCTCCCAAATTCCTCTGTGAACACAACGAAAGGGATGTCTGCTGTCAGAGGAGGGTCAATGATTGATTGAACAGACTTGATCTTGGAACTCATGATATGCTAAGCGGCTTAAAAATCGACGGTTGGTCTTAGTCTTTACAATTTTGATTTAGAAAGTAAATCAAGACGCTCTGCTACGGGATTAGAGGGCCGAGATCTTACTTGTATGAGATCTGATTCCTCTGAAGAAACACCGGGTGAAAACTTTTTCATAATATTTGTACTAAATATTTTTGACGCTTTAGAAATTGGGTGAACGTGTAGATAGCAGATGACATTGTGGTGACCACGGACGTGATAAGGAATTTATATGCTGACACATCGTTTATTTCGAAGTTATGGAAGTTTAAATCAAGATGTGAAACCTAGGTACTGCAAAGTTTGCAAAAAATAATGATTTTCCCGTTTACTGACATTAACAGTATTTGTGGGCACATCTTTTTACTGTACCGAGGCATGAATCTAATTATATGACAGATTCTTTCCTTTCCGAGATAATCAAGAAGAGATAATCTAATTAGATAAGTGCTCCAATTATTAAGTTTGAGCCGAGGTAGCGAACATATTAATAACGCCTAAATGTGAGTGAAATAAATAGGCAAAATATCAAAATAAGAGTTTAGATTTAACAAGAATTACTACACATTGAATGATATGTTATTTCTTATGGCACTTGCCATTGGATAAGCCCGCTGTGACGATTTAAACCGATTTAAATCGATTTAAACCGATAGGGTGGATTTCTTTGCTTTTGTAACGCCAACTTGGGCCAAGATTACGACTTTGCCATTTACGCATTACTTATTCGCTTTCTCAGCCCCTTTTTACTCGAGGGCACATTCACATATCTCACATATAGAACAAAGAAAGAACAACCATGCCCGAACTAGGACTAGAACCCAGAAAGCTCAGGTCACTGGGAAGAAGCGCTACCCGTTATGCCAGAAACACAGTGTAAACAGGTCTGTTACACGTTAAGTTCGTCAGTGTAAAACGTCCTCACGCAGTTGAGTTACGGAAGTTTGGAGATAAGGTGCCATCTCAGATGCCCTAGTCATCTGATCGCATTTCAAAATTACTTGGTCCGTCACAAAATAGCTCAAGTATAGCTATAAAACGGGTTGATTATATAACCGAACTGAATTCAGAGAGTAAATATGTATCCAGAAGGAGATTTAGCTAGTAAGCATAAGATGGAATGCATAAAACATAAACTTTACATGTACACATATGCATAATATTATTAGGTAGATTTGAATGATTTGAAAGCTTTCTAGCTTAAATAGAAAAATATAAATGAAATATATTGACAATTTTCTCTTTTATAAATAAAATCCATTTAATGATATCTGAAGTGATATTAATTATGAAATCTAAATTTCACTATAAAATATTAAACACACAAGGTTTAGTTAACATAAGAACATATTTATAACTTTTATTGAAATGGCTTCCAGTGATTAGTGAATTTAAAAGGGATTATCCACAAAATGTATACAAACAACATGCTAAACTGTTTTATTCTGGAAAAATAATTAATTTTATGAAATTATATATCTTCTTAGCATGATAATTTGTACACAAGAAACTTCACATTTGTTTGTTTCATAGAACCTTATACAAATTCGCGCAGCTTGACGGATTCAAACAAAATATAAAACACATGTTCCTTAGCATTTAAAAAAGATTAACTATGTTATTAAAACCTTTCTAGAGGCCTTCTAAAAAGTTTATCATGGGTTCACAAAACACTGAATTCTATCTTCATAACTTATGAACATATCATTACAAAACAAATGAAATATGAAGATAAAAAAATAGCATTTTAGTATCGTCAGTTTCCTTGCCATATAAAAATTTCTTTGATTTTTAACCAAATTTTCAAATCTAATTTGATTACAATTTGCAATGTCGGAATGCTAAACTAATTTCACTGTTCAATTGCATCTATCACATCACGATTTCACCAATCATAATTTGCTATCTTCAGATATTTTCAAATTTGCATTTCTTGTATAGAATCAAAACAAATATTTTATACATGAACAATAATTTATTTTAAATAATGCCTTTTGAAACTTTAATATTTGTTTTATTTTTATCAAATATTTTAGTCCTTTCAAGATTTTAATATGCTCAATGGACATATCCTAGACTCTGTCTCCACTGTTTTTTCAGTTTAAGTTAAATTTGATAATAATACGCACTTGATCACATTATGTGTGTATGGCTCTCCACTGTTGAAAGGTTTTTGTGTAAGCATTTATAATCTGGTAGAAATGGAATTTTGATCACTCTCGCTTTCACCGGCACTTCAGCTTTGTCGTGTAGAAATATCTATTTTAATATCACCAGCGGGTGACCGAACTCCGCTCGGAGAAAACAGGTATCGAAGCTAACTCGGAGATTTAAATTTTCAATTGTGATTTATCAAAACAATACATGCCATAAGAAAATTTGTGAAACCATTGGTGAAAAGATAACCGGTTAAAGTGCACCATTGTAAACTATTCTAAACAAAGTTGGAGTTTGGAAAGGGAACTATTCTATACAAAGGTAAAGGCAAAGATTGAAGTGTGCTGAAGTTCAATATTTTTGACAAATTTATTTAGAAAAACCAAACATATATACATACATAAGAAACATATTATAAACCTATAACAGCATAAACATAAAACTTTATTAGTTCGCCATATTGGCTATAGATGGTAGCACGTTACCGCTTGAAAATTTAAGTAGCCATTATGGCGAACTAATAAAGTTTGAAAATATCCTATCTGTAACTCCGAACTGCTCGACCGTAGCGCTTCAAAACCGGCGCCAATCGATTCCTCGTGGCCAAAAACCCCAGCCCCCCAAGTTTACCAGAGTTTATTAATTCTGGGGCGATTTTCGACTTGGCAACCATTCCTCGTATTATAGTATTAGATTATTTTAATGTTCGTTTAGAGTTTTAATTAAATACTTATTTAATTATTTCGTATATATTTGATTTGTTAAACTATCGTTCGGTATTTTATTGTAAATAATGTGTTTGTTTAATTAATATTTAAAAAAGGGGTTGCAACATCTTTTGTTATTGTATATTTTAAAAAGTATTGGCGACATCCGTTTTTGTTTTATTTTTTATATTTTTTCTTTCTCATTCCGTAAATTAAAAAATAAGTTATTTTTGGCTACGAAAGTCTACGTTTATTTCTTTCCAATCTTCTTCAAGTAACTCAATATAATGATGTGGTGATCAATATCTTTATGACCCTTCCACTAAAGCTGGTGTGTAATGTAAAAAAAATAAGTCGTTAACTGTGTTTACCATTCTTCTGTTAGATTTGTTATTATATTAATTAATTTGAATTGCCATAATGCTAATTACATTTAATTGTTATTATGTCGATTACTTTTAATTTGAAATTTTAATTTGTTTGTTAATTTGTATCTTTGATTGAGTTCGCATCAATATTTGATAGGGCAGCATAGATAATTAACATCGGTATTACACTCATTGAAACAATATTTTTTCATGGTCGTCTGAAGTGTAATGTAACGTAATACACAATGAGATTCATATCTGCTGTTATAAGCATTCCGTTGATTGTTCTTCCATTTATGAGCAAATCCTCACGTCAATTTGTTTTACTATAATAGTATTTGGAATTTTTCAGTTTACGAAAACACAGACTACTACATGCACAAAGTATCATCCCTTTAGGTGACTAAGCAGAGGTATATGCAGAATGACTACCTAACATCAATTAAGCACTATAGTATTGTTGTTTTGAAAGCACTATAAGTTGGCTTTTGATTAAAGAATTGCTTTCATATTTCTATTACTAGTAGGCTAATTAATCCAATATCGTAAAAACTTTGAGGAACTAGCTCATAAAAAAATCCAATTAAATCTGTATTATGTATGATATGTCCTTCAAATGTTCATATTTAACTGTTATTGAAGCAATTGTAAATATTGATCCAGTTTTATTAATTTTAAATCCTTTTGAGTACTATAAAACTTTTATCAGTTACAGCAAAGAATGAAATTGAGGAGATAAATGGTGTCACTCACGAAAGTAAAAAAAAAAATATTTCATTATTAATGTATTCAATAATGTAAATATTAAACGATCACTGCAAACTGTTTCTTGAAGAAAAAATAAATTTAAAATCATTGAAATTAGAATAGCGGAATCGTTAAATAGCAGATACATATCGAATTTCCAATGATGCATATCATGATGAATTCAAAAGGATTTAATTCCAAAATTGAATACTTGTCAATTTGAAACAATCAGTCACATTATAAACTATAAGAAGTTACCCCTTTGAATAAAAAAAGATGGATTAGTGAAAAAGTGTGTCGAATTTATAGAGCTAAATTTTCATACAAATGTTAAATTCGCTTCATTGGATCTTCTTCAAGATATGCATTTAAATTTAGTTTGTAAATAACATTGGATTCATTTTTCAGAATCCCTTTTCTATTTCCCTTGTCTGTAATGTCAGTTAGAATACAATTATTTTTAAGTGTTTTAAGGCTTAAATTTCAATAATAACAGAACTGCTATCTTTCCTCGTTTTGTAAATGTATAATTTAATAAATGTCATCACTTACACCATTCATTACTTAACTTTAAATGGCATTTTTATGCTAATATATTCTTTCGGAGCCATTAGCCCCCTTTGAAAAAAACAGTACGTCCAATGCTTAAATTCTTCAATGCACAAACATCACGCGTATTACAATAATTTTTCTTATTTTGATGGTTATACTATGAATCTTCTCGTCATTAAAGAGTTAGCGAAAATATTAAATTCATCATTTCTGAAGTGCGTGCTTTGTTTTTGCAGCTTTCCTGGGAACTGGAACACCTGGCCATGCAAGAGAATGAATTCAAAGAAATCTACGTTGAGTTAAGCAACCAGTGCAAAAAGTACTCCTGTGATCTTCTCGATCTCTGCAGAAGCACAGAAGAAGTAATTGCGGTCCTTAATAAAAAAACAGACTCTAGTTTCAGTGAAGATGATGATCTTGATAAACTCACGTTGTCCAGGCTCAAATTGGCATTGAAGTATGAGCAGAAACAAGTAAGTGAATTAATAAATATCAATTAGTTCATTCTGTATTGAATCATCAAACTTAACACTGAAAAAGATATCTTCCTTTTAACTGTAAATTAATAAACTGTTATGTATCAAAACTTGAATAAGATATTTAGATATATGGTTAAAATATATAAACAGAATTTATGAAAATATTACTTAGTTATAGAAAATTATTAGTTATAGTTATTTCTTAGTTACTTTATTATTACTTAGTTACAGTTATTACTTAGTTACTTTATTATTACTTAGTTCTTACTTTTGGAATTGTTACTTAATTTTGAAATTATTACTTAGTCAGCTTAGTGATTAAATTTTCTTATCTACTGGGATGGTGAGTAAATAATTGTGATTTTCAGAAAACAGTTTGTTTGAATATTCCTACCATCATTTATTTTATCTAATATTGTTTACTTTTAACCTTAGTTTTGATTCATCTTGAGCACAATTCTGTCAAAAACTAGTTTAATGTTTTTGATTTTAACATAAAAGGAAAAAAATTAGAATTTTTTTAAAAAATCCTATTTCACTTTTTGCAAAAACTGAAAAAAATCTGTTAAGTGTTATAATAATATATGTGGAGTTCTAAGTCTTAATTATTGAACTAACTTTTTGAACTAGTTAAACAAATTTATTTCTATCAAGGCTTCAACTCAACCAACTCAAGTTAATGAAATCTATAGGATTGCTATAAACAATTCGAATCGCCATATTTCAGATCATGGTATTAAAGGAAGACTTCAAACTCCTTTTTCAACTATCAACAGCCATTTTTGAAGCTGAAATTTTTAAAAAGTTTGTTGTTTGACTTCTCGTTACTTGATAGAAAATAAATGAATGCAATGTATCTATCTGGAATAAAGTAATGCACTAATTAAACTGCACATTTGAAATTATTCAACGAAAGTTTACGTCATTAGATGTTGTTTTTTACATCATTGGATGTTAATATGGAATTATTACATCATTAGATGTAATTATGGGATTATAAAAATATTATATATTTTTGTCGTACTTATTGGTACAATTAAAAGCAAGGGAAATAAGATAATATAATCAAAGAAAATTCCTTGAATTGGCAGGTCTCTGCTGTCTTAATCCATAACTAAAGCTAATGCATATTTTCCAATGCTAATAAAAGATGCTGCTAAATAGTCGAAAAACGGTGTTACTTTCATCATAAAGGCCCGACTTTAAAAAATCAAGTTTTCATTTATATATGCCTTTGCAAGAATGATAAAAATAGAAAATCTGATTATGCTATAAAGTTACACTTTGTTCAGTTCATTCTTAACAGGATTAGCTGCCGTAGAAGGAATAATTTTGGAAATATCATTTGCAATTTAAAATAACTGTCTTGTTTAATTTGGAATTATAGAAAGAATAATATTTATTTTCGTATCGGAAATAAATACATTAATTGAAATCGAGTGATATATAAAGGAGAAGCGTAAATAATATTAATTCTATTTTTTAAACTTTATTATTCCAGACTTTAGGGTTGCAATATTTTTTTGTTTTTCCATCTTCAACAGAAAAAAATAAGTGCAAGGAATAAACATTCGAAATTTTATCGAAATCGTATGAATGGTACGGCAGTGCATAAGAGATATAAAGACAAACATTCATTTTTATTTATATAGATAAGAAGGAGGCGTTCTATAAATGTCGAACAATGAAATTTCAAGAAAGATAAAAAAAAACCATTATCGAACTGTACGAAAAGTACAAGGTGGTCCAAAAAAAAAAAAAAAACTTCCCAGCATATGAACCTCCAGTGGCGTATCCACTCGGTTATTGAAAAAAAATTTTAAGTCCAATCATGTGAAAATATACATTCGAGAATGTGAAAATTTAAAATACTATTACTCTTACAGTTAAAGTTACGGTGAAACATTCTCGAAATTTTTGAAGGGAAACACCCCCTTCAGGAATTTATCTGCCTACTGAAAAGCAATAAATGATTCTGGAATGATACATGTATGAGGAATATTAGTCGTGTAAAATATGTGCAAAGCTGAAAATCGTATTAAAAAAAACATATGCAAAGAGGAAAATCGTGTTAAAAAAACATATGCAAAAATGAAAATCGTAAAAAAATATGCAAAGAAAAAAAATCATAAAAAAATATGCAAAGAAAATCGTAAAAAAAAAATATATGCGAAGAAGAAAATCGCAAAAAATGACTACAAAAAGAAAGAAAAAAAAATATTATGCAAGTTATCAACGTTCCCTACTCTCTCAAATATTGCATGCTGGGAATTCCGAATAACAATGGTGAATACAGCATTGGAGGAGGAATCTGTATACCTACATTCTGATTATGCATCATTCAGTTTTGATGAATATTTGGGATTTGATATGTTTACCTTAGTTTTCAGTTAATCCTAATATCAGAAATCCATCGAAGTGTGGCCGAAGGATCACAACTGCCATGAAACCGCTAAGGTTTAAAAGAAGAATCCATGCCAGCGTCCTGGCTTAGGGGTAGCATGCTTTTTCCCGTGATCTGGGATCCATAAATATTTCGACACCATCTGTATCACTTAAATTAATAACAGAATCGTAGACTGAATCCAAATCCATAAATATTTCGACACCATCTGTATCACTTAAATTAATAACAGAATCGTAGACTGAATCCAAATCCATAAATTTTTCGACACCATCTGTATCACTTAAATTAATAACAAAAATAAAATTATCTTGTAAATTTTTAGAATTTTGTTCTCAATGATTGTACTTCAGTAACACTTAAATCAGGTTTACATAGTTTCAGTTTCAATTTTGTCAATACAGCTTTATGAGTTCTTTTGTCAGCAAGAAACTCTTTAATATTAACTGCCATTTCTAAGGCACAGTTATTATAATCAACAAAATTGCTCCCTTAATTCAAATTTTACGATAATATTTAAAAGGGCTTACTTAATCTTATCAAAACATCAAATTAATGTTCCTCTCCGGTTCTTTTGTACCATATTTTATGCAGCTAAAGAGTTAGCTGCTTTAAAGAGAGAGAGTTAGCGCTGCTTTCTGAAACGTGGACGGCATCTCAATGCATAAAAAAAACTACTTCAATTTCACTGCTTTACTTCACATGCGACACTCTGGCTTTCCTCAAATTTCACCAACGCTTACAAGTATTCGAATCGTAACAAACTGGACAGTAAAAGTACATTTTAGCAATCTCAGCCCTACTTCAACATCATTAAACAAAGAATTCCACAAAGTAGTTATTATTTATTAGATGTGTTTTAAATAATTAACTTCTTGAATATCCTTACTCCTGCATTTAATCATTTTAGTCAAAAAAGGATCATTCATCATTTGTATTTCTTCAAAAACTTTTTGAGCAAATGTTGACATTTCTTTACATAGATTTGATAATAGAAAATATGTTATGGTATTCAGTTCTATAAAAAACTAATATATTCCAAATATTTTGATACAGAAATTCGTGAATAAATGTTGCAGTTCACTGCATCAACTTAAAATTTTAGAGGTGCCGAAATTTTTATCAAATATATTTTATAACCATTTCAACAGAAGAATATTTTTAAGTATTCAGATCATAAAGATTTTAGAATTCAATTTCAATTTTTTCAGTAAATAAATGAAACGGAAACGAAACATTAATGATTAAATCAATACCAAAAGAATACAAAATTAAATCAAAGGCTCCAGCTTTTTTTTTCCTTAGACTTTTTTTATAAACAAATTTTCTTTTGCGAAGTATTTAAGGAATACTTGGATGAATGTAGCAAATTTAAGGTGTCGCTATTTTATGGATTATTTATGTCATTTTTTATCCATTTTTCAGTTCGTAGCACATCCTAATTGCCAACAACTTCTAACTTCCATCTGGTATGAGGGTTTGCCGATATGGAGGAGACGTAATGCAGTCACGAAGATCATCCTATGCGTTAGCCTCATCACTTGCATTCCGTTAATAGCTCTATACTATCTGATCTTTCCAAGATCTAAACTGGGAAAAATTTTTCGCTCACCATTTATGAAATTTATTTACCACAGGTAAAAACTATTCTGATTATGTATAGATTCATATCTCTCTATTACTCCCTATAATATTTTCTTATTTTGTTAAGCTTATCTGTATATAATGCCTTCTTTTCAGATTTCAATGACTCCCTCATTTTAAAGAACTTAAACCAGTTCAAGGAGCATAATTAAAAAATTACTCCTCATTCTAAAGATTTTTTATTCACAAAAAGTATTTACTTTTATCCACAGATATAAATACAACATTTAATTTTATTTTGTATGCTAGCTCTCATGGAATACTTTTGCACAGAATATTTGATTGAACAATTATTTATGAGTATATTCTCTTTTGGTACAAATTTGAAAATATATATAGGAATAGAAAGAATTGACAAAAGGTATTATAAAATATGTATAATTTTGCGTTATGTCAGATGAAAAAATCTAAGTATTTATTTTAATGTGGTGTACTGAATTTGTTGAAGCTACTCGCATAAACTGTTTTACACAAAAAGAAATAACAACGCCTCAAAGTACAGTCTGCTCCTGTTTTTATTGTTTGAAAAGAAAAGGAAGGCCTGCCGAAGCAATTTCTTGATCAAAAAACAAGAACAATTTTCAAAATTAAAAATTGAAGATGAAATTTTGAAACTACCATGAATTATTATTCTACTTGATATTTTAAAAATAATAACTGAACAAAAATGCAGGGAAGACAAAAAAAATTTCTTCTTGCAAAGTACTTTAAAATTTGGACAATTTGTTGTGTATCACAAAAATTTATTCGATGTACAATTTCGGTAAGCGAAAGAACGTATTTCGTAGTAGTAATGTGTAGTCCCGTAAGTTTTATATTTGCGTTTCTTTACTTCTTAAGGCTGGACATTTGAGATGTTTGTAAGTCTGCTTCCTGCCTTAGGGGTAGCGCGGGTAATGGGTTCGAGTTCCAGTTCGGGCATGGTTTTCTTCACGTGTTCTATCAGAGAGATGTGTGAATGTGATCTCCTGTAAAAAGAGGTTGTGCAAACGAATGAGTGATGCGTGAGTGGCAAAGCTGTACACTGGCCCTAGTTGGAGCTACTAAACCAAGAGACACTCCCTATCGGCTTAAAATGCTGTCTTCATAACAGAGGGCTCGTTCAAAGGCAAGTGCCATAAGAAACAACAACAGATGTTTATAATTTAAGGTACCAGGTGTCAACAAGGTTACTTTTATTTCTGAATAAAATTGGGATTGTACATTAATAAATATGAAAAAACCTCGTTAATTATTACTCAATTCAATCTTTATAAAATAACTGTCTCACTTAATTATAATTGATCTGATATTTAAAATTTTTAAACATATTTGTAAGGTAAATAATATCGAAAAATGAATATCTTGTTAATGAGCAGATAGAATTATAGATTTATTACCCATAAATGCATTAAACCACACAATTGCATATTAACCGAGCATAATGTTTCAAAATCAATACTTATACTGATTCTGCATTTTAAAAATACTTGCTATGAATGTTCTTGGTCATATAACGAGAAAACATTCAAAAGTTATAGAAGAACGTATGTGCTACGATGCTTGAAGTCAGTGAGCAAGAATAGCTCGTTTTAGGACATTCAAGGAAGATAAACGAAGTGAAATAGATTTACAGTAAAAAAAGTGTTAAATAATTAAAAAATAAAAATGAATCAACAAGAAATAAAAGTATTTATAAATTTTGCTTCTAAGCGATATAGTCTTCGACAATCACTATAAATTTGAAATTGGCAATAAATTGATGTATTTACCAGTCTTCTTTTTAGTTTAATCTTTATATATATATATATATGTGTGTGTGTGTGTGTGTGTGCGCGTGTGTGCGTGTGTGCGTGTGTGTGCGTGTGCGTGCGTGCGTGCGTGCGTGCGTGCGTGCGTGTGTGTGTGTGTGTGTGTGTGTGTGTGTTGTGTGTGTGTGTGTGTGTGTGTGTGTGTGTGTTGTCACGAAGATTTTAATAAACACACCGTCAGCTTTAAGCTAATAAACAAGCTGATTGAAGGAAAGTTGCGACTTGCAACTTTACAAGAACGAGAAGTTGCCCACTACTAGTGGGTATCAGCTTTTATACAAGAACAGAACATTCGAGAAACAATTAATTTGAATAACAAAAAAAAGTCTAGAATGTTAGAGAACATTATGAAACAATAGCTAAGAAAACAAACTAAAAATCCATGCTTTGGATAGAACAGCCATGGCGAGTATCGAACCTGCAAACTCTGGGTTTGGATCGCGTTCTGTGCTTCACTTGCTTTTGCCACTGTGCTTTCACTTTTCGGATTAATACTAAATTTATGATTCACATTAAGTTACTTCTCCCTTATGACTTTAATTTCCCCTCGTTTTTTGTTCCAGTTTTTAATCTAGAATGTTATAAAAAATAAATCTACCAGTCTGAAACAGATGCTGAAAACCAAAGTATTTACAGATAAAAAAGAACTTTTTAAGGATTATAGAATGGTAAAAACGATAACGATTTCTCAAATTTAATATCCTTTTTAAATGCTTGTTGTCGTAATTTGGGTTCTCAGATTTTATAGAATTCTTTGCTCCACGAGGAATTTATTTATACTTATAAAATTACTCATTTCTGCCAAAAGGATATACTGCAAAATTATAATCGAAACATTTTTATCCAGAAAGTAGGAAAAGTTTAGCTGGAAAATGTCATCACTTCTTGTATTTTTATTGAATAAATGTCATTTGCTCATTATTACCATTAAATTTAGTATAAATAATATTGCAAATAATAGAAAATAATAATAAATTAGAAAACAATATTAAATTAGATATTAAATAATTATTAAATTAGAAAAATTATATTACTGATTTGAATGCAAAGAAAACTGTCAGTATAATCCAAAATATTTTAGCATAAAAAAATGATCAAGGGGAAAAAAAGATCTAAATCGTTGGAGTGTATTTTGCTTTGAAATTTAATCATTAACGTTTAAAAATACTAGATGATCTAAAAAAATTCTAGTCATGAATACATTTCCATAAGCGATTTTTAACAATTTAAATTGTTTTATCAAAAATGCAAATGATTTGAGATTCTGTTTTGGTGACAGTTACAAGGATAAATTGCTGCTGATTGAAAAAAAAATTACTCTAGATGTTTTCAATGGTTAATTAATTGCTTTGGCTGAAATTCATGAAAGGAAAAAGTTTAAAATGTAGTTGCATTTTTTTACTAGCACACTTAATGTATGAAAAACAGGTTGAAAGTTATGAACACCAAGTCAATTACTGAACTATATATTTTTGAAAATCAAATATGCTTTTGTGAGGTAGATAGCGCCAGTATAGAATAAAAGTTACAAATAATATTGCAAAAATAATTTTTCCTTCCTAAATAAATAAAACAAGTAATTTTTACAACGTATTATGAAATATTCTTTGAAGGGGAGGGCACATAAAAATAGATCTTTCTTAGAAAATCTATTTAATATTTAAGAAATAATGAGACAGTACTTTCCAAGTAAAATAAATAATTAAATTATACTTAGAAACATTTTTTAAATATTTAATTTTTTATTCTAAACATGGAGAAACTTCCAAAATTCACGTAATACATACTACTTATCGTAATCCAAAATACGCAACGCTTTGTGATGAACTGATATAAAATCCCATTCGTCATTTGAAGACATTATAGTTAATTTATTCTTTGGAATATATTATTTATTTTATTTTTGAATATTAGAATTAGTTGACGCGAAATGTATTACATATATTGTATACGATACACATTGTGTTATTGTACAAATGTACAGCCACCCATCTTTATTCTGGTAACATTCATCATACAATCATAAAAAAAATTAGTCTTTTGAGAAGATTTAACTCTTAAAGATTTTTCAATACAAAATTTCGTAAATGGTCACCTTTATATTGAAATAGAAGCAAAATTAAAATTTTCCATTACCGACACCCATTTGTTTCATCATCTCTTTGAATTACATCAAAAGTTATTTCCGGAAGACAAGTTTCATATATTGAGATTGATTTAGGTTTTTCGTTTCTAAATTATGAGCAAAACTTTTTGACTTTCTAATGTTAAAATTAAATTTTGAACTTTTATCCATATCTTAAAAACTTATAAAGTTATTGGCACTTTTTATTATAAAAATATAATATAATATATTCTACACATTTTGCATACATATTTATCATGAAGAAATAATTTCAATGAGTGAAATAAAATTACAAAACTAGATTGAAAATATGTTTTAATGACAACATACTCAAGCATTTTATGGAGACATGGACAATTTCAGCTCATTCCAACGAGTACGTTTCTATATTGTTTCTAAAACAATTCATTTACTGGTGCATTCTAATATTTGAAAACATCGACAGCTTCTGCTTTGGCATTGATGTGCTATTGATCATGCATTCCTTGAAACTTATATCTGCATTGCCGTAAAACATATTTAAAAAATTCGTCGGGGTCAAAAAATGAAATTTTTCTCCATTGCCATAATATTTCATTAACTTTTCCTGCATATATACGCATTATGTAATATTCATTTATGTAATGCAATTTATATTAGGGGACGGAAATCACAATTTGAGAAATTGACAAAAGAAAAAATATAAGTATTGCCATTTGAAAAGTTGAAGCTGATATAAAAATGAATACGAAAGCAGACCTTTAAGCAAATACGATTAAGACATCTATATAAAATAAAAGAAATATTAAATTTCCAAAAGAAAATGTTAGCTTTACATTTCATTTTTATAAGTTGATCGAAGACAGAATTTGAAGACTGGTATTATAGTCGACAGCATATACCGTCATGTACATATCAAAAGTTACGATGAGAAGACCTATATATTTATAATAGTTATTTAATATCATTACAAACACATTTTGGATATTATGTTTACCAGAGGGTGACCGAGCTCCGCTCGGAGAAAACAGGTATCGAAGCTAACTCGAAGATTTAAATTTTCAATTGTGATTTATCAAAACAATACATGCCATAAGAAAATTTGTGAAACCATTGGTGAAAAGATAACCGGTTAAAGTGCACCATTGTAAATTATTCTAAACAAAGTTAGAGTTTGGAAAGGGAACTACTCTATACAAAGGTAAAGTGAAGGTAAAGATTGAAGTGTGTTGAAGTTCAATATTTTTGACAAATTTATTTAGAAAAACCAAACATATATGCATACATAAGAAACATATTATAATCCTATAACAGTATAAACATAAAACTTTATTAGTTCGCCATATTGGCTATAGATGGCAGCACGTTACCGCTTGAAAATTTAAGTAGCCATTATGGCGAAATAATAAAGTTTGAAAATATCCTATCTGTAACTCCGAACTGCTCGACCGTAGCGCTTCAAAACCGCCGCCAATCGATTCCTCGTGGCCAAAAACCCCAGACCCCCAAGTTTACCGGAGTTTATTAATTCTGGGGCGATTTTCGACTTGGCAACCATTCCTCGTATTATAGTATTAGATTTGTAAACGGTCTACTGTATTAAAAAATGTTTGCGTTAAATCTAACAAAAAATTGCACCATCTTCAAAATGTACAAAATATTACATAAAAAAACTTAAATTTAATCCGAGAATATTTGATATCTTAAAATCAATATGATAATAATATTCAAGTTGTGCTATTCAAGCTGATTATCTGTCTTTTTAATTAAAAAGATGTTTGGATAGAAAATATAAAGAACTACTTAAGGGGGGATCTTTATCATTATAGACTTAGCTGAAAATGATAATTACTAGTTGCTCTCTTATGGAATGTTAATACTTATCACTAGTTCGAATGCATCAAAAGTGGATTTTCATTGCGTTCTTTTGCTTTAATTCTCATTTTATAATCATATTCATGGGTTTCTTTTTTATGAAAATTCAATCATGTTTTTAATTATATTTGTTCAAAATGAGTTTCTAAGAGTTTGTACATAAAATTCTAGTAATGGGACTGAAACTCAATTTGGTACCCGAATTCTTTCTGCTTTAACTATTGTTTTATGGGATCATTTTTCTTTCTCTATCTTTGAATTCCATATGCAACAGAATGACCTAAAAAAGTAAATAATGTTATTTTATTTTATCCATTTTTAATATCCTTTTCAATCGGGAAACTAGTGCTTGTGCTTGTAAATACATCACGGTAGCATTATCAGGTAAGGAGACGTACATAATGCTACTGATGACCGCAGTCTAAACCAAGCTTTTTCTGCATCGCATTGATTGAATTTGTCATAAGCATATGCTGATCGAATTTCCTTCCTCTTTCGCAATCACTAGGATGAATCTCATTTAGTGTTCTCACCTAATTAAGTTTCCATGAAGATCTACCAATCGACTGGAGCACTGTGGATTAAAAGTAAAGGTTAGAGGGTAGGGGAAATAAGAGCAAGTTCCTCCTTTTGCTTTAGGTCTGAAGTTGAATAGGAGATTCAGGTTTAAAATTGATCGATTCACATCAATCAGCTTAGATGATTAATTCAAATTTGGCACTATTCCTAATTATATATGAAAGTCATCGCATTTTAAATGATAGCTTTTGAGAAGGTCATATAGTGTTTTCAGCATTTTATAATTAAAAAATATTTTATCATGAAATTAAAAACATTTTATGGGGCATTTCTTGAATACTTTTTACTGAATACTTTTACGTTTAAAATTTTACCTGGATCTATGAAACTAAGAATTACCTCATATCATGTGCAATTTTGTCGTTTAGTTTAATTCAAGAATTAATTTCTACGAATTGCTTGTAAACTTCTTAGCATTAAAAAAAGAAATAAACAATCAAAATTTCTCCTAATCTTCACACACATACACGCACGCACGCACGTATACACGCACGCATGCACGTATACACGCACGCACGCACACACACGTGTGTGTGTGTGTATATATATATATATATAAACAAAATAAGGCAACCGAATCAAAACAATAATCAATAGAAAAAAATAGTCAATAGAAAAAGAATCCGGCCTGAAAACTTCGTCAGGGGCCACTTTCAAGCAAGGATTCCTAATAAGGGATTTTTTCTGTGAGGCATCGGGGGACAATGGTCAAAAGTATTGACACCTCGTGACCCGAAAATCCCCCGAAAATGAAGGCAAAAGAGACATACCAATTTAAAAAGCAAAAGACAAAAAACAAAGCAAAACATTACGCAGCCAGGTCTGTACACTTTTGGTTTTCTTAATTTAGTCATTAATTGTGATTTTTCTTATGTAGTTTTACTTTTTATATATATATTTGTTTCATTTGTTGATGTTTTTTAATGTTTTGCTTTGTTTTTTGTCTTTTGCTGTTTAAATTGGTATGTCTCTTTTGCCTTCATTTTCGGGGGATTTTCGAGTCACGAGGTGTCAATACTTTTGACCATTGTCCATCGATGCGTCACAGAAAAAATCCCTTATTAGGAATCCTTGCTTGAAAGTGGCCCCTGACGAAGTTTTCAGGCTGGATTCTTTTTCTATTGACTATTTTTTTCTATTGATTATTGTTTTGATTCGGTTGTCTTAGTTTGTTAATTAATTTATATTCATTTGTATTTTAGTTGTAGCTGCATTTGCGCTCTCCAAATACAATGATTGATTTAAAAACATTTTAATTCTTAAAACTTGTTTGAATCAGTAATGATTTTTAGTTTCGATTTCGGTTTTGGTTTCGTTTCCGTGGTTACTTCTGTTTCTGTTTCGGTTAAATAATTCTTTGAATATAGTATTTTGGATTTGTTTCATTAATTGGTTCTTATTCATTTACCTTTCATTTTGTGAACTTTTAGCGTGTAATTCAGAATTGAGTTTTAATTTCGATTTCGACCTAGTTGGTTTCGTTTTAATTTTTGTTGATCAAGAAATAGTTTTTGATTGTTTTAATAATTTTATGATTGTATATATATATAATATAATCCTAAAATCCTAATTAATTTCCTAATTTTTATCTTAATTCAACCCATATTAACTTAATTCTAAAACTTTCTGTTATTTCCTGATCCAATTCCACCCTTCTATTTAATTAATGCGCCTCAAGCTCTGTAAGAATGCTTAAATCTGCACTTTCACACGCTCCGAGTAAAAGGAACAAAAAATTGTCAAGCTACGCAAATTCTTTTTACATACACCTATAATTCCCTTACCTAAACAGATTCGAGTAAAAAGAATCTCTATCAGAATCTCATAGTATGAAACCACTGGCGAAAGTATTTTGTTGGTTCTTTTCTCTTTATTGCTCTTGTAGTGCTGTGGATTAACGTACCTCGTAGATTCTTATTTTTATATGGATTATGCCTTCCGGACGTAATAACGCAAAATTTAAAATTACTGCTAACATAAAATTATTTTTTAAAAATTTTAGATTGAATACGAAAAAAACGAGAATAAAATCCAAATTTAAAAGTTTCATTCCTATAAAGAAAGTTATTTCATATGATTTCCTCAAAATCAAAGAATTCCAGTAAGAATAATTAAATTATAATAAGTATAACACAATAAATTTCATTAAAAGTTAGGTCTTCAAATTTTATATTCATCCTTTTCTTTTAGCAGCGAACCTGGAAATTTAGCAAATCCATTGTTTGTCCAGGTGATAGGGCATTGTTTACTTTCTTATTGTGACACAGAACTTTAAATGAAGAATAACTTAATTTAAAAAACACAGACACAGCTCTAGAATTTCACAACTATACTTAGAGTGTTTCAATCCCTCACATAAGTTAATCAAAGATAGTTTGATAAATTTTTAGGAACCATGAGGCGTTAGAAATTTCAACTGTCAAAATTTCAAGCTTAACAAGAAAAAATTTATCAACTCTCAGTGAGAAGCAGAAGCTTTGTTGACTTAAGGTAAACGCACACACTAGAAGATTTTTTTAAAAAAATTCTAAGTTATAAAATCCAGTATTTTTACAGTAGATCATTAATAGGTGTTTAAACTCTTTTCAGTGAGAAAAAACAGTATTAAACTAATTATTAATTAATTAATTACTATTTAATGAGAAATCAGCATATTTTTTGGAGCATGATATCTTAAATTCTAATTTGTACAGACACACAATTCTAGTTGGAAATGATGCCAAAAATTAATCTTTATGTTGTCTTTTTCAATCAAGGTATAAGTATATAGTTTTTTTAGCAATTTTTTCATTAACGATGAAAAGAAAAAGCGAGATTTTTTCTGTAATCTTAATATTTAACTAGCTATTAAAATTTATTTCTGTAAATATAACTTTGATGTAGTCATAAAACATCCACTGTTCCATACAGATTATTTTGATCTATAAATAATTGTATTTTGTTAATTTTTTTGTTGAGCTATGATTGTTTGAATAAGGCAACTTTGTGGAAAAATATCATTCTTCATAAAATGAATTTGAAAAAATCCGAAACTAGAGTTTTTAGAGACAGTGCTTCAAGGAAAATTCTTATAACTTGAGAAATATTTCGAATATTGACAACATCTTGGTATTGTTTGAAATCTAAAGAATCAGAGAACAGTTTGAAGCAATAAAAAGTATTCGATATTTTGAACGATTTTCGAAGTTTCAAGTATGTACGTATACCTTAATCTTTTATCATTTCTTCATCAATATTTTTATTAACGATTTATTTTTTTATCATCTATCCAAATGTTTTTTCATACCTAGTAGTAAAAGGAGTATTTTTTTTCCAGTGCCTCTTTTGGATTCTTCCTTCTTCTGTTAGTTCTTGCATCCACAAGAACCGAAGGAAGCGAAAGGTCTCGCCAGAATGTCCGTGGGCCACCACTTTCTTTCGTCGAGTGGCTTATCTTCTTTTGGGTAATAGGTAAGCTCTCGAACATTCTCTTCGATGAATGTTCAATACTCATTTTTTTTTTATGTATCTAGGATCTTTTGTAGAGAGATGCTTTTATTAGGTGAAAAAATGAGCTGGAAGTGTTAATGTATTTTTAAATTGCTGTACTCGTGCAGTGAGTACTATTCCCGATAAATATAATTTCGAAAATAACCTATCATGTATATAGTAATAGCAAATAGGTAACCTTATATAAAACTAAAATTTCTGGCATATATAATGAAAAATAATCTATACTTATAAAGCTCAATATGTGTGTGTTTGCGCTCCACAGGCCAAATCGTTGGACCTACAGCAACCAAATTTGGTAGATGTATACCTTGGAGGTCGGGAATATGCACCTCAGAGCCCTTTTTTCGAATTTTTAATTAGAATTTTAATTAATTAAAATTTTAGCAAAATTTTGACGTTTTTCCGCTATAACTTCCGAAAATATTATCGCACAAACAGGATTTTTACATCAATTTAAAGATTAAAAAATTAGCTTTCTAATGGTTTCAGTGTTTTAATGTATAACTTAAACTTCTATTTTTAACAAATTTTTAAAGAAATATTTTAACCATGTTTTTTTTAGCACGTGAATGGATAAAATGAAAGAAAACAATGGTGGATGTTCAGATTTTTAAAAAAAACTATCATCGCAAAATAAATCTAAAGAAATGCAACTTTCAGCACCTGACTGGATAAAATAAAATAAATATAAAATGTGATATTTTCTAAAAAAATAAATGCAAAGCAAAGGTTTCTATAATCGTTTGCAATATCTAAATAATTAACTGAACGAATCTTCTTTATTTACGGTAAACCTGATTGAATTTAGACAGGATACGCCTTGAAATCCCGACTTAATGACATATTTCTATAATCGTTTGCAATATCTGAATCATTAATTCAATAATTTTTCCCCCTTTTTCGCTTTCTTTAAAAAAAACATATTTAATATTTTGGCAACATCACCGAAAAAAATATTTTTAATATTTTGGAAGCAAAACCGATAGTTAAAACTGACTGATTTATAAAATTAAAGAATATTATTTGGAAAACGTGTTCTTTTAGAACTTTCCGTCCATCATCTTAAAGAAAATATTAATTTCAGGCCAATCAATGCCCGGAATTACTTCAAGGCTAATAAATATGGGATTTATTTGAAAATTTTAGAACGCATTACTCATGCCGAACCAGCTGGTCGCCAAAGGCGACTAGTATAAAATAATTCCTTTCATATCATTTTTGAATTCAAAAAATATAAAAATCATCGGATAAGATTTATGTGGTGGTTTTTTTCATGTTTTGGTTTTAAATAATTAATATTTTTAAGCTAAAATTTAAGTCTTAACTCAGTTATTTTTTTCTTTACATTTAATTACAAATTCAGAAGGTAGGTAGTTTTGATATTTAAACATTTTATCCCAATCAGCTGATAGTTTATCAATTACATTTTCACTGATATCTTTATTCTTAGAATCTATTGTCATATTCAATATTGTTTAAAATCAGTCAATCACTTCATTTCTGATATTTCGAAATAGCATCCCAAATAACTTTATGTTCCTGCATTAATATGAATTTTTCAAATAATCTTCCATATTTAGCATGATATCCCTATCTAGTAGTTTTTTTTCATTTTCATTTACACATTTTTTGATAATTTTTGATTAACTGAAAGATTTTGCCAATTGGTTCTTTAAATTCGAAAATAAAATTTTCTGATAATTTCAGGTATTTATAAATACCAATCCGCTTTGTTTTTTAAATTTCTATTCACCTTCAATTCGACAAGGAGTTATCGAAACTTCGTTCCAATTGACATGACCCATTTATTTAGAAAACAAATTTTTAAAGCAAATGCTTACATAACTTTTTCAGTGTAAAGAAAAACGTTTTATTTCAATTTGTGTAGTGTGAAAGCAAACATATACAGAAAAGATCATTACGTTCTCTATGTTCAAAAACTGTTATACGATTTTTGATGGTTATCATAAAGTTTTCAAGAATCGTTTCATTATTGAGTTTTATAATCAAAAGAAAATCCCAATAATTTGACATTTTTTTAAAAAATATTACAGAAATATTAATTAAAATATCATTTCAGAAGTTTACTCATTGAAAATTGTTAAATAAAATTCCTCTCAAAAAACAGATTTAGCTTTATAAGTATAGTATATTTCTTGAATAGTTGAGGAAAATGCTTTGATATCAATATATTCTTTAGTAGCAACGTCTTTTAATCCTATAGGATTATCAAATTAATAAGTCTTTCATTTTTAAGATCAAAAATACAATTGTTAGAAAAAAATCAACATTTTAAATATCAATCATTTTAAAATAAAGATAGAATACAGAGCTCATTATGATCTTTCGTTCATAGATTATCATTTTTTTATCTACATATTATTTAGGAACAGTATCGTTTTTATCTTGTGGATTTGTAATATGCTTTGAAGGAATGCTCTTCACAAAATTTTTTTTTTTCATTTATAACTAAGGCATTTTTTCTTTAAATATTGTCAGGTAGAAAATTCACAGTACAGTAAATTGCACAGTCAAATTGTTGTAGGAAGAAATCTTTAGTCACTAGATGGAAGAAATAAGTATTCAGATGACTCAACAACCATCAGCTTGATAGAGTTAATAATAAACCTTATAACTACTAAAGAATTAAACATTCAGATTGCGTTAGTTTGCATACATAATGATTTTACATACATAAATTTGCATATTTTTGAAACCAGACGTAAATAACACAAACAGCAAAAGCGCATGCTCAGGCTTGAATCATTGATATGATGATGCTTAACGAAAGACGCATTCACTAAGCCACAGTGGAAATTACTTAAAATGTGACATTGCTTCTCTTTTAAAAGAACACCATCCCTCTGTTATGCAGCAAGTTTCCTTCTGAAATGAGTTATAAACACTGGGCATTTAAAATGTTTTTCCTTAGAGGAAGTGAAACCTTTATTGTTCATTGAATCATCTTGCTGTAAATCTGGATCGTAATACGGCTTTATTCGTATTACAAAAAATCGTCTTTGTATTTTTGTCTTTTCGATGAGGTTCAAAGATTAGAACCTCATCGAAACATTGGAAAATTGACATAATATTTGACAGGTTCCAAAATATTTTTCGATGAACTTTTCCGATAATTTTATTAGATGGATTGGCGTAAAAACCTATATTAAAACCCCTGGCATATACTTTATTCTGTGATATTTAGTATGATGAATTCGACGATATTTTCGTTGAGCTTTCAGAGCTCGCAAATGGGCTAACTGCCTTGAACCTGCTTTCAGTTGATTAGATACTAAAGATAATCCTGTGCTGTTCTATTTGGACTGTAAAGAAATATGGTATCCAAGGTTGTTTCAGTTTTGTAACCGTGCAGTAGATAAAAAGGTGCGAATTCGGTTGATTCTTGACGGGCTACTTTTTATGTAAATGTTACGAATTACAAGATAGAAAGAGATCATGTCTGATGAAGTTTTGCTGAATCATTCAATTACATCATTTGTTTGAGGGTGGTATGCTGTTTTTGATAAATAAAATTTCAGAGTCTGTTAAATTCAAATATTAGCTCGGCGCTCCTCGCTTCTGAATGATTTCCTCCGCCATAAATTTTGCAACTTCGGATGCATCAGCAAATGGTAGATATTTTGTAATAGCGTAGCGAGTAATATAATCGATGCATACAATTATCCAATTGTATCTGCCAGAGATTTAAGAAAACTATGAAATAAATCCATACCAACACAATTAAAAAGTGCTTCTACTGGAGGCATCGATAATAAGTGACCATATGGTTTCCGTGGAACCGACTTCTTAAATCTTTGGCATTCTTCAGAATGCATCACATAACATATTACACTATGATACAGGCCAAACCAATATAATCTATTTCATGATGTGTAGTAAGTATTTGCAAATCCCGAGTAACTCGTGCAAAGACTTACTACACGTCATGAAAGTGTCGAAGAATGTCTATGAATAACTTGCATCCACCTATTTCCTGATGGACGGAAATTTTTCTTGCATAAGATCTGATTCACCAGATTTTTGTGACTTATTGCATGATTGAATGGAGGTAGACGTCTCGGCATCGTTACGTTGTTCTGGACCTAGGTTGATGGCTGAGTTAATGACATTTTCTTCTATATAGTATCGCCCTGAATGGGGTTTTAGAAAGACGAGCAGCATCTTGGTGTTTCGTTCCACTTTTGTTCGAACTAGTGATGTCATATTCTTGGGGTCTAAAAGCCCTCTCGCCAATCTTCTTTGTGGATCTTTTAAATTCGAGAAGCAGCAGAATGTATGATGGTTAGTGAAAATTGTAAGGGACTTTCCAAACGAATAAGGCGAAACTTCAGGATAGGCACTTTCTTTCAGTGATGGAATAGTTTTTATCATTTGATAGAGTTCCAAACTCATAAACTGTAACTTTTTCTCTTTCATCTTGTCTTTGGACTAACACAGCCCCAAGTTGATAGCCATCGGCATCTGTGTGCAGTTCGGTAGAAGCATTTTTGTCAAATAAACTTTACATCGGTTTGGGAACAAGTGCCTATTGAAGATTAAGGAAAATTTCTTACGGGAACATGCTAATCCCACACAAACATGGGATTAGCATAGCAATTATAAAAAAAAATAATAATAAAGGTTTTTTTTTTTTTACTTCAGCCAAAAAAAAATTAAACCCTGAAGTCTCAGAAAATCCTATTACAATCCAGGAAAAGGAATTTAGGATTTTGTGTTATAAAAAAAAATTAAGAAGACCTGTTTTCAGTCGAAAGATATTAAAAATGTTTACGTTATCAGGATATTATTTATATTAGACCTAAAACTGCAGTTCGTGAATTTAAAAGTATATTATTTACATATGAATGGCGAGTGGAGTGACGATTTATTATTTAATAAGCCCTTTTGTAACTATAATAAAAGTTTTAAATATTTATTAACAGTTATTATATATTTAGTAGCTAGTCTTGGATTACACCAATTAAGAAGTCATTGAAGCATTAAAAAAGATTTTTATGGATCGAATTTCAGAAACACTTCAAGTTGATAAAAGAACTGAATTCATACATAAAAATCCACACAAATTATTTAAGGACAATAATATGCGTGGTTTTACAAAAGAAAATAAATGAATGAAGAAAATAAATGTTCAGTCGTTGAATGTTTTAATCATAATATTACTAAAAGAATTAGAAAATATTAATGTCATAATAAAAAAGAATATATATATATAGAATAAATTAGTTAGATATTGTAACACTTCTTACCATGGATCTATAAAAATGACTCCTATTCGAGTAGATAATGTAGAAATAAAATCATTAATTGATCACAATTTATAGGATGAAAAACTGAAATTTAAATGACTTTAAAACACTCTTTAAGAAAAATTATATTGTTAAAATATCTAAAATAACACAGTATTTCCAAGAAATTATGAACTTGCATTGACTGAAGAAATTTTCAATATTTCAGAAGTATTAATAACGATCCAATTGCTTATCAAATCAAAAATTTGAAAGAAGGAAATAAAACATGCTTTTTAAAAAAATCATTAGTTAAATTCCAGGGAGAGGACCACCCTACCCTCAATTGATTCGATAACAGTTCATACTTTATTAAAAGGTAATAATAATTAAATAATTAGGAAAGAGGATAGCCTTTCGGCTAAGATACAAAGAATCTTCATCCTAAAAATAAGATTTGTCTGTCTCTGTTTTATCATTTATAAACTATTCTTTTGAATAATCATTTAGTAATATAATTTATTAAAATAAACAACTATATGCTCTAATTCCTCTATGATACGGTTAAATATGTAGATAGATTTTGGTTCATATTTCAATTCATATGCAATCTCTAAATTGTAATACTTTTCCTTAAATCTTATTTCCAAGTTATTATGGTATTCATTCTTAGGTCTCTCATTGTATAATAAGGACATTTAGATTCATTCCTATTTTTCTTTTAACCAGAGTAAATGTACTTAATTTTTTAGGATTGTCTTTGGAGATATGTTTTCTACAACTCATTTCAATTTATTATTTTTCCCTTTCTAATTCAATATTTTTGTGTTTTTCATATCGTTTTTAAGCTAAAAGGTTCCGTCATATTTTTATTTATTTTTTCAACCAATTAATCATTATTATTTTTATGTTATTTATGAAATTCATTTATGTAAAAATTTGACACTACATAATAAATTTTATCTCAAAAATGATTTGCAATTCAAGCACAATGGTTATATTTATTCTTTTCTAGCGTACGTCCTTAAAATGATTTCGTTAGTTATTTCATTTTTATTTCCTTTAGTTGAATCCAGATGGAGACATCTGAGCCATCACTTTTTTTCTTTATAATCCGAACAATTATTTAGATATTTCACTTTTTAACGCAATATTTTCAATCTCGGACCACCTTCTTTGCATAATTTACTAGCTTCAAATTATTCTTTTTTTTATTTATAAGGAGCTTAAACTCACCAAATAAACCATAGTAATAACTATCTTTGATTTACCCATAGAAAACTTCATTCAAAGAAACTTCCATTTTTTTTTGTAAATAATTAATAGTTAATCATTTTATTCAATGTTTTGAGGTATATTCAATACAAATATAATATTATTAAAATTATCAATTTTATCAATATATTTAATCAATTATTTTAATTGTTATCATTTATTGTTTATTTCTTACTAGTCGATTTTACTATTTTTAAATATTTTTATTTAATTAATAAAAAATAATTAATTTGTATTATTTTCATCCTTTAAAGAAAATTTAGATGTATTATCCTGATAATCCTTATTTACTTTAATCAACACTAGATGACAGCACAAATCAGACCCTTTTTTTTTCAGTCTCTAATTGAAAGGATTTGTCCCTGTTTTCGTTTCTTTATTAATTCAATTCCAACAACAGGTGCTATCAAGAATATTCAAGATGCATTTTTTTTCCTGCAAAATACTTTCTTAAATCCATAGCGTGAGTTACATTTTCATGAATAAAATATGCGGTGAGGCCAACATCTCAGTGAACGAAGAATTCATTGATTTCCGACAAACTGAGGGATTTTTTTAGAGAAACTGTACCAAAACAAGCAATAACACTAAATTAAATAAAACTTGAATTAAAAGGAGGACGTTTTACTCCTTAAATGTCGCTTGAATTAAAAGGAGAACGTTTTACTTGCTGAATGTTGCTAACCTTCGCGGGGGCACCACTAACTGAAGATGAGATGCTTCCGACATGGTGGTTGGACCTCGCCAACCCGGTGGGTACACAAAATGTGGGCATCCTACTCTTCCCATCAATGTCGGGACGTACTTCCTAAGGGGATGATTGTACCGTGGCCGGTGATGGCCCTTAGGACTCAACCACAGTTTCCACCAGTGTTGGTGTAGCGGCGGTCCGGTCATTTGGTATTTTTTCCGAGTGCCTTGGGTGGATGGAAAGTCAGTAATATGGCTTACTGAATGTTGCTTTTCTGCTCCATGGAGGCACTTCGAAATGAGGATGAGAAGCTTCCGGTATGGTGGTAGGATATCGCCACCCTGGTGGATGCACAAAAGTTGGGGGATCTAGCTCCTCCCATCGATGAAGGGATGTATTTTCTACGAGGAGGGTTGTACCGTGGCCGGTGATGGCCTTTAAGACTCAACCAAAGTTCCCACCAGTTTTGCTGTTGCGGCGATCCGGGGATCCTGTTTTCTTTATCCATGCTCCATCAGGCGGGTAGGAGTGTCAATGACTGACTTTCAATTGTATGACTTACTGAATGTTGCTATTCCCATGGAGGGGGACAACCTCGAAATGAGGACGAGGAGCTTCTGGGAAGGTAGTTGATTTTCGTCGCTATGTAGGGTACAAGAAAAGGTGAAGGTCTGCTCCTCCCATCAATGACGGGACGTACTTCTTTAGCCAAGCGTTGTACCGTAGCCGGTGATGGTCCTTAGGACTGAACGACTGTTCCAGCCAGTGTTGCTGTAGCGGTGGTCTAGTAATTCAGTTTTTTGTCCGTGTGCCTTCGAAGCAGGTCAGAGAGTCAGTGATATGATTTACTGAACGTTACTTTATCTTCGTTATAGATATCGCAAGGGCACAGCTCAGTCATTTGGATTATATGCAGATAAGATAAACTAAACAATTAATTTGCTGCTAATAGTTTAACTTCAAATGGTTTCAATGTACAAATTAATTCCTGATATTTAGGTGGCTAAAATGGGACTGTTCAATGAATTTAATTAACGTGATGCCCCTCTGATATGAAAAGAATAATTGGGTATATTATCTTATATGTTGCTACAAAATTAAATCCCTTTTGTTTTAACGGAAATCGAAATGGTTTCCAAAATTAGAGCTGCATATTTTAAGGCATAGGGTAAGTATCTTATGTGCATCTGCAAAATTAAATCCCTTTTTTTACACGAAATTCGAAAGGGATTCCAAAATTAGAGCGACATATTTTAAGGCATAAATATGAATAACTTTCATGAAAATTTTTATAAAACATATTAAAGCATGACATCTTAAAGTTTCACATTCTAGATAACAAAAAGCTCCTTTATAGCTGAAAAAATATTAGACTGCCAAATGTGGGCACTAATATTAAAACAAAATAAATAATAATAACGAACGAATGAAATAATAATTAATAGCGAATAAAAACAATTATTTAAAGTATTTTTAAAGGTGTACTTCATCAGTGTACTGAAAAAAATATATCTCTTGTTTTAATTATATTCTCCGTCTTAATCTTGAGGCCTAATGTTTTCAAATCCATTTCCGGGTGACGCAGCTTGTACAGAAGGAAACTTCGTTTTTATTAATTACGAGCTGTTACCCGGCGCGTTGCTGCCGCCGAAAAAAATAATATTAAGAGCAATAAATCAATAATTTGGCAATGTTTTATCGAAAAAAGATGAATGTTACGACAGTGTATAAAATACGAACAAACATTCATTTTTATGTATTAGATTAGTGTATTCTTTCGAATTGTAAAACTTGATGTTCTTTCAGAATGGAAATGAAGAAACTATTTATTGTATCTCGTGATTCGTTTGATATTCGTACAGAATTCTCAAGTTTAATTTTAGAAAATGTCATTAAAACATTTTTTTTATTTAAATTGATTCAACATAGAAAAAATATTTATACCATAAAATCGTTAACATAGTTGAAAAGATAACTTTTGAAAATTATGATGGTGCAAAATTATTTGTACTGTAATATTTTTGGTAATTACTGCGAAAAATGCTAACATTTAATTAAAATTTAACACCCCCAGGGTTGGTCTCCCGAAACTTTCTGGCATAATCTGTATTAAAGTTGTTACCACTGAGAATGACTTGCATGACACTTGGTTACTATAGCTACAAAATATTTGACTTAAATTGAATTTAGCATTTCTACAGAATCTACTGTCTCCTTGGCGAGTTATTTGGAGATTAATTCTTAGTAAATAGATGCGGTTGAGATTCAAATTTGTTTTTTAAAAAATTAGGTAATTTTACTATGGCTTTAACCATCCCGTAGGTGTAAACAATAAGCTGACCAAGCAATCGGATGAATGGTTTAGGAAGGCATAAAAGACATAAGACAAACATTCATTTTTATTTATATAGATTAACTGATATAATTAAAATTTGAAAATCTGAAAATAGTGTTGCCAATAATGCTCAAAAAAGAAAAAATCCAGAACTCTAATGCAGCAGGAAATGAAACTAAAATTCGATTAAAATATTCCACCTTTAGACACTGAAAAAATATTTCCTTATCATTTTTGTGCACAAATTTATATATATTGGGAGTACAAATTAATTCGGTCCGTTTTCAATAGATGGCTCTGGCTGATTTGTTTACTGAATAATGATAGAAGTTTGTGGCTTTGTTAGAAAGGTTTGACCTTTGTCAACCATATTCAGTCAACGAAGCTTCGAGTTTTATACAACAACATTGGTTTTCTGAGCATTCAATATGTCAAGTTTTGTGCTAAATAAACAACATTTGCGGGAAGATTTGATTTTCTTTTTTAATTGGAAGAAAAGTGCTGCTGAAGCGCATCGATCGCTTGTGGAAGTTTATGGTGAATCTGCGCCATCTGATAAATCACGTAGAGAGTGATTTCGACGCTTCAAAAGTGATGATTTTAGTGTCGAAGACAAGGAGCGCCCGGGCCAGCCGAAAAAGTTTGAAGACGCCGAATTGGAGGAATTGCTCGATCAAGATCCGTGCCAAACGCAACAAGAGCTTGCAGGATCGTTGGGAGTCACTCAGCAAGCAATTTCCGTGCGCTTAAAAAACATGTGGCAATTGGCATTAAAAAACATGTGGCAAACGACAATGGCCCCATGTGGCAATTGTCGTTAAAAATTACTTGGAAACGTTGAAATGGGAGGTCCTACCCCACCCGCCGTATTCGCCAGACATTGTCCCTTCTGATTATTGGTTGTTCCGACGGATGCATCACGATTTGGCTGGTCACCGCTTCACTTCTTTCGAGGAAATTCAAGAATGGCTTGATTCATGGTTTGCGTCCAGAGAGGACTCATTTTTCAGAGATGGAATCCGAAAATTGCCAGAAAGGGGGACAAAAGTTGTGGCTACCGATGGACAATACTTTCAATAACATGTTTTTTCATTTTGATAATAAATAAAATGTTTTTTTAACGAAAAAAAACGGACCCAATTAATTTGTACTCCCAATATATATATATATATATATATATATAATCATTTTCTATTACGCATAATAGTTTCTTAAAGAACTGGTTTGTTTATTAGGGTGGTCCGAAAAAATCTATTTTTGTTTTTTCACATAGATGTGCCACGGAAAAAGTATAGGAATAGGGAGAATAAGGCGAAAAAGTAGAATTATTTTCCGTATTATCTTATAATTGTTTTCCGTTCCCTCCATGGCATTTAAAAGCTGCAAAAATCGGAGAAATTCAACAATTTTTCATTTTAAAATTTCTCTTGATTCATTTCTTATAACATTAGTTGTTAACTGTTCAGCTACGTAAAAATAATAAAACTTGCTTTATGAAAATCGGTTTATCATTTCCAGTTGTACAATTATTGAAAAATAAACAAAAACGCCTAAAACTCCTTCAACATACAATTTTTTTATTTCCAAATGCGTCGTATATCCCAAGCATAATGTTTGTAGCTGAAATGTTTTCTTAAAAGCCTTTTAGTCTTTGCTGTTTTCTATTTTCTGAAAATTCGTTGTTTGCTTACAAATGATTTTATACTTTTGGAACTTATCTTTGAAATGTGTTATCATAAACAAAGCAAATGAATGAAGTTTATATGTTTTTTAGATCTAAATAACTTCATACTATTCATACATATGGAACAACAGTAATTCATTAGCAAAAGGGCTGGCAAAGGCTATAACGATTACTAGGAATTAAAATTTGATTACCGAAGTTTCTTCTGTATTTTTGTTTACGTTTCAAGGAATACGCAATCGCAAGTTATAAATATATTTATATTTGTAAATTTGAGTATTCAATGCCTGTCTTTTAATTATTTAATCGTTCTTGAGTAGTTAAGTGCTTAAAAAGTTATTCTATAACAAGTAAGTAGGGAAAAATTTTAATAACAGTGTTCTTGCTACTTTGAAAACTTTCTACATAAGAACGACATGAAAAAAAATTTTTTTTTTCTTCGTGCACTCCATTTTTGTCTCGATAACAACATTTCAAGAAATTGAAACTATCTACTAATGAGCTTGCTATAATTTTTCATTGCTCTGTAGGGTTCTTTAAAAAATAAATATTTCATTTTCAAATGCATTCTTATTTCAGCTTGTAGAAAGGAAAATTCTTTTTACATTAATTCTTCAGAAATAAAAATTCTGTCTTTAATTAATTCCCTTTTTTTTCTAACAGCAAATTAAGCGGACAATAGACAAATGAATCCGCGATTCTATCCAAAATCGATCAATGACAAATTAGAAAATCCACCTCGTTGTCTCAAACACGAATCAATACATCTATCACGCAATAGAGAATGGAATCTCCTTTCTACAAATATTTTTCTTTTCCACACGCATTAACCCATCTGCCAATTTCCCAGATAATGTTCCTGATTATTATGCTTCCGCTAGAAAGCTTCTTGAAGTTCGAAAACTCGAAGTTCTCAAGTTCAACATATCTGGATTTGAGAAATGTCGATTTGTTATCGTTCTCAAATTTTTAAAAACAATTATATCTTCCAGAGATTAATATTATAACTTCCAGTGGTTAATTTTACGCGTGATATCATGAAGAAATGTTAAACACGCCTAAATTTTGTTATTCTGAGCAGAAAGTAATATTTTGTTGTTCCGAACTTTAAATAATATTTATTCTTATTTAATAAAAACGCAGTTTTGGGATCAGAAAATATCTCAGAAGACCCTATTGGTAAATATTTTAAGAATTGCTCATTAAATAATGTCCATTTTAAAGAAATTGTTAACATTTTGCGAATCCTTCATCCAATCTTTGCTAGAAATTTTGCATCTAAAAAACCTGTTAATCTGCGTATTGGAGGTTCTAACCTGCTGTTTGAAAATTCGGTGAAAAGTTATATCAAATTTGTCTTGCTTTTCATAATGAACTTTCTGCTGTTTACGAAGAAAAATACAAATAAAACTATTTACTTTTTTTCAAACACATGACGAAGTTGCCAATAAGTATATAACTTAAAGAAATGACATAATATTATTTTAAATGAACTATAAGAAATGATTTTTTATTTACATCGGTAATGTGATTATTTGAAAATTAGTATAGATCTAACCAGTTTTGGTATAGGTATATTTGCACATTACATTCATTATCGAATTGTGAGAAATTCAGTTGGACTCTTTTCAGTAGTCTTGAGTCAGTTGGACTCTTTTTTTGAAGCATTGATGTCTTAAAATAAAACACCTTTGTTTCTAAGTTCTTACTCACAAAAAAGTTTGCTGATGTTATGGTCCCGATTCCAATGCAAGAAGATCCAAATTTGAAACTTGATTTCATTAAAAGCAAGCATATGCCATTGGTGTATGTTGAATCTGTTATAGGAAGTCAGTTATCCCCCTTCAGGTTATGCTCTGGTAGATATGTCTAACCCCAAAAAGTCTTCATGCTGCTTCAAAATAAGCGCATTAAAAATAAAATTAAACCAATAAAAATAATATTTTGCTCTGAAGTTTTATTTCAAATCATTTCCTCTGAAGAGGTATAATTTTCCATTTAAATACATATAAAGAACAGAGTTTATCCTTATTTTCTGCTTCTGTGAAATCTTCCATGTAGTATCTATATATTTAAATTCTATATCTAGAAATTCTTTCATCCAAATTGTCTTCTATAAATTTATAACAGAAGATTTATATGCATACATTAGTGGGAATCTCTGTAATATTTGTCTTTTACATGCGATATGGAATAATACTGATTTCAGCTTATCATAGAATATTTTTTTGTATAGAATTCAATAAATATTTAGCTTTTATATGAATTTCTCGACAATTTTCTGTAAAATGTGATCTAATGATGCGTTATTAAATCCTTAAAGGAATATTTTTAGCTTTTAATGAGGACAATTCATCTAAATTTAGAGCAGAAAATGAATATTAATAAAAGAAAAAAAATAAGAAACGACTTCTGCATTTGGATCTATTTATCATAGTAATTGATTCAATTGATTGAGAAAAGTATCATGTTCCTTATAAAAGTATGGAGAAAATAAATTTTTTAGCTAATGTATATTAATATTTTTTTATATTAATGTTTATTAATATTTTTAAGCTGAACTGAACAATTAAGAAATTTTACAATTAACAATCAACGAAACATCATCAAATGCAATTGTTGCTAAAACGTCTTCAGGGTCTTTAGGGAAATTTCTCCGTAGAATGGATAAGTTACAGTGGGATTCGTATAAAATTTTTGATACCTCAGTAATTGATCTGATGAATAATCTTATTTACCTCATAGTAAAAGTTATGCGGGTAAAGAAACTGAGAAACCTGAGCGCCATCTATATTAAACAATGGTGAATTTCCAACAAGGTAGTTGGGCTTTTGGCATGTCGATTAAAAAATGTTATTAACTTATCTTAGTAAGAAAAAGGAAAGTATCTTCATTATACAATATTAAAGTATGCATACACATTAGAAGATTTTTTTTTTAATTTTAACTTTAAAAGCAAATTTTTTCACAGTAGATCATTAATAAATGTTTGAACTCATTTCAATGAGAAAAAAAACCTTAATAAACTTATTATTAACTAATTAATTGATATTAAATGAGCTAACTAGCATATTTTTAAACATGATATCTGAAATTCTAATTTGTAAAGACGCACAATTCTAGCTGGAAATGATGTATATTATTAGTCTTCATGTTTTCTGCCTCAATCAAGGTATAAAAATATATAGTTTTTTTTTTTTTTTTCATCAACGATGAATAGAAAAAGCGACATTTTTTCTGTAATTTTATCTTTTAAATAGCCATAAAAAATTTATTTCTATAAATATAACTTTGATTTAGTCATAAAACGTCTACTTATATTTTAATAGCATTTTCCCCTTGCAAATTTAAAGACATTCTCCCTTTTGCGAATCACTGCATATAAACACACATTTTTCACTAACATATCCATTTTTAAAATCATTACATTTCATCCCAAGAAAGCTCAGAAATTTTATATTTTACTATTTAGAATCAGCTATGTCCAGGAAAAGTTTCGAAATTTCCTTTCATTGGCACAAAAACAAATTTGTAAATGAAAAATCGCACGAGAATATTAATTTTATTTGCTCGATCGCAATTTCATCCGAAAAAAAAAAGATTGAATACAAGTGGCTGGTCAGACAATCTAAAATACATTAATTTTTCTTTTAGGGAAGTGGAAATTAACCCTTAACTGGAGACGTGTGGTCTGTGAGACCTCTATCGATGGACTTTCGATCACCCCTATTCTATTCTTAGTTCAATTGATTGAATAGACCCTGAAGATTCCTGTTTTGTGACCTTCAATACACGTGCACTTTTTCAACCGGTTTTAGCGGATGCTTTTTAAAAATAATTCAGTTATTTCATTCAGCTGACTCTCTAAAACCGCATTTCTTTGTTTGTGTCCTAGTGATAAACAAGGCTTAGCAGGTGGCTCTAAAACTTAGGCTTCGAAGTATTATCCGATTTACTGATTTATATTTAGATTATTTCCTTCATATAGTAAAATTTTCCATAATATTTTAATGTTTTCCAATCTTAATTCTTGCGTAGATTTTAACAGTCTCGCCCATACAAAATATTTTAGATTGATTTTTAAAAAAATTATTGAAAAATTGTAATTAAGAAATTATTTTTAATTAAATAATGCTCAAATCAGGAAATATTCAACCAAATGTTATGAAAATCTATGGAAATCCAATGAAGTTCTATTGTTTAAAGTGCTCATATTTCGAGGTCAGCTGTTTCCAGTTTAGGCGATATATTTCGCTAGAGAGCATTATTAAACCTTTGAGTAGAGGCTTAGATGCAGTTTCGAATAAACTGAAATGCTACGCAATCATGAGTCTAAATAAATTCAATAATTAAATATATATAAATTTTTACAAAATTTGAGAAGCTAAACTAAAATAAAATAAATTTTGGTGTCGATTAAGACGTGATATTGTTTCATGTTAAAACAAAAATGTATCAACATGTGAAATTTAACAGATCAGTTCATTCAAAAAGCAGCCACGTAACGTGCATAGCTGAGAGCAGCAATATGCTGAAATCCTCTCTGCATGCAAAAACACTTCATTCACACGTAGCACGACAAAGATTTTTTCCTGTCAACAGAAAGACGCAGAAAGGTATGTTCGCCGTTCTTCATTTCTTGAATGTTAGAAAATGACTAGGAAAGGAGAGGAGTTGAAAATCAACACTGATTTTTCATCGTCATTTATCCATTGTATAATCATTTTTTACAAACCGTTCATTTAATTTTAGAAAACTTTTAAGCAATACGTTCTTTCTATTATATCTTAAATTACATTTCCTTAAAAGAAATGAAATATCAAAACAAGAATAGTTCCTACTAGCACTTTTTCTGTACAATTGAGATTTTTCCTTGTTATTGACTGCTCAAAAATTAAAATCAATAATAAGTGCTTTATCCTCAGGTAGAAGTATCAAAAATTACTTCCCAGCAGAAATATATGATGCTGTACATGAGAAAATACATAAAGTTTTTAAAACACTGATTGTAATCATATCTGAATAATTTCAGAATAAAATTAATCTGCTAAGTCGTAATCCATTTATCCTATACTGAATATTTACTAAGTTTGACTATTTTGTACAGACTGCAATTATAGAAATTATAATTATATTTCTTTATATTTCTTGTTAGTATTCTCTTCATTAAATAGAAATTTTGTAAATGTTTTATGATGAAAACTATTTTATCTGACTATAATTTAAAAAAAAATAATGGTGAATGAATGAATGCATAACGTACAAAATCCACACCAAAAGGTTTTAATTTTAAACTGGAAATCTTGAAGGGATATGAAACAGAATTAAATCAAATGTCTGATAGGTTTTTGTGGAAACATTTTAAACAAAGAACATTTTAAGATATTTATATATTCACAACAGCAAAACACAACTTCATTCTCTCTATTTATTAGAAAAATACATTCGTTTCTCCACTCATGGAATTTCTAAAAATGCTTCATCAAATAGTTTTTTTTAAAAAAAAAGAGATTTAATCGATTATCGGGTATGCCACATACAAAGCCTCAAATGGAGAAAAATTACGAACTGATTCAAATAAATAGCCTACTTTACTAATAGAATGATCTGTATACAATGCCCAAATTTGTGGTAAGATACAGATTGCCAATATACAGCTGAACTGACGTATCCTTTGAATAATAAGCATAAGAACTTCAGAGTGAAGAAAATGCATTGGATTTTGAAATTTATTCTTTGTATTTGTGGGAAGAGGTAATTCTGTAATTGTAGGTTTAAGAGGTAACACCTGGTATCATACAAACCGATGTCACCAATTTCTTTCATTGGAGGCATGTAAAGTATAACTTTAACAATACAGTCAAATTTTTAAAGGACAAGTACATGAAATCTGCCTTTCCCATTATTTTTATAATAGTAATGAGGTGATGAAACATTCTAATAAATAATTTTCTTTAATGTCTTCTAATGACAAAAGCACTTTTAAAATAAAATATTTTTGGGTTAAGAAGATAAATAATTGATAACAAATTAAAATTATTAGCTACCTTCAAACCTTTAAGAATGCCACATCAGCTTTTGGAACTGATATTTGTCATAAAATATAAAATGACCATCGCATGAAGAGTAATAAGATTGTTTACTCAGTATCAAGTAGTTTCTAGTTTGGAAGTCTTCAAATTTCCATAAAATATTTGTAAATTCATGATTCTTTCAGTAATTATGACAAGACAGAAATATGTGATGAAAATTCCAGTTATCTTGTTTTTCATAAATGATGTTAAATTTGTATACGGCAGCCTGGATGCCCAGTTCCAGTTACCCATTTAATTGCTCCTTGAGTAGAAATTTTAAATCATTCTCTTAATCATATGATTCCATCACATTTCAGTAGAATTTTAGCATGAGAAACTTCATTACAATCAGTTTCTATGGATGTATAAGTACCATTCCATTTGCAACATTTTATACAGGATACAAAGTTTTCAGTTTAAATTTTCTTTGATTTTTCGGGCCTGTTTTCCTTGCTTTTTTAGGTAAATAGAGGCTGATTACGCTCTAAGGGAAAGTAAAATTTGTTTTCAATTGATAATTTGTTGTTTTTATGTTAGTTTTCAAATATTAGACCTAATTTAAAGCTTCCTTATATCATTTTCAACCAAAAACGAGCACTGGAATATACAAAATCGAAACATGCAACCTCATATTTGGTTAACAAAATATTTACAGAAAATAAAGTTACGAATGCCAACTATATTAGAATTCATATAACATATTATGTGAAGGAAATAAATGATGAAACTTTATTCCAAATTTAACTGTTTTTCCGCCTCCACTGAGGCAGTCATTCCCTAGACAGAATCGATCTGACGCAACTACAGTGGTTGCATTTCTACGAACCTTCTGTGGACTGGAGTTAATGATAGAGCAGGTACAAGCACGGAAACATAATGGATGAATTGATTTGTGATGCAGGAAAAGCTATGCAAACTCATTACTGGCGCAAAGATTGCGAACTTAGAGATCGAATGACCATGTATCCGGATGGTCCTTCTTCGACAGATCATTTATCTTGAGCAACTTTGCATTCACTCTCAATTTAAACATAATAGTATCTTTCTCCATAGCTTGTTTTTCCAAGTAATTGTATTAAAGCAAAATGAAAATTGTTGTTTTGAAATAAATAAATTTGTTTTTCGTCTTGATTGAGATTAATGCCTCCTTTTGTGACTTATACTTGCAAATATTTTGTTTCTCTTTTCTTATCGATACTATTGTAAAAATAATTTCTTAGATTTAGTACTGAAATTTAGTCGGAAAAGATACTGAAATTTAGCTTCTTCTCCAATTTATACCTCCATTAAGTATTTTGTATTTTAAACAAAAATAAGTGGTGTAACGACTCTTTATTGAGCAGTTAGAGCATATTTTCAAATGACAGCAAATTGCTTCAGACAAGTTCCGATTTTTGCTGTAACGCTTCATTTGTAATATTATTTTTTTGTTATTGCAAGTACAAAATCTCAAATTTATAAAACTTAAAGGCAATTCATCCTTTGATGCACTGTTACCTCTACCTACACATGTATAATAATACGTATAAGCAATTAACTATTAAAAACAGCAAACAATAGCTTCAAATAATTAGAATTAGATTCGAAATTTAATGTTTTTTGATGTATTTTTTAATTTAAAAAATTCAGTTTAAAAAACTGCATTCCAAAAAGTGTTTAGAATTGTTGGTATTTTTTATTTAACTCTCAAATTACTTGTGATGAAATCAAATACGTTGGAATGATTACATATGAATATTTCATCTGGCATAGCTTGAATAAAAAATCTGTAGTTTATGGTTTTGGTATTGGGCATAAGTGATAAAAGTTATAATACAAACTCTTTTGAAACTCAAAATTAAATAAAGGCATTAAATCAATATGATGAACGTTTGCTAGTCTTCAGTTTTATTCTGCAAAAAATATCGTTATTAATATTTTAAAGATCTCGTTTTGAACAGTTTCACTCAAGTTGCTATGCTTAATGTGTCCGGAGACTCTAGGATAAGTTTCAATCTAAAAATTTAAATTCAAGACAGTTTTCTCCATGTCTGTTATATATTACAAAGTCTACAAAAGATTTATTAATTTCGTCCAGAATAATTAGATCCATTACTGTGTCTCAACTTATTTCGCTGGAGCAAAAGTGAGTATATGGGCTACAACAGATTATGTGTAAGAAAATCAATTGGGTGTGCCCCTTTCAATCGAGGATTTAATTTACTGAAAATTTACTTTGTGCAAGAAAGCATATTACCTGGATTAGACGGCATCTATAATTTTCACAGATGTGCTCATATTTGTTTTGCAGAGCGACTGGCATGTATACTGATATGGAAAGAACAAGGCACTAAATATCAACAATCAAACACTATAAAAAAACACAGGTGGTAGAGCTCTGATTTGGGATGGACTCTTTTAGATGGATCATAGTGACCTCCATGTGTTTCTTCACTGTTATGAAATGTAGACGAGATCGTGAATCCATATGCCAGATCATACATTGTTGTTCCTGATAAAGGATCTATATTAACGAACACAATTGTTTAACCTGAGATTTGTAGTTTTTTATAATTTTATTGCGAAGCAAATGGTCTGACTAGTTTAATTTCCTTACTGTAATACTATAAAACACCTTTGGAGCTGACTTAAAAGACCGTCGACTGCATTAAGTATACATATGAGGGCTTAATGAATGATCTTTGCTTTCCATTTTGATATCAGACAATTTAACTGACAGTTCAGAATGGTTATAATTAAATTTACCCTATTCAGATTTATAAAGGGACCATTCCGATTCACGCATTCATTTAAAACTTGCTCATACGTTACTTGGACTATAGAAGAAATCTGTTATCAAAATTAAGGGTTTAATTTTCCATCACTAGGCACAGAACGAAAAAAACGCAATTTTGAAACTCAGAATTTTATTTATGCACAGAGTTAGAATGGGCAATACCCCATATATCTGGAAATTAACATTAGCAAAAAATTAACAAATTAGTAAAAAAAAAAATTAGTCGTGGCGGCCTGGTGGTAAAGTCTCGCCTTCGGAACCTTTTTTTTCTTTTTTCGTACAGCTGACCATCCAGCCACCACTGAACGTAGCAGTATCGATAGGATTTGTTGTGATCGACTGCTGTCTTAAGTATTGTCCCTCCTTACATTGACCGATCCGTCAGCCAAACATTCTCTTCGAAGTAATTAATTACTGTCCATCTCCCTCGCCTTTACACTCTCGGACAGATAGGAAAAAACTGTCAACCTTTGACTTCATGTCCTTCAGGGTTTCGAAATTTTCTGTACCATCAATACTGTACTTAAATCATTATTTTCAATCGGGTTTTATCTCAGCTCTGAGATTTCAATACATTTCTTTATATAGTGATATCCAGTACCCACTTTTTCACAAATGTATTTATTTTTGCTCGTTTATCCAAATCTTTGGAAATATGCGGGAAATCTCGCATGTCCAGATATTTTTTGGATTATCAGTGGATGGTATCTTCTTATTTTTATTTCTGGATTAGGAATAAAGTCTAAAGTTGCCCTTCCTTTATTGGACATATACTATCTGTCAAACCATTGTAGTTTTGTTTCATTTCTAGATTCCCCTTTTAAGACATCAGTTGATTTGGGGACAATAACATCAACAATATCTTTATGTATCGCCAGTTTTTCATATTGGTCCGCCTTTTCATTACCATATGTCAAAATATGACCCTTAACTCAATTAAACTCTATTGCCTTGTTAATTTTTACACTTTTTTCTTTTCTTTTCTTTCTTCCATATTTCCTTTTTACGATTGTGAGATGACTGCATGGCTTGTAGGACTGACAGAGAATCTAAAAAAATTGAGCACTTCCGTCCGCCCTACACCTTTTCACAATATTCAATGGCCATCTTTAAAGCTTGGACTTTAGTCTGAAAACTTGTGGTATGATTCGAGAATCTCACAAAACTTTTATCGATCTCTTTCAGATAGTAGTATATTATTATTGCAATTCCTACTGTACTTTCATCTTTTGAACAATCTGTAAAAGTTTCTATTAAATCCATTTTTGGGATTTTAATCAGAAAACCATGAATAAACATTAGGCTGGGTTCGAACTTGTCAAAATACATCTTATAATCTTTATTGCTGAAGCACTTGTTTCCTATTTTAACTTTATTACTAGTAATTTTTCAATGAAATTTAATGAATATTTCCTTTGTTCGGAGATCCATTGGTAAAATTTCCGTTATCAGTTGAAGGGATTTTGTAGAAATGGTTCTATATGCCCCAGACATAATGATGAGAGGATGCCGTTGGATTGCATTTAAAGCCTCTCTGATTTCCTTTAGATTTAGCCTATACCCCCATGCTCCATACCCGAAAAGAATAAATGGCTCACTGACCCCAATGTTCTTAGATGGTATTTTCTTTTTCTATAAAATTTATCCGCAACTGTCGCTAGTTTATTTGTTAATACATCCACTTTTTTCTTGACCTTACTAAAATACGACGTAAATGTTAACTTACTGTCCCATGTAACTCCCAATTTTATTTGAATCGACACATTTATATTGTTATTGGCCCTTTTTATATCCAGAGGATCTTTTAATTTTAAACATTTAAACATTTTTTTTACATTTCTCCAAATGTAATTGCATTTGAATTGTTTTCTTTTCATTGAACTCAAATTTATGTATTTTGTCCCCTTTTATTGGCTTATGAACTATTTGTTTTCCTTTAATTTCCAGTTTATCTTTTGTTCTTCCTGAGATTATTAGTAGCACATCATCGACATACGCCTGTTTAAAGCATTTCATTGGAAGATTGATTTTAAATGTAGAATTCATAACCAAGTTCCAGAATAATGACCCTCTGAATGAGCCCTATGGCACTCCTCTATCCATTATAAATTCCCAATTACTCTCTCCATCTTGGTAAATACATTTTTTTAACTTAAGTAATCTTTAATCACTTGAAAAAGGTTGCTTGGACAATTCATTTTTGTAAGGGCGTATAAAATGGTTTTTCCCCATAGTGAATCAAATGCTCCAGCTGCATACAAAAATATAACTGTTGTTTTTAGTTTTTGACTCATTGCACCTTTTATTTTACTCCGTAGTGCACTTTGGGCTGTTTCACAAGAGTGGTTATATCAAAAACCATCTTGATCATGATGTAGTCTGTTTTGGGCCGTTAATATGTGCTGTACTCTTTTAGTTATCAGTTTATCCAAGATTTTACTTGCTATTGTTAGCAAGCAAATTAATCTATAGGATTCAGGGTCCTCTAAGTCCCTTTTAGTTTTAAGAATTAAAATCAGTTTTAATACCTTTCACTGATTAAGGATCGTACCTAATTCCAATCACTTGTCTTATAATCCTAAAGAATGGATGGATTCTTTCTGTTAATTTCAGCAAGCATCCCCATTGGGATGTTATTTAATCCAGGTGTTTTCTTTTGAGCTATTTTATTAATCGTTATTCTTATTTCATTTATTGAGAATATTTTATCTTTATCTATTGTTTTATATTTCTCAATACTTTTCCTCTTTCTCTTCTGCTTTTTACTTTCTTGTTGAGACTGCTCCTCCTTGAAAAGGCATCTCGCAATAGTTTCTTTTGTATGTTCCGTTTTTGCTCCAACCTGTTTTCTGACACCGTGCAGTATGGTTTTTCTTTTCAGTTTATCTGCCTCTAATTTATAAGTGACTCTAAAGGATTCGTTCTCGTTATTTCGCTACATAACGTTTCAAAGCATTCTCTCCTTTTCTTTCTTAGCATTCCTCTGTATATTGATTCATTTTTCTATAAATTTGTCTCCATTCTTTCTTCAGTGTGCTTACATCGTTGATATCTATGCTTCAAGGCTCTTGTCAGTTTTCTTTGTTTCTACAACTCTGCGTCCCACCAGGGTACCCTGAGATTATTTGTCTCTTTTCTGCTTGAAAGTTTCCTTCAAACTGTCGGCAAAATGGGGTGAATGACTTTTCCGTACCAATCATAAAGCTTTCAATCAATGGTCTTGTTTACAAACTAGTTGTGTTACTGATTCGAATCAGTTCTATAAAATGTTACAACATTTTAAAGTCTGATTTAAAAATGTCGGATTTGGCGAAATTAACTTGATATTTAACCCAATTTTAAATATTTAATAGCATGTTCTTTAATACAGCTCCATGCGCTTTAATACAATCTGAATACTTTCCACTTTATCTTTTATAAAAGATAAATAGCTTTTCTTTCAACTTATTCAAAAATATATGATAAAAATCAAGAACAAATGATATTCCTCCTCGTATAATTACTATATTAACTTCGAATGAGTATTCACTCCTTATATATTTTAGAGATTAAACATTTTATTTTACATAAATATAACGATTTGCATTAAGCAAAAGGATTTTAGTTTTGTCAGTTTATTGCTTTATTTCTTCTTAATTCCTTTGTTTAATTCAATTAGTTCGAAGAATGAAATATATGTTTTCAAATGCAGGCTCTTAAAAAAAGTTATTTCTTGTTTGAAATACAATTGAATCAGGTTAGCGGTGATTCGAATGATTTGTAAGGAAGAAATAGATTCAAAAACAATTATTTAAATGTCATAAGTGGAAGGAAAAACTTCCAAGTACGGATGTCACGTTTCCATGAGATAGCGCGTTTTATCTGTTTCTAGAGTAAAGGCGCTATTACGAATGTAACCTTTCTCTTTATCTTCGTAGTTAAGATTTCCATGTTGCTGCATTTTTTTTAAATCTGTTCTCATATAACGATTAATTATTTTTTCGTTTTATAATTTTTTTTATTTTGTATATGAAATATTGCAAATATAGAGTTCATAAAAAGAAAGCGCCTACTGATACAGAAATACATTAATATTTCACTAACTCGTCATTTCCTGCAGCGGAAATCTCTAAGAGATGTCAGCAGAATTTTCTTATCGATGCGCTATTTAACGATAACAGAAATCTACTATTGAAAAATAAAGCAGAATAATAAGTTTATTTATACATTAATATATATAGTATATATATCCTCCAGGAATTAAAATGTTTTTTATATATAGTACTTGCATGTTAAATAAGTTGTTAAAATTCGTGATGAAGGAAGCTTTTGTAAAGCACTCTTCAATATTACGTCTATATTTTCACTGCAAGTTTTTACACATAAACTGTGCTTTTTCCCCAAAATATTTACAATACTAGAGACCGGATGAATTTTCGCTGAATTCAATCACTCGCTTTCTATATTTGGAACAATGAGATTATTTCCAATTTCAAAAGAATTCAGGACTTTATTGAACTTCGTGTGGCCCTGGGTAAATGCAAATATACAGGCCACTTTTCCCATCCAGACTTTAAAAACGCAACACTTTTTATCAATTTTAATTAACTTTTTATTTAGCAGCTTTAAGTGGCTAATGTTTACAAATTGCGATCTTTCTAAAAAGCTAATTTCAATATTTCACGTGTAAAAAAAGTTCACAGCTAAAATTTGAAAGTAATTTCAAACAAAATAGTAAATAAATAAATAAAGACAACTTTCTTTGACACATTCTGAATAATATTATAAAAAGAAGGGGATATTTTTAATTAAAAAGTACATAAGTTTTGGACATAAAATAACGTGAGAAACAACTGGTAATTAGGTGTAATGGTAATTAAGAATATCACTAGAATAAAGCTACAAAGCTAATTTATACGATATTTGGTTTTCCTTCTTTTCTTTTATTTTAATTATTCTTTTCTTCCTTTCATTCTTTTCTTTTCATTTTAATAATTTTGTACTTTTTAATCTTGAAAAGTATTGTTCCTCAACAAATTTAATTTAATTTACGGTTATCTTATAATTAAGTCCTTGAAAAGACATAAGAGTTTAGTTTCCTAGAGAATATACAATTTTGAAATTTTCATTCAGGAAGTGAATGAAAAATTAATTACAGCATTCCATCTTAATATACATAAAACAAATAAAGTTAAATAAAAGTATTTAAAAATACAAAAGAGCCGAATTTTTATTATTTTCATCAGATGCAGAAAAATGTAAAATTTCTTTTTTAACTATTATTATCTAAGACCACCTAATATTGTTACATTAGCTACTCATTAGTTAAGTAGCATTATAAAAAACAGGGTTCATAATAATTCATGTTATGAATTAAATAAAGAATATAATCAAATATGTATTTTTAACACATTTTTGATGCCACTAAACTTTATTAATTTAGTTTGAAATATATCTACAATTGTTTTGTTGTCGTTTGTCCTATTGTTCCTGTATGTTGTTGTTATTTTAATGGCATTTCTTAACATTCATTTCTTTCCATTCTTTTCAGGCATGGTATGGGCGGAATGCAAGCAGTTATGGGAAGAAGGACTCAAAGCATACGTTCGTCAGTGGTGGAACTGGCTGGACTTTATAATGTTAAGTTTATACTTAACAACCTTCTCACTGAAAGGTGTCGCTTACATTCAGGTACAGAGCGGACGATACGGGCCCAGAGTGCTCCAGCGTGCGTTATGGCCAGGCAATGATCCTTCCCTTATAGCGGAAGGTGTGTTTGCTGTGGCCAATGTCTTCAGTTTTGCTAGAATTATCTATTTATTTCAAACCAATCCTCATCTTGGGCCTCTCCAGATATCACTGGGATGCATGATCATCGATATTGCCAAGTTTCTCTTCATCTTTTTCCTCGTGTTGACTTCTTTCGCTTGTGGCCTTAATCAACTGTATTGGTACTATGATTCCAATACAGAATTTTGTGAAACGAAAGTGGTAGCAGGCGAAAACGTAACATTTAATTGCCAGTATAACCCAGATGCATTCATGACGTAAGTGCCTTTTCATTCGTTGTTTCCTTTTTCAGAAAAAAAAATTGCGTTGCGCTCTTTATAATAATGGAAATTTTTTTAATGTAATTTAAAATTAGTGATCCTATCATATGTACCTTTTGTTGTGGTTTTCTTTAATAAGATTGCACAGGAGTTTGTTATAACTCTAATTAATGCTAAGACATCAATTCTGTTTAATTTTTTCAGCAAAAAGTTAATTTTAAAAGATATTATTTGTGAAAAAGGGAAAACAATGTTATTGTCAAAAGGATATTCGATTAATTCTAACTTACTTCTATAGTAGAATTTCTGTACTATATTTCATCTTATTTTAAGATTCAATAGTATGAAACATTATAATAACCTTTCCAGAAGAAAGCCATAACTTCTAACCAACAAAAAGAATGCGTTTTTCCATGGTAACTTTGCATGTTGAAGGGACAGTTATATTTCAAAATCCTCGTGTAAGTTACCATCTTATAAAAGAAAAGAAAAGAAACAGTAAATTGGTAAGAGAAAAATTATGTGCCCTGATGTAAAGTATATACATATTCAATAGCATAAAATATTATTATAATCTTTCCAGAAAAAAGCCATAACTTCTAATCAATAAAAGAGAATTCTTTTGAGAGAGACAGAGGGATTCCCCTCAAATATATTATAGTAGAATTTCTGCAGTATATTTTTTCTTATTGTAGTATTCAGTAACATAAAATAT
>JAPMOQ010011580.1:1381369-1450852 GCA_026543055.1 Argiope trifasciata
TTTTTTTTTCTTTTTTCATTTTAACTGCAGTAACGTGAAAGGGGAATATAATTGCTATGGAAAACATTTTACATTTCCCTCATTACATCTCTAATTTAAAATAGAATGTTTAATTTCTTAAATCTACCTCATATTGTAAACAGTGCTCTTTTCAGCCTAAATAATTTTAACTAGAACACTGTTACATGCATAAATAGTTATTAATTGTAAAAATAAAAGCTAGTTTTTCAAAAAGTTAATTAAAATTACTTATGTGTTTTATTAATTTAAACAATATCAATACAATTTAAGTAGAATTATTCTGATAATATGATTGAAACGAATGATTTCAATATAACCAAAAACCATCTTTAAAAAGCTAAATAAAGAATTAAAAGAAATTTGAGAACTAATTAATTCCAGCAAAACGTAATTAGAATTATTTTATTCGAATGAAATTCAATTATAGAAATGAATAGAAATAAAAAAATCAATAATTTAATTGCTGTGATAGGAACGATCCGCAATGTACATTTACTTTACTTTTATCACGTTAGTACCAAAAGGCTCCCTTCTACTTCACTGTGAAATCGTCAAATAACTGAATGTGTTGTGATTTTCAAAATAAATACAAAATTTATTTTTTTTATTGTTGCTGTCATCGCATATCTCATTGAGAAAGTACAGAAAATTCGTTAATGTATTGGAATCCAATAGAATTCACACGGCTCTCTCTTTTTTTTTTTGCCTTGGATACCAATTTCTGATCTACTTCATTTCTAATTAAGTATATAATCCCCCTTAATTTTCACTAAACCATAATTCCACTAATTTAAAAGATGCAAATACGCAGTGTTTGTCATATAATAATGTAGTTGTAAGAAGAGTAAACATTTTCTAATTGGCCAGTTTTATCTAGATAATCATATTTTAAGCGTAACTTTTTGTAAATCTATAAACGAGGCATCTCTTTGATATAATTCAAAATCTTAACCTTATTTTGAATACGTTTGCAACTTTTTATAATCCCTTTTTATAAAATCCAACAAATCAAAGGTTAAAGAGCGTTTTAAGAATTTTCGAACATTCCATATACTTCATTAACTACAAAAATGTGAACGGTGACTAAAACAAACAGAAAAAAATTTTAACATTTATTTTAGACAAATTTTATTTAAATAATAAATGGAGTAAAAAATGTGCATTTTTGATGTTTCTCTTTCAGCAGAGCTATAATAAATATATAGTTTATTATCTTTATTTAGTAAATAAAATCGTTTTAAATTTATCATAAAATTCTTCAGGCTTTGAAGTATTTTATTTTGTAGTAAAACTTTTCACGAGGAATAAAATTTTCAGATATTTAATACAGAATTTTTCCCCTGTAGATCGGTATAAGTAAAAAAATCGTATATTCTTATAAGTAATAACTCTAAATTAGTAAAAGTTTCTTAGACAAAAATTATATTTTGCCGAGAGTTAAAAATAAAATAGTTTCAAAGTTCATCAAAAAATTTTGAGGGTATATTAAAAAGTTCTTTAAAGGATTGAATAAATATTTCTTTGATTTTTATTCACTCTTAAACATGTCTTATTTTAACCAACTTTTAAGCTTGTGCTGATATTCTCTCTCTCTCTTTTTTTCTTCTTTTTTTTGTGTGTGTTGCGAATCAATTTTCAAAATGTAATTTGTGAAAGATCAACTTTAAATATCTTTTTATCTTTAAAGGCTGATAATTGGTTGATGATTGTATTCATCACAATAAAATTCTCACATTTATCAAGCTGTCAACTGCTCTAAAAAGATATGTACTTGAAAAAAAATCAGAATAATTTTACCGCAGACAAAATTCAAAGAGTTTTGAGCAATTGAAAGTAATGAGAACGATTTCAAATGTATGTTTAAACATTTTTATGATTATTTTCTAAATATCCTTTTTTCTCTAGCTTTTGAAACATTGACCTTTTTATTAAAGTTTAAAAATTTTGAAGAACAATTCTTTTATATATATTTTTACACAGAGTTGGAATTCGAGCAAAATTTCGACAATAGATATTTGACCTACAGATACTAAAAAGTGGCACTTACATTTATAAAATATAAGGGAAAATTGTGTATGAACGTCAGTTACTCTATTTTGATAAAATTTCCAAGATCGTTGGCCCCTCATTGGCCAAAAATCGCCCTACAGAGCTCGAGGATCATGGCAAAATCCTCTGCAACGTAGTCCCGATATTGGGCATGCCCCTTTGCAAAATGTCGGGTGATGATCGACCCGGCTTCTTTCCGACAAATTTGTCAATAATTTCCAGGCTTGTATTAGCATGGGTGACTTTATACCAAGTATTTCGCTACATATACTGACAATGGGTGACACAATACTATTAATTTCCCCTTGTATTCTAGTAATGACCTACTCAATACTGGTTATTAGTTTACCGGTTATTTATTATTAATTTACCGGTGTCATACTGAAATATTGGTTATTAAGTTTTCTTAAAATTTATAATGTCACAATATTTCAAATTATCGCATTTTCAAAATTTTTCCAAACGTTTGAAAGTATGAAATACTTGGCATGATTTATTTTTATTTTTTATTTATACTTTTGTATTTTGATAAATTTAAAACTCCGTAAATAATTGCTATTGATAGTATGGTGCTTTCTATCTTAAGTTTTCTTTAACTTTTTTAGCTATCATTATAGAATATATTTTACCGTATTCTTAATCTATACTATTTTTAAATGACGAAATTTTTTTTGTGCTTTTAAAGGAAAAATAAACTTATGTTAAAATAACTTTAAATTTGATCACATGCATATATATCTGTAGGTAAGATTTATTTGCTTCATTTATATTTCCTATTTATTTTATTTCAAAATCATTTCATGAAAACTCAAAACAGAAATATTTATAATTCTTTAAAACCAATCCTTTTCTTACTGCAAAGTTTAAAAATTCTATAAAATGTTCAATTATATAATTTCCATTACATATTTCTTTAAAAGACAAGATTTTATAAGCACAAATTATCAATTTACTTCAAATTTCTAATATTTTCTTGATCTGTAATTAACTTTGAATATTTTAGAAGGTCACACAATAAAAATTCCATACACAAAAATACAGCAATTTTTCAAAATATACGAGATTTCTTATACTGTTGCTATTCGCTATTAACTTATAGAGTTCATTCAAGTTGTAGATATTCTATACTTCTTTATAAATGTGTAACAAAAATTACTTTTCTATTGCCCTTAGTTTGAGAAATAGACAAATATTTTTTAATTATCATTCTTCACTTTTTATTTTTTGCAGATTAGAAAAATAACAGTTCAAACAATTTATTTATAATGACCTTCATAAAATAATATTTTACAATTATAAAGTAAAATAATAATTTATTTCAAATTTTTGACTGAATTTCTGCAATGACTTACATACCCAAGAAGTATCCTGAAATTAGACTTTTAAGAATAAGTAGTATTGTCACAAACTTCTTTATAAACAAAATTTAATTAAACTTCATTTACAATATTTGTATTAATCAGATATGATGAGACTAGAAGACATATTTCTTGTTTAGAATAATGATTGAGCTTTCACTTATTTTAAAGTACAAATAAAATATTTGTTGACAAATGGAGATGTGTAATTAATGAGCAAAAGTCTTATGAAATTTCATTACCATGATAATATTTTCGATCTGATTATGGACCGTGTAGGCAAATTTTATAATAACTTTTAAGATAATAAAGAAAAAGAAAAATAACTGAAACTAATGACTAAAATTTATGTTACTATTTTATAAAATGTGAAATAGTAATAAACTATTCATATAAGATCATTCAAATATACCCACATAATCGTAAGTTTTAAGGAATTTTTTTTGAAGCTAACAATGAATATATTCTGCTAAATTATTTTTTAACCTCATATCAAAATAACTACGCAAATGTTATTGCAAAACCCAAACACAAGGATGTAATTTAATACTTTTTAAAACTTATTTCATTTGAACAATTGAAATTATTGTTAACAAAAAGGAAAAAAATTATGAAGGGTAAGCAAAAATAAGTGCAATAATTTTAGAACAAGCGAAATAAAATGCTAAAAAGAATTAAAATTAAATCACTTGAAGAAAAAGAAAAGAAATTGCGATAACTCAATTAACAGAGTTCCGTTTCAACGTCTGATAAAATAGAAAGATTAACAATGAATTGTTAACTTAAATATTTATGCAGGTTTATGGTCGCTTACATCTGAAGCTAATAATATCAACTCCATGTTTCAGATAATCAGCGAGTCCGAATAGCTTTAACAAAAACAATCTTTTTTATTCACTATTTAGAATAAATACTAAACTATTCGTAAATATACAATAATAAATAATTTTCACTTGTCACGCTTCTTGAAATGATAGATCGTGTTGTTGGATGAATACCAAAATCCAATAAAGCCAGGAGGCTCATGGGAACTTCTTAAAATATATCCGAATAGCACCACCTGGGAAAAAAGACTTTCCAAACATCACACCAACTATGGTGCGAATACTTTGAAACGATCGTTTGCTCAAAATCGCTTTGAAAATGCTTCCATCATAGGCGACAGAAAAAAATGTAGTCAGAATCCGACATCAAGCCGACTTGATGGCAATATCTTGGAAATACGTTAGAGTTTTATCCGATAGTTGCGATCGTTGGCCAATCATTTAGCTATCACACTTGCTATTTAGATTATCATCCTATCACACTGTGTTTTGTGATATCACTTGTGGCACTAGACGATTAAAATCGCTTATGATCGTGTTACAGATAATTAGAAACATAATACTGATCAGCCAAAATAGTAGAAACATACTGCTACTTGAATTCCGTCTGCTAATTGAATATTCTCTTGATTTGATGATAGAAGACATACTTCTAAATATAGATTCTGCAGATTGCTGGAACAATAAAAAGGGAGTATTAGCCAATAAAAAGGGAGTATTAACAAAACTGTAACTCTTGATTTGTTCAAAAAATGCATCATTCACGGATCCTATCATTAGCATGAGAAAGAAGAAATATAGATTTCTAATCCGGATAATCGTATTCCGTTCACCAAATTCGATGTTCTTTAGCCCACAAATGCAACTTTCCATTTTTTTTGCAGGAAATCAAAGCAACTCTTTTTGTTTGCCAGCAGTTAAAACCAATTCTTTTGCAAGATCCATCTAAAGAGATCATGGTTATGCTTTGCAATGATTTTTAGTTGTATTTCCCTGCTTTTTGGTATGTTGTACTTTTATTAATGCAAGCATTGCGTAGCAGCAATATCACATCTCCTTCGCTCACAAGCAATGCCTATCCAAGTTTTTGCTTTTCACTCTAGGGGATTTTCTTTTTCTGATTTTGTTGATATTCTTTGAAGATGCAAATCACTGAAGGCTAAAAAGAATAGATATTTTGTGTAATAACCTCAAAAGAGCTACCTCCCACACTGCTTATTTTCCAATATTAACTGAATGACCTGCATCGTCACGCTAACTCGCCGGCGAGAATTATGATTGTATCCTAAATATTTTTCCCCAACGATATGGAAGTAACAAGTTCCATATTATTACTTTACCTACCAGGGAAGCAGGAAACTAACCATTATGCCAGAAGTATCTCATCCTTATTTTTGAGGTGCCCCTCCCTGGTAGGAAAGGGGCACCTCAAAATGTCGGAATAAGTTAAACTGACTGTTTTGGCGTCCCTAATCATGCAGTAAAAATTACTTATTTGTCTTATTTTCCCACATTTACTGATACCTCTAGCTGATTCTGAGGAAGGATTCTTGACAATATCTTCGATTTATGTTTTCAGCACACTCGCTGCAGAGAACGAGTTCAAGTTTTAGTGAGTGATGTTTTTTTCATATTTTGGTGATTCAAGTTAAACCATAGAGAAGACCCTCACCAATTAAATTTATTTTCATCACATGCTGTGATCATTGCTAGGACTTCAATAAATGTAATTTTCGAGGCACACTTTGCAAAAATTCCAAGAGAAATTGTTTGAAAAATTTAGCTGTATTTATATATTATGTTGGTTTAACATTTTCTACGAAGCCCATTGCATAAATGCTAAGTCTATGGATAGAAATTCGCAGTAGACATTTTATTTTTCATCCTACAAATAATTATAAAAACAGAAGCATCATGATCGTGCTAATTATTATGTAATAAATATAATCATAACAAAAAGTCGGTTTGTTAATTTCCCAGTTTCTCTCCTAAAAGTTCGTATTTTATTCAGAAATAAATAATTATTCCAATTAAATATCCATGCCAAATTATTAAGCTGAGCAATGAATAAATTAATGTAAATAAATAAAGATATTGATTTTGAGAAAGATCTTGCTTATACGTTTTTGTTTAATCTCCTCACAAAAAATTATTCCCATTTGTGTATTATCATCTGGTTTAGAAAAATAATAATTAACTATAAATTTAATATTTAAAACTATTTATGCTCGATTGTATTAAAGTTTTTATATGGTAATATTAAGTCCGATAACTTAGGCGAGAGATTTTAAAAGCACCAAACTGGTTTTTGGATCAAATTGATTATTTTAATATTAATAATTTCAATCAAAATACATCCGTTTTTAGAATTACATAATAGGCCAAAAAGAAGAAAAAAATTCCAATGGTTCAGAGACCTCTCCCTTCTGAAAAGAAGAGCTTACCGTTGCATCGCAGGCTTTGAAAATAAAGGCGAACATGTCTGAATATTTCAAATTGAATTTTCTTTGAATTGTCAAAAAAGAACACCTCATAAATATTTATTGAAGTCCTTGTCATGCAGTATAAGGATAAATAAAATGAATGAAATTAGCGATGGAATGTATAGAGATTCCTACTTGACAATATGAAATAGGAATATGGATTCAGAAGTTTTAAACTTAAAATCACAGGAATGTTTTTCATAATCATAATAAGAGTTTTATTATAACTCAATCATAAAATCAAAACTATCAGTTTCCTATTGTTGCATTAAACCTTTATGAATCCAACAAGCTTGCTTATTTCCTTGTAAAATAAGGCTTTTTGACGATATTTCCCATATACCTTCTGTAAAATTACCGGAACTTATTCACTGTAGTAGCCTAACAAAATTTTTTATTTTTAATGAGAAAACTAAAAAGGGACTCTAAACTTGAAAATTTATGGTCCTGTATGGTTGAAACGTTACAAGTTATGAATGAAAAAATTATATTCATTCATAACTTGTAGACCAAATTTTAATGTGCTAATAGCATTATGTCTTTATTCTGAAATTGCAGCGGATAAAATATTTTAAATTAAAAAATAATAGAAATTTTCTCAAATAATCATCAATCAAAACCTGCCACAATGTTACTCAACATAATATTTTTTTTTTCATTTAGTCTATAGATAAATCATGGTAATTTTTTCATTAGATTATTAATAATATTATTAAACTAATATAATAATATTAATAATAATAACTTTATAATATTAATAATAATATTTCATTATTTATTAATATTGCAATATTTAATAATAAATTAGTAAAAAGGTTGATATATGCAATCAATGCAAACTATAGTGAAATAGGGGCACATCATCATTTCATATAAATACATTTTGGAAACTGTGAATAAAAAAATGCATGCAAAAAAAAGATTTTAAATGCATGATATGTTGAATACTGCATTTCAAAAATATTTATGTAATATCCATTAAAATGCATTTCAATAAAATTGAAGCATATCTGCAATTTCGTGTAATAAAAAATGAAGTCGGTTTGATTGCACAATTTAAACTAAATGTTTTAAATTTTTTTTTTCTTTTTTCAACCCATAACTCCATATTGGAAGAATTTTCCTTCAATATCTCGAGAACAGATGAGTTTAAGAAAATATTCACTTATTTAATAAAAAAGAACAATTGATTTGTTACATTTACTTATTTAAACTAATATAATTATTTCAGCAAAATAATTTTGAAGAATCATGTAAAATCACTTGCCATCAAATTTTTACTTTCTTTGATGTCATCAGGAATCGAGTTGACTACACCACAAATTAAAGAAGATATCTTTTAAACGATGATAACTCTGTTATTCTAAAAGTGATTGTTGTAGAATCTTAAATTATAGTATACCTACAATGCAGTATGTCCTGAAAAATAATAAATGATGGTATATCACCAAGTTAAAATATACGAGATTCCAAGGAATGACGAGCTGGTTGTCTTTTTAAACAGTTTATTTGTAACAGCAAACTTAACAAGATTTAACAACGTACATATTCTAAATAAAGACATGTAAACAATTAATCCGAGTAAAAATATAATTTCTAATTATATTCTGAGACAAGGTATATTCGGTAAGCCATTCTAGAAGCTACCGTCATGAAAACAAAACCATATTACACGCGCTCACTCACAGAAGAGAACCGAAACTTTTTACATGCATATACACATACTTACGATACCACGTGGGTTTCGCGGTTAGCTCCGCCCACATATCATGTGATTAAATTCGTTTGCAACATGTCCATTTGATAGGATAAAGATGATTCCTTAAAATAGAGCTTTATCATAAAATTATGCTATTTGTTTTATAAACCATTTTAAGGTTTTATTTCGCTTTTATCTATATTATTTTAATTATGTATATTTTTAATTATGTTATTTTTGAAAGTTTTTTAGAACATTGAATTCCTTATAGACTTATTCATTAATCACTTTCAGATTCTAACCGTAATATTAAACTTAAATTTGGGAAATGGATAGTGTTGAATTCATTATTTATTTGTATAAGCTAACTTCCATAAAATTAATTGTTACTATTTTTCATAACTCACCTGAAAAAATCTTAAAATACACACTTCTGAGAGAAATTGTAACATTAGTATAAATAAATTTTAAGGAGTACATCTACTTTGATATGTATAATTTTTAAAACTGAAAACACATTTTTAAGGATAAAATCTCTGCTGCATTATAAATAGAATCCCATGGAAGATTTCTTTATAGATCTTAATCTTTCAAAATTTAGACCTAAGAAAATATCAATAATTTACTATCCAACTTTGTATCAATTTTTTTCTTCAATCCAGATTATTTTTTTGTATTGAGATAAATAAATAAACATATTACAGTTAGTATTATATCCTCCATCCCAAAAACTAGTAGTTGGTCATTTTCATTATTTCTGTATCATCTTCAATAACATTGACCTGAAAAATTTATCTGAAGTAATATTTTTAGACCTAAGAAAATATCAATAATTTACTATCCAACTTTGTATCAATTTTTTTCTTCAATCCAGATTATTTTTTTGCATTAAGATAAATAAATAAACATATCACAGTTAGTATTATATCATCCATCCCAAAAACTAGTAGTTGGTCATTTTCATTATTTCTGTATCATCTTCAATAACACTGGCCTGAAAAATTTATCTGAAGTAATATTTATATTGGTTGATATGTGTTAATTTTCAAAAATAACAATTACTAGAATCAATAAAATTATGTTTCTAATCCGAAATCCCAACTCAAGCTTTCAGATATTGAATCAAATATTTAAGGTGTACGTACAGACTTGAAACTTCGAAAATCTTTCAAAATATCGAATATTTTTAATTGCTTCAAAATGTTCTTTGATCTTTTGGCTTTCAAACGACATCAAGTTGTTGTCAATATTCGTAATATTTCTTGAGTTATATGGATTTTTCTGGAGGTACTTTCGCTAAAAACTCTGATTTCGGTTGTTTTTTTTAACTAATTTTATGAAGAATGATATTTTCCACTATGTTCCTTCTTTCAAACAATTGTAACAGTGGATGTTTTGTGCCGCAATCAAAGTTGTTTGCATTTATAGAAATAAATTGTTAATTGCTATTTAAAAGTTAAAATTACAGAAAATAACTCGGTTTTTCTATTCATCGTTGACGAAAAAATTGTTAAAAATAATTACATATTTTTATAACTTAAGGCAGACAGCATAAAGACTAATATTAGGCATAATTTCCAATTAAAATTGTGTCTCTGTACAAATTAGAATTTAAGATGTTCAAAAAATATGCTAATTAGTTCATTAAATATTACTTAATTAATTAAAAATTAGTTAATATAGTTTTTTCTCACAGAAATGAGTTTAAACATATATTAAGGACCTACAGTGAAAAAAATGGATTTTTAAAGTTAAATTTTTTTAAAAAAATCGTCTAGTGTGTACGTACACCTCAAAATTGTATGAGTAATTTATCTTCCTTTATCATACTATTAAATAATACAATTTTTAAAATGATTCTTATGAAAGATAAGTCTGCAAATATATAAAGTAAGTACAAAATACAATCTAAAGAAAATAAATCTAAATTGTTCATATTGTAATAATAATAAGAAAGTCCATACATAAGAAAATCTATATGCATCTTTGTCCATGAAAAAAATTTTCTATCTATAAATAAAATTTTAAAAGACCTCTTAATTTTTTTCTTTAATTTAACAACAGTTGTTAGATTCATTTCGAAGTTCTTTCATGCTCTAACCCTAACCTTTAAAATCAATAAATAATTGTCTCCGTCTAATCACCTCTGGACCTTTGCAAACGGATTCTAATTAAATGGCTAATTAAGGCACTCTAGATTTTAAACCTTTAAAGACAGATTTATTCATCTCATTAGGATTTTCGAATCAATTGATTTGAGTTCCAATTACGGAAATTTCAAAAAGAGTAAATAATTATTTTCATTTAATATCTAAAAAATGATCTTTATGTCAGTTTGTAAAAGCAAGAATGTAAATTTTCCATTTTCAATTGATTTTCTTAAAATTTTCTATATTTCTGGAGTAAAATTTGTATTATATTTTCTGAAATGAAGCAATTTGTTACCCTCATACTCTTCCCATTCTCTATTTAAAATTTATTCAGTTTTGTTTATGTATATTAATGTCCTAGTTTAAAATTATGATTTGGCTATTTTGGAAGGCCAACAGTGTGAAAATTTAGAGGGACGTTGGCTCATTTGTTCATGGTTCGAAAATTTGGAGCCCATCCAGAGACATCTTTCATGGTATTTCTAAACAGCATGCTAATGAAGTTAATTTATACTTTTGGTTATGACTGATCGGTTGAGACAGTCGAAAATGTTTATAATTATGTATGTAAAAAGACTTATTCTGAAATAACATTTTTATTTTAAATATTTTCCTTTTAAGCTCTCAACTATTTAATCCACTTATTTAATTATTCTCAAAAGAAGTTATTTGCATTTTTTTTTTCATCAGATGATACTCAGTAGATTGCACTAATGAAGAAATAGCAGGGTGTTTTTTTTTGAGCTGATATACTTTATTTAAGAAATAGGATTCAATCGGAGTTTTAAATACATTCGATATTTTTATTTAAGAACAGCTTTGTTTCCTTTTGGTAGTTCACAAATTAAATACCGTATTACCTTGCTTAATCGAATTTCATTTAAAAATTTAGATTGCACTCTTCAAGAGCCATGTAAAAAACGATGTTTAGTAGATAGATGGTTGTATTTAAAATCGAACGGTGAACTGAAACTCACTGTTAGTACTTAAAGTCAGCGTTGGAATATATATATATATATACATACATAACTCAGTTTATATCTATTAAGAGCTTTCAGAGGTTCTATACTATTTCTAGGAAAAAAAATAGCAAATTCTTCTTCCGTATCTAATGAATTATATATATACTCATATCTAAAATACAAAAAAAGTATTTTTGTTTGTTCGTACCTTTTTGCTATCGTGCTGTTTAACCGATTGCGATGAAACTTGGACAAATTAATGCTTACACCTGCGCAAAGGATACATTTTAAAATTAATAATTGACAATAGGTAAACAGTAAACAGTAAATGGCACATATCATACGGATTAATTGAACATGTATCAAACACAGTAAAATGACTATGACTGATGCTAATCAATTCAAAAATTGCGTTCTTTACCTTAAAATGATATCCAAAATATTTAGTGCAAGCGCAAATCTTTTTTCTTCTCATTAATGAAAAGTCATCTACTCAGTATGTTATCATTCAGCATGCATAGTATTTTGTCTGCGAGAAGTCGCACATATTATTCAGAGATTATCTCACAAAAACAAAACAGAATTAATATTAACGATGCCTATCAGCTTTAGTTATATATAATGGAAATTTTCAAGTGTAAATCGCCTTTTGTTTTATCTATTTAGTGAATCGACAAACGATATTTTGGTTTTACAAGCGTATATCGTGTTAATTGCTTCGGAAAAAAAATATTTCCCCAAAAATTCGTCACTTAATAGATCTATCAGCTCAGCACGTAGAAATAAGCCGATTCGAGTTTCTCAAACAAATGAAAAACAAGCGAGCATTACAGCAGATCGTTTACGAGTTGCAAATTAAATCTCAAGATCATCCTGCAGCAAGAATGGAAACATAACTTTAATATACTTCCTGATCACGCACATCAAAATCAAAAGACGAATATGCGACAAGAGCCGAGGAAAGGATTCTGAACGGAAAGTCTTTTAGAAAAGACTTGCTCATTTTACACATTTCCATTATTCCCACCAACACCCCTTTTGATTTCAAAAAACTGCAGTTCTCCAATCGATTTGCGTTCTCGATGGCCATCAACAAGGCGCTTCAAGTGCCCCATACTTGAGTCAGTCACTTCAAGTGAGCGGATTGAACTTATAATATACATCTCACAAGGTCAATTGTATCCTGGATGCCTACGAGTTGAACAGCCAAAAAATTTATTTTCTTTTGCTAAAGACGAAAAAAAAATGTTGTGTGCCGTAAAGCATTTAGATAATAAAATCGAAAAGTAGAATAAATATTATTTGTACTTATCCTTTATATATCATTAAATTTCAATGAATGAATTCATTGCCGATAAGAAAATAAATATCATTCTTGCTATCAATTCTAATTAAACAAAAATGCTTTTTCAAATTTCAAAAAATATTTCCAAAATTATTTCTCTTGTGGCACTAACCTGTCGGGGATATAAGTATGAAGCGTCGGAATGAGAAATAATAATAAGAAATAAAGGATAAGAAAATGTTTAAGGAAAAAATATAAAGGAGAGAACAAAAGAAAAAAATCATTGAACAATATAATCATGATACAATAAAATTTCATTGAACAATTATAAATATTCCGAAAAAAAACAGAATGATTTCACTCCAGCTTTCACATATGCTTATTACAACTCTAACGATATTTTGTATTACATTAACATGTCATTATAAAGTAATATTAGGTTTATTTTTGGATAGGTCACATGATTTCGAACAGTAGCCAAAAGTCGAAGATGATACCTGAACTAGCGCCCTTCTTCCAATTTTGAGCTACACCGAGGGGGGGGGGGGGGGGAGTTAGCCCCGAGAGATTTCATTCCGCTCAGACCGCTTACATAGAATTTCCACGACGACATCGGGTTTGGAATCAAGGACACTTCGCTCCCGAACCCAAGATATTACAAACAGACCACCGCGGCAGGTGGTTTTGTTGACGAAGAATGAGTAAAAAATATGTGCTCAGTACTATATGCGTAATTTGCGAAAACTGGGTAAAAATATCTGCAATAAAAAACTATCTATCATTTGTTTGCATCAGCTAAAGTTCTGATGCAGAATGACTTTTATGTTGATTAAATAATTTAAACTTTATTTTGCATTAAACCAATCGATACCATTTATTACCACTAGATCAAGTGATAATAATAATAAAATGCCTCTCCCTTGAAAAGATAAAAAAGATTTGTAAAGATAAATTAATTTTAGATATAGTTGTTTTTATTGTTACAACTTTCTTTATACAGACAAGAGGGAAAAAGTTTGGAAAAATATTTCTGATATTAAAGTTAAAAAAAAAAAAAATGTTGAAATTTTTTAAAGCATATTTGGAATAAATACCTAAACATTAAAAAAAAGTTTTTTTAGTCAAAAATAGCCAATCGTAAATACATTTAACATTGGAATTTATAATTTTTTCTCAGAACTATTACAATTAACCTCGATCTCCCCTACAGAGATTTAACATCTTTCTTATCCGATTTAGAACTATATCTGTAGTAAAATTAAGCGTCTGTAGGTTTGGTGAATTTAGTACGTGATCGTATTACCAAAGTTGTAGCTCTGTGTTAAATTTTCGCTTAAATTCATTTGGTAAAAATGGGGTCCAAACCACATATTCTATTTTCTGATATTTGTTTGTTAGCCCCAAGCCAGAGATTAATCGCCCAGAAAAATTGCCGATGATCGCATGCTAGATTCACACCAAAGATCGATATTTAGTAACTATAGTTCGCTAATGCTGTGCAATTGATGCAAAAGTATCGATTTTTTTCTACTATGTTATGAAGTACACAAAACGCTCATCTGTGGAAGTCTGAAAATGTATATTTTTTAAAAAAAATGAGCACTCGTAATGTTCAGAGCCCTGCCTTAAATTTGTAATTTTATGCACCGGAAGGGGGGGCATTATTAGAGGGTATGCGACAAAATTTTAAGGAGTTCACACATTCTGGTTATTAAATATCTCTCTCACTTTTCTGAAAAATATTGAAATTTTGCACATCTCCAAATCAGCATATAAAGATAATTTAATAATAAATGGTTTTTTGTAAAGGAAATAAAAATTGTAATTTTGAATTTTTTTAAAACGTAATAATTTATTAATTAATAATTCTTAGAAAAAAATTAAAATTAGATGCCTCTGAAAATCAAAGCTTCTGACAAGAATAATATTTTAAGAATTAATGCATCGAAATAATTCTGGTGCTTGGCTTAAAGGCCCATTTCAATAAAATTAGGCTAAGTTTGTAATTTATTATAAAAAAAATTTTTTAGAAAAATGAAGATAAAAATATAAATTATCTTTTATACGTAGAAAAGTATTAATTCTTGAATAAAAAAATAGTCTGGAAAAAAACTATACTTCCCAAAGCCTAACGGGGAATTCGATTTCACTTAATAATTAATTATTTCATAAATCTGCACAGTTTAAATCTAAGAGAAAGAAAATCCAATAATATTTATAAATTATCTAATTACATTGATAGAAAAATTGAAATGAACATTAAGGAAATAACAATCTTATATGGAGATAGTTTTAAAAAATCAACATTATTTTTGCAAGAAATTATTAAATATGAATTAGAAGTCAGAAAGGTAACAAATTTTCTCCGTTGCTTCTTATTTCTTTCATACTACAAATGAGTCATTCTTCATTGTGATTCATGCAAATACTGATTAATCTTACTTTCAAATACAATTATATACTTTTTATTCAATCACAGATAAACCTTACTCGCAATCTTTAGGCTTTAGTAAACATGATCATTGTGCTCTATATATATATATATATATATATATATATATATATATATATACAAACGCACACTCAGTTTGAAAGATATGCGTTAGGTTTCATTTTTACACATACAAAGTTCCAGGGGAAGTAGAATAGTTGAGAATAAATCAAAGATCATAAAACAACGCAAGCAATAAAACATCATCATGAATAGAGAACACGAAAGAACATTCATACTTCAAAAATACTTGAAAAATTTTGTAGTGCAGAAATGTTGGGAAACATAGGTTTACATCTCAAACACGACCGGATGGAATATTTCAGAGAAAAGTTTCTCAAAATCTTTTCAGAAAAAAATCTAGAGTCTTTCTTTGAAAGTAAAAACTGATTTTGGCGCAATACGGCCTTTATCTATTTCAGCTGCGATGTTCATTCAGTACTAAAACGTGAGATTTCGAGTGAATAGCATGATGGGTGAATATATTGACTGGTTCCAGTGCCGGGTGAATTCTATTTTGAATAATTTTTCTTTTTCGTATTTTGGGAGGTCACCTGAAAATTTCCCTGTGTAGCATTCCTTTGGACAATGCTATGAATGAAGTTATATGCATGTATTTAATAACCTCGGCCCTTTGAGATACGGTAAGAAAATTCTAGAAGTTCTTGAATCAGTGAACCAGTGATAGTAAGTAGCCCATGGACATATCTCTGCATATATCTATGGATCAATCCATTCATTTACCTAATTTCGTAAATTTTCTGCTAGTTGATCAGTAATGTATTTTTGTCAAATGCGCTGTTGATGAGGTTTCTGACCATGTTATTAACAGGATCCATCTCTGGATGATTCTATTTTATGTTTTCCAAGAATTTATGCACAGGATAATGAAAATAGCCAATCTTCTGGCAGTAAGGAGTATTGAAACTTTTCTTGCGTAAACAGATAAAAATTCACAGTTGCAATTAATTATAATGATAATATGCTTGTAATAGGGAGACGTATATTTTTCGCATTAAAGAATTTTGGAACTCAACTGATAGATATTCCATCTTTTGTCGTGAAAGTTTCATTACATATCATTTCCTAAATGGAATAAGAATTTTCCATTAAAAAATTAATGAAAGATCATCATCCTTTATTTATATTGCGCTGAAGAATCTTTTTTGAATACTCTGTTTTGCAGTGTAAGCAACTACAAATCAATCAGATGATTAAACAATACAATGGCAAATTGATTTGCAGAGTGAAAGAAGGTAAAGGGCGCAGAATTGCAAAATCTTTTCCATACATCAATTAAATAACTCGTAAATCACCCAACGATGAAATAGAAGCACAACATTCAAACGATTAAAAATCGCTAAAGAATTTAAGCTCTTAAAACGTGTTTCACAACAAGTTAAAAATTTGGAACACATTATGACTCTCAACTAAAAAAGTGTTTCGCAAATCCCATTTTGATACTGCTCAGAACTATATTGAAAACTTTATAATGAATTAAGAGAATTCATTGTAGACATCACAAACCAGCTTTTATAAGCGCCTAGTGTATTCAACATGCCATTCAAAATTATCTTTAAAAGCTCATGCGTATCAGTTACGATGACAATTTAAAGTAAATAAATATCATTTGAAATTTAATAGAAGTGATGATTATACCCAATATTTGAAACAAATGTGCATTTCAAACTCTTTAGAGCTGCCTAGAAACATAGAAATAACATATTCCAATATATTTTGTTGCAAATTTTTATCTATTTCTCTTTATATAGTTCCTTCCTCTTTTTTCTCAATCGCTTCCTCTAAAACTTGTTTTTCATTTCAAAAAGCTTGCCAGAAGATTAAATTCCTCTCCTAATATTCCTTATGACTTAGTCATATCTTATTTCACCTTTCTGTTTTGATCAACCAGTTTAAACATAAGTTTAACTTCATCCTATTTCCATGTAGCATATTTTGAACTGCTTCTTGTGCTACTCACATGCGTGATCATGATCGGCACGGCTATCATAAGTGCTAAATAAATGCTTTTTGGCAAACATCTTTTATAAATTGTTGATGGTGACTCATCATTTACTTTACAGCATGGGTGGTAGCTATATGCAGCTTCTGTGGTCTCTGTTTGGTGTCATCCCTATCAAAGAAATAAGCCAACTGGGTTACCACAAATTCGCCAAATGGACTGGTCACATTCTTCTTGGAGCATACATGGTAACGGCGATGACTGTCATGATTAACATGCTCATCGCCATGATGAGTCGATCTTTTGAGGATATTGAGGTACTTCTGTTTCCTGAAGCATCTCTACACTTTATCAACTATTGATACATTCAGTCATGATAAACTCTGCCAAGTGGCAAAAGGTTGCAGTAAACAAAATTCAATTTAAAAGAGAAGCTTGTTAATAGTTTTCATCCTATCTTAAATCATGAGAGTGTTTTTACAAAAGAACATAATTAAGTTTCAGGAAGTATCTTTGTATTTTAAATAAAATTGATTGCTCACATTTTTAAAGTATGATTAGTATAAATTTAGTATGCTACATTGTTTGATAAAAAATGCTTTTTTGTAACGAATATTTAGTACTCGAGAAATTCTAAAATATCTGTTTACAATTTTCGAGTTCAGTGTTTAAGTAAAATAATGTTGTTCTATGTATAAAAAAGTGTTTCCTATAAAACAAAATTACTCGGATAATAACACTTTCTGCAACCTGAAGGACCTGAATGCTGATATTTCCTTTGATAAAATATGAATTCAAACTTCCGCTGGAAGGAATGCAATCTCAATCTATTAAAATCAATCTCTGTAACAACTGACTTCTCTTATAGTCCGAAAAATGAAGCAAAAATAAATCATAGAGAATCAGAAATTTTGTTTACTGTGTACATTCTTCCATTTGGGTTTCGAAAACAAATCTGCTATAGGTGATTCTATTTCAGCATCTGAGATAGCAAACTTTAAAATGTTAATATCGTAGAGTTTCCTCTTTTTCCTTCTTCCAAGTCCTTTTTTTCACTTATTTTTTTCAATTATTTGTACACTTGCCGTAATTCATCACAGCATAAACAACTTTCATTTGTCCAAAGAGAAATAGAAAGTAATCTATTATCAGAGAAAATGAAAGTAATTACTATTCACATAATTACTAATCATAGCAATAATTTTATTGCTTTTTGAAGTCTTTACATTACATTTTATTGACTTGAAAGCTATTTAATCTAACTAACTTATTGATTTTGAATGTAAAAAAATATTAAAAATATTTTTAATTAATTTGTCCAATCCACTACTAAGCAAATTTTTTTAAAAAATTTTTGAAATCGTTCAAAAAATTATTAAAACTGCTAGCAACCAAAGAATAAATTCTAGTACTACTGCGTTGTATACTGATTAAGTTTGTTTAGCCTATTCAACAACAATAACTTAAGTCTGAAAGGCTTCAAATAAAAAAATCTAAATTTGATTATGTTCACATTTCAACTGTCAAAATTAGAATGTTTTGAAATCCACGTGTTTAGTTTTCACAATTTAGAAAATCTTAACAGATTTAAAAACTTTTTAAACCTTAAATACCTGCCAGATAGTTTATTGGCGTCTTTTTATGTATCAGATAAAGAAATTCAGCAATGCAACTGTCGGAATTTAAATATTTAAATACCATTTGTAATTTAAAATATTTCGCTTAATATTTCATACTGCTTAGAAGTACATGTCTAGGAAACCAAATAATTCAATAAGAACAGGTAACCTGTTACGGAATTTTCCCTATTCATTCTTTATAAAATGTGTATTTTCATTCTTTATACAATTCAGTCTAAATATTTGAATTATTTTGAGATTTTCTTCTATACACTGCCAAAATGTATTTGATGAGGATATTTATCCAATAATGCTTCCAATCATCAATTTAGTTTCATTTTTTTATACGTTTGTGTTCTTTCTCAGAAATCATTTACTTCTTTAGAATTGAATTCAGTCTTAGAAAGACGAAAGTGACAAAAGTGATCACTTTTGTTGAAGGGTTATGTTACGTGACTACGAACCCAAACATCGTGGTTTCGATTCCCACTCAATGCCAATCCGCTACAGTAGTCACTCTTATCATTCTACTTTCATGGGAATATCATGCGAGTCCTGCAGAAAAAGTAGTGGATAGCCTTGCCTAGTACAACCGTCACTGTAGCAAAAGGTTATACTACTTCATATGATAATTGACGCATCTGCTCGATAAGAAAGAGTTAAAGAGATCCAAATTCTATTAATTAAACAACATGTAGTCCATTACATAACTGATCTAATAATGTGAATGGCATAATAAATTTTACTCCAATTTATCACACTTAATTTATTGCAATTTAAATTATGAACCTAATTTATAAATATGAAGGATATTTACTGCATTTTGAATCTTAGAACGATTTAGTGTAACTAATCAGACTCAGTTTTAAAAAATGTCTAATTTTCAGAAACCTCTCAACATTAGTTGTCTTTTATATCTCGTTTTGAAATTAGGAAAGAAGAAACATGCCCTATTTTGCATATAAGCAGCTAAAAATTATTCACTAGAAATAGCCATATTTCTTTAAATATTCAAAATAGTGAGTTTAACATATGGCTTAAATATTTACATATATTCTGTAAGTTTCAAATAATTTAGTGGGAAATTTCGTAGATTATAAACAATAAATATGCGGGAAAGTATGAGCTGAAGAAAACTTTATACAGGGGATCATCAATATCTAACAATAAATTTTCTCTGTAGTAAGAAATTGTTTAGTAAAATTTTGAATGGTCACAATTAGGGCTTGGAGATGACCGAAGCCCATCATCGAAATATATTCTCCAATGTATATCGATATAGAATATTTTAATATACTTGTTATTATACCAGCATATCTTTAATATATTTGTAAATCAGAAAGCCTCTAAATAAAAGGATTGTTTGTTCTGTTATATTAACGTCCCGTTTTAAAGCAACACGAGGGCTATTTTGGGACGGACCTCGTAATTTTGAACCACGGTCAGATGACGAGGACGACACCTGAACTGGCACCCCCTCTCCACACCACGCCACACCAGCGGGAGGACATTTGGCCTAACAGAATTAACGTGCAACAGACCCCCTCACACGACGGTTCTTTGGTGAAATCGAGTCTCGAACCTGAAACCCTCCGGTTCCGAAGCCGAGACTTTACCACCAGGCCACCGCGGCCCTCTAAATAAAAGGAATTTTCCTTTTATAAGATAAAAATATTCTTATATTTTTCAATAGAGATAATTAGAAATAGTTTTGTTAATTTCCCTTCGATAATGTGTGCCAATGTCAAAGCTATATTTGCATTTTGCAAACATTCCATTTTTTTTAAATAATCTGATTTTTTTAATTCTTCTTTTTTACTGCTGATGCAGAAACCGTCAGTTTGTTTCCTTCTTTAAAAACGACATAAAAAGGGTTTTAATAAGTAAAATTAAGTAGCTTTAATAAATCTAGTGTTCTAAATCTCAAGTCTAATGTTTTAAAAAACTAATTTCTTTTATGCATTACATAAATTTATATACTTATTTTTAAAATATTATTGACAAATTTAATGTAAATCTACACTGAAATTTTAGCAATAGGTACATTAGGTCAATAAAGTTAAAGAGGTGTTCATATCATTTACAATTTCAAAAACTGAAAAATAAGACGAAAAATAGTAATTAATGAATAAAGCATGAATAACAAATGCGATGGAGTATAAGTTTATATATGGATAAATGATGCAATACTTTAAAAACTTTAAAAAAATGTTTTCCAATTTTTATTCAATTATAAAAAATGTGGTTTAAAAAAAAGAAAAATTCGCTATTATATATTATCATTAATAAAAAAATAAATGAAAAAAAAACAAGCAACGTCCAAACAAAACATTATATTTCTGAATATTAAACCCATTTCAGATTATTTTATCAATATTTATACCTACTATAAAATTCAAAATGAAATAAAAATTTGGAAAATTAAAATAAAGGAATAAAATTAAATAAAAAGTGGTTTTATGATAAACAATTATAGATTGCAAAGTTATCACTGAAATAATCTTAAAAGCAAGAAATAATAATAATAATTCCACAAAAAGATACATCAGTCTGAAAAATGCAATATAATTTTAAATTCAAAATACTACATATTTGAAAGTTAAAAGGGCAAATAAATGAAAAAAGAGAAAGTAAAGAAAGCATTCTTAAACTGAGTAGGAATTTGAAAAAAAGTTCAACAGATATTCCAATGATATAAACTGAAATAAAGCAGTGTAATAAATTTTCCATTAAAATAATTTTCATCTTAAATAAAATAATTTTATAAAAAGTATAATGAAACTAAAAAAGAGCCTTTTTTAAAAAATATGAAATTAGAAAAATTATGTATTCCAAAAAAATGTAAAACAGCATATTATAAGAAAGCATGTGAATTGAAAAAAGACATTATATTTACAGGCATATAAAAAAAAGAAATCTTGAAATCCGATTGCAAAATATTGACACGTTTGATTCGCAATGATCCTGAAAATTCAATCATTGTCGAAAGCTCGATAATTATCGAAAGTTCGATTATTATCAAAGGCTCTTTCAGCAGCGAAAGCTCAATATTAAAATGAATTCGATCAAGCTCGATCAGCAAGGAAAAATTCCCGTTCGATGAGAATCGAAATTTACATAGCGATGAGAATAAAATTGAACCATTCTACCATTTAAAATAACCTTAAACATAAATACAGAATAACAAATTCTAATAAAAAATATTTGATAAAATTTGATAAGACATTTTTATGGATATAAAATTCATTAAAAATTATACATTTTTGAAAAAATCTAAATCTAAAATCTAAATTAAAGAAATCTAAAAACTGCAACTGATATACAGAAAAACTCTTCAATATTTTACTGTAAAATATCATCAAGGCTGAATTTTCGAAAATTCAATAATTATCGGAAGGTCGGAGAAAGATTAATTTTTAAACCTCGAACTAGTTTTAAAAAGAGTTGGAAATTCTAAAAGTCACTAATGATAAGATCTTAGAAGGGATTGGTTACTTTTCCATTGTTTATGTCTGTGTACTTTAATGTGGAGAATATGAGATTCCCATTCTCAAAAAGTTTATCAGCACAAAGTTTATTTCATGATTTGTTACCATTTATGTAAAAACCCATATTAGAGCAAGTAACGAGTATTATATATGTTGAAAGGATTTTATGGCAATTACGCTTTCGTATTTGCAGTTCTCTTTTGCATTAGACACGTTGAACCAGACATATGAGAACATAACTCAGAAACAGCAAAATGGATAAAAGTTGATATCACGTTTCATCACTAAGATCCATAGCAAAATATGGGCCAGTTCTATCAAATGGTTGACTGCCTGTTAATCTATCCATTTCTGGGTGTGTATATTATATATATATATATATATATATATATATATATATATATATATATATTTTAAAATATTATATATTGAATTTTCAATTCAGACAATTAATAACGAATAGACGGGTTTTGATCACTGTAAAATAACTTAAACATCAGCTGCCATTTAGAATACTTTCTGATGCAGTATTAATCTACAATACAGACATAATATGTATGCCATCAGCAGGGAAATCTCGGTAAAAAGAAAATAATAAAGGAATCAAGAGACTATTAATTTGCTTATGAACTTTGCAGTATTAGTGCTTTTCATTTGAATCCTTTCACAGACACCAAATCTATAATAAGAGCTAAGAAACATGCGAATGCAATTAGCAGCATTGTATCAAATATGAATTACGAACATGCCATTGGATATTTTTAAGATGTTTCTGTATTACGTCGTTTAATTTCAATGCCCTTTAAATTTTATTTTATTAATTTTACCTTCATACAATAAGATAATGTGAGGAGAAGAAGTGATTTATTATCTAATTTGAATAGGAATGATTGGGCGTTGCTATTGCTAATCACACTTACTCAAATTCGTTTATACGATTAAAGGACATTTATTTAGTAATATAAAATGAGGGATTCTAGAAGAATGGATGGCTGAATCAGCCTCTTGAAAAATGAGAATATTTGAAAGAAAAACAGCCCACATTCGCTTCATAAGAGAAGAAAATTATTGTAATATTGGTTACTCAGTATCTAATTTGACGGCAACAGTCTATGTACCAAATTTCTACGATAATGATGTATATAACTGCATTTAGTCCAAACCACAGACTCATGTCGCAGCGATAAAAAATGAAGATAAATTTTATTTACTTCAATCTTTGTAATAATTAATTGACTATTATTCAACTTTGATTCAGTTATCTAATTTCTTTGAAGTACAGCGATTTAATTTGAATATTTTAGGAAAAATATAAAACCATGTTTAAACACATATAAGAAATTTCAACTAATGAAATATTTTAGAAAAATATGAGAGCATTCATTTGAATGCCTCTAAAAAAAATGTTTTTCAATATGAAAAATAGAATATTGTAACTATATTTTGTGGTCATTTATAAATAGCTCAGTTCTTATAAAGCCCTCGTTTGAAATCTTTATTCAAATGAAATCTAAAAGTATTTAAAATATATGAATTAATAAATTATACTTAAAAATTCCTAAATATGCATTTTTTGCATATCTAGTTATTCATGACTAAATCTCGGAGAGAAAGGCAATAGATTATAAAGGATTTTTTAAAAAATCGTAATCCAGCAGCATGAGTATTCTTTCTTCTTATGAGAATTTTTAATGTTCTCCATCTTAGGTATCAATTGGTGAAATATATTTACTTTTGACAAGAAGGGAAATGCCACCTAATAAAAAAAATCTGTTCTTCAAATTCTCCCATGTCGATTTTATAATAGTAGTTAAAGTGTATGTATTACGATGAGTAGATCGACAGAAACAGAAATGTGATGCAGTCGTTCAATAAGCAGATGTGTCAAGATGTTTGCAAATGATATAAGGATTTTACAGGGGAGTTTTTTTTTTTCGAAATATTTCAAAAAATATTCTAAATTTGAAAGTAATTTCTAGAATTCCAAAATTTTAGTATTCCTGATTTGCTGTCATTTAAAAATTTTAATGCATTGCAATTCTTTTTTTTATTGCAAAAATGTTTTAAAATTTGTGAAAATCATTAATTTTTTTTAATTTAAAAATTAATTTCATATATTTGTGTACTACCATTATGTTATTTAAGTGAATAAAAAAAATTAATATATTATAGTTTCTAAGATCTCGCTGAAAGTTATCAAGATAAGTTTAACATTAGCACTTTTAAAACTTTATGAATATTGTGCTATATTTTAAACTGTATGGGATCAAAAAACCGGTTTTTTAGGAATTAAGGGGGGTGAGGGCCATATTTATGACAAGCAATCGATTAAGCGAAAAAACTGGTAAATGCAATGGGAAAATTTCGAGATACTAATTAAATTAGCCCAATTAATAAATATCTCTACATAAACAAACCCGTCCCGTTGATCCATATCCATCGACACTAGTGGTGCGAAATTATATAAGTATCGCATCGTTTGTTGACGATTGTACAAACATTGTAAATAAATTTTCCTTGGTTTGTTACATCTAGAATAAATTATAAAAGCAAAAATGTTTTTTATGTTAGAATCATGATTAAATGAATTTTCTAAGCTTCATATAACGTGATACAATTTTTCAAAAAAGGACCGACATTCCATAATTTTTTATTTTTTTAAATCCAAATCATTTATCTGGTTTCGTTTCGCTAAGATTATTCTAAATAAATCTTGTGCTGTCATCTATTGACCAGTTTAGATACTAATATTAGCAGCAATGATTTATTTTTTTAGTGCTTCGTTTACATTGAGAATTTATGCATTAAGCGTTATTATTTCATCAAAAACTCATTTAGATAATAAATATTCAACAGCAGTTGCCATCTATTGATTTATTTGAAAATATTATAAATTAAAACGCAAGTCAACTCTTTTATATTATTCCAATTTTATTCATAGCACAGTAGTACCCAATGCTTTAATTGTATAATTGTCAATTAGGAAACGAAATACATTTGATGTAAACATTCGAAAATCGAAATATGATCTACCATTTTTTTGGAGACACTTGAATGGTCTCGTAATTAACATAACATGCATCAAAGATGTTAGAATGGAAAAAGTGGAAGTTTTTAAATGTGAAATGAATAAAAAAGGATACTTTTACTTCTTTCTCCCACTTGTCCACCTGTAGAAATAAAAATGTAAGTTTCCTATCTTTTCTAATATTACATTGTGATTTGAGTATTCATAAAGTCAAGAAAATACTTTGATTTTTACGAACATAATGTCCAAATTACGACTTAATTTACTAAAAAATGGTTCAGAATATTATAACGGCAAAAACTACCAAGAAATATATTAAAATAAAAAAAACAACTCAAAGGAGTTTTCAGATTGGAGTATCGAGCAACAAATTTTTAAATGATAAATGAAGTGTTCACGGGCATTTCGTTATTGTATCATACTTAAAAACAGAAAAAAATTATCAAAGTTAATACCGATATTGGTTGCAGTAAAAATTTAAATTTTCAAATGACTGAAAATGTATACAGCTCATATCTCATACAGATATATTAAATCTAAAAAATAATACATTAAAGCAGGTAGAAATCATCAAAAATAACCAGCGACAAAAAGAGAGAGTTTACCCTTTTAATTATACAGAGAAAATCCAATAATATTTTTGTGTTGATATTATTATATTCGCAATCTCATAAATAATTTAAGTTTATTTTAAAATGAAATAAGCCAATGAAATTCGTCTAAATAGCAAAAAAAGTCTTTGAAATGATATTATTTCAAAGTAGCGTCACTATATTTTAAGACGTATACAAATAAAAATATCTTTAGCATCTTAACACCAATATATTATAAAATCTCTTAGCAGAAACATTCTTTTTGCATCTGCATAAGTATCTGAATTATTTTCCTTCAGGATCGGAAACACATTCGCAACATTATTTTGGTCTCTGTTTGGTATAAGTTCCCCCAAAAGTACAGATTTGGTGGAAGATGACTTCTTTATCGAAACCGTTGGCCAAGGTCTCTTTATGTCGTATCATGTGACTGCCATCGTCGTACTCATTAATATGCTCATTGCTATGATGACTAAATCCTTTCAAGTGATTGAGGTAGGGAACCTTTAAACCAAATCGTCTTAGTTTGCATGAATAGCATCGAAAGAATTAGCATAAACTATTAGAGAGAATATTTCAAATAAATATGAGTTAAGTAGCTTTTTGAATCTCATAGAAATGTGTATTCACTAGTCACCATTTAGTTTTAATAATAATATCTTAATATACAATTATAAAAACAAATGAATCATAAGCTATATAGTTGTATAATAATATGCAGCATATATATAAGGCATTGCATGCTTTTGACATTTCCGTTCAGTTCTACATAACTTGTGAGCAAATCAATTTATACATAAAACATTCCACGTTTTAGCTATAAAAAATTTATGTATAATATTATAAGTACCCTAGTCCTCTTAGTTATCAGAGGTATTAATTTTTATTCATTGATGGTATAAATGAATTGTTTTTGTAAACTCCCAAATTCCTTACATAATTTTAATTTAAAAAAATCTGAATTTGGACTTTTTTTATTTTATACTCTAAACTTAAAAACTATATATCTTTTTAATATATTTAAATAAAACCTACATCTGATTTCAAATTGTGAACTTATATTCAAATTTAAAATAGAGCATTCCCAAATCTCTGATAAATTTAAATAACATTTCGGTTTTTTAAAGAAAGTTGTTCAAAATATTGATTCTTAAGAGTTAAGTAAACATATTTTTTTATTATTCATGAGTTTTACATTTCAATTACAACTTTAAACAGAAAACGCCAAGTTCGCAATTCTTAAAACGAAATTATAAATATAGGGATGCGTGTTTTTACCAGTTTTGTCTGTTGTCTTAAACTAACTTCTTCCCATCTGTTGATTATGTATCATAATCAACTCGCATAACAATCGACATAAATGCCAAAAACTACAGTTTCGCATAATAAATGACATAAATACAAGCAATACAGTGTATAAAAAGATTCATTAAAACAGCAAATAATTAATATCAAAAATACATCTACAATTCTAATTTCTTTAAAATTCAATCTGTCTTAATGATCTCGAAACTTTCATTTTACATCCAGAAAAATTCTCTTTATCATTTAAGTCTCTACTAACAGAATAGCCTATTTTCATTTATGGTAGAAAGTTACAAGCTGTTGGAATTTTTAAAGGATAAGCACACTGAATAAATTCAAATGTAAAATTTGTATATTAACGAGTCTAACAGTTTCGTCATTTTCAGGAATAATATCTGTTATTCATCCGTATGATCAGTTGATTCTTTTGCAGCTGTCTGAGCCAACTCAGTATTATCAACCTCGATTTTACGAGTAGCTTTACATCTTGTTCTTTGTTCGAGAACTTTCAACTATTTCTTTCTAAATCTGTTTCACAAGTCCTTTCGTAAATTTTGTCAGTATTTAACTCTCCGATTTAGACTTTTATCAATTGTAACATCAACATCCGGTGTATATCATTCTTTTATAGCTTTTAGTTTCGCTGAAGGAAATATTTGCACTGGATTTTCACTTTCAGACGCATAAACGGGAGAGTGGGAATTTATCAACATTTCACAGTCACTCAGGATTGTTAATATTTCTTCATAACATAGTTGTGCTTGTACCTAGACCAACTTTGAGAAATTCTTAATTATTAGAATAAATCTCTTTCATCAACTTCATTAAGCTGAAGTTTTTGGCTTGTTAAATTTCTAATCGATGGCGTCAACAGTATCATGTATTATAGTCCAAGCGATAGAAATGCTTTTGGATTTAGGTTTGCATTTGAGAAGTTCATGTCCTTTTCTGAAGAATTCTCTTCCTCCTCCTTTTTCTGGTTTGTATTCTAGAAAAACTGAAGCTGATCACATATGAAGGTTACATGATTGTTATAGTAAATAAAACATTTTAAAAACAACTAATTTCTAATGGAATGGTCAGGAAGATGACAGGCATGACAACATTTCTTGTCCCTTACTGTTTTTCCTCTATTAATAGTTTCTTAGCATTAAAACAATTTGGTATATGTTTGTAAACTTATATTCTAGTATGCTTGGAGTATGAAATATGCATTTTGGTTTCTTTACTTCCTTATTTTTTGTGTGGATTAGCACGGATGCAGTTATTTGAAATTTTGACCCCCTTTGCGTTTCTAAGTTATATCACTTTTCCCAAGGCATATTCATATCTTCTTTTGTTACACCAAAACCGAACACCTACATTCTTTCCTCTCTGCCCTTGAAAAATAACACCAAATTCTCCAACTGTTCTTTTGCAGAACTGGAAGTTGGATTTTTATTCCAAGCTCTCAGAGAGTCCTCATCAAAGCATGATTCAACCACAAGATAGAGAGCGGATTTGCATTTATCTGTTTAATTTCCAGTGTTTCAAGAGCTCGCAATTAAGATTCCAGTTTTTCATAAAGTAATGGTGACAATAATGTGTGGTTAGGTTGCACAGAAATTATCGTTCTCAACCATCTCCAGGTATAAATTGTCATTAAACGGTCTTATTAAAACTAGCTTCTGAATTAACAATAGCCTTTGCATAATTTCTGCCTGTGTGTGGGAAACTTACTAATACTTATTTTATATTTGAACCGATGAGAGTGACTTGCATCAAATATTGCAATTTATTTCAGGAGCAATGTCATTATCTTTGTCAGTATTCTCAACTTGGCTCCAAAAAAAGTAATTAGTCTTTTTTATTATAGCCATTATTGTCGGGATTGCAGCATAGGAAGAGTCAACTTTTTCTTAGCTTCGGCAGTTTTCGAAATTTATTGATCAATCACATCTTGGTTTTGATTTTGGGTTTGAATTCTCGCCAACTGAAATTCACCATATATTTACAACTTTTTAAATTTAAATTCTTGTTATTACCTGATCACTTCCACTTCTTTTCTTGATCTTTTCAAATTTCAATTGTTTTTTGTACATTTTTTCAAGCTTTCTTTCTTCAAATATTTATAATTTTCTTAATGTTACAAAATTCTTGAAAGATACAGATACAGATTTCTGTAAAGAAATCTGCATCATATTCATATTAATTGCTGTTTAAAATTACATCTTTCAGAACACAGAGCTTTGTCATATACGGATTACATTTTTACTAATTTCTTTGGCCACAAAAATCAATTTTTTTGCAGGATTTTACTGATAAAAACGTATTGAAAATTTAAGATCATTTCAAAAGTTCTGACTTTGTGAACTCCAAAAATCATACAGCATTCTTCTGAGATTCCACTGAAATCTCTGCTAAATCTTATAAAAGTTTTGCCGTCTAACAAACTGTTCACAATATTAACTATAAGAATTATACAAACATATTTCTGAGTCCTGATTCAACAGAGAGTAGTTAATTAAAAATAATAATTCTTTTATAAAATAAAAGATAGATGCGTAGTAACAGAATGCATCCTTCATAAATTTGCAACTATTTAATAGAAAATGTCTGGTTCATAACTCTTAAAACAAAATTATAAATACAATAAAGTGTACTTTTACCAGTGTTGTCTTTTGTTTCCGCCCAACAACAACAATTATTGTTTGATTAATTAACTTGCATTTTCTTGTGAAAAATTCTTATCTTAAGAAAAAAGAAATTGTTTTCCAATACTCACAGTTACGATACTAAAATTTCTTTACGAAAGGGATTTAATAATGTAAATTAAATAAAATATTCTGAAATATTAAATAAATAAAAGATTGTGGCAGTTCTTTTAAAGAGTTCAGACTGAGCTAATAATTTCTGTAAAAAATATTAAATGTTGCTACTTTGTATTATTAAGTGCCAGATTAAATAGAACGTTAAAAATCAGTAAAAAATACTTGTGGTACTTGGTAATTGTTTAATCTTGCTTTCTGGAGCAGTATGATTTTAGAATTTTCGTAGGAAACTCTGAAGGTTAAAACTGAAACATTAGAAAGTAATTGCATGATGTTCTATAATTAAAAAATCATATACGCTTAAATCACAAAGCGTATTATGAATCATGTGCATGATAAATTGCATGTTCTGTGCTTCTGAAATTTGACACTAGAGTTAGTTTTATGCATGTGTCACTATGTTTAAAATTGACTTTATTTTGAAATCGTCTTTCCAAATGATGGCTCAATCCTAGGATCATGCTGATCGCGAGTGGAAGTTCGCTCGTTCCAAACTGTGGATGGGTTACTTCGACGAAGGATCTACACTTCCTCCTCCTTTCAACCTTATCATTTCACCAAAAGCCATTTGCTACTTCTTAATGGGAACGAAAAGAATAGTTTTTCATCTATGCATCCATTTGGCCAACATCTGCAGAAAACAGCATTCTGATAGAAGTTCAGTGAAGGTATGTTGCTCATCCATTATCTTAGATTATTACAGAACAATCTAAATTTATTCATTGTAATGTTGATCAACATTTAGTAGTCCCTCTTAATCTTTTTCATTTAAATATTTCGAACTCTTTCAGTGATATAAAACAGTTTTCATAATGGGAACGATATTATTGGTTATATAAATTCATAGAGAAAGAATTAAAACTGAAATTATGAACTTTTATTTTTGTTAATACTAAATAAGTATTTAATATTAAGTAGCATTTTTTCTAATAAGTCATCAAAAGACTATCTGTTTGTTTGAAAAAGAAAGCTTACACAAATGCGGCGGATTTAAGAGGAAACCTGAAACCCTTGAAAGAGTTGAGAATGATTTTTAGCTGATAATTCTATCATCATTATGCTTAACTATATAACGATCTGTACAGGATGGCCACTCTTATCATGGTCCTATAAGTGATTTCTTAACCATTAAAGATAGGTATACATTTCCAGTTTGAAAAATGATTTGATTAAGAAAAAGAATATTATATTTTGTTGGTTCCGTCAGTAACCGCATTTCTGAAAAATTACGTTTTTATCCGTCCTCCGGTCCTATCAGGCATACATAAAAAAAAAAAAAAAAAAAAAATTGATATTCTGAGATATATACACTAAGCCTATCGTTTTATAACTAAAATTGACCAAGTTGTTTAATCTAAATAGGGGTAGCATTAAGATTCATTTTAATGAACAATTTGAATACATAACTCATTGATGCACACACACTGAGCGCGGAATAACCATATCTATATTCCATGCGTATCGTGAATTTCGGGGGAAAAACAACTTGGTTTGTTTGAGTTTTTTTAGTTAGTGATTTTATACTACATTGATTTTATTTTTAACCTCTATAATAATATAGTTCGACGCAACAAGATATCTTCAGCTTTCTCGACAATATTCATATTCTGAAGTCAATAATATCTGCAGATGACTGATTTTCAAAACTGTTTTTTTTTTTTCATCTCAAAATATTAATAACTCGAGAATGTTTCAGTCGTTGTATTTCCTCAACAGAAGAGTCAATAAGAAGAAACAAATTCTTAAATTGCAAAGCTTCTAAGAAATTCTTTGATATTGAAAGTTGATTTTAGATATTTAGCTTACTAATTTATACCAATTCAAAAGGAGCTTAGAACATAAGCAAAAAATAAACGAGTTTAGTTATGAGAGATTATTATTATATTATCTGAGGAAGTGACTTATTAAAAAAATATTTTGAATTAATTAACTTTAAATATAGAATATGGCTTCAAAATTAGGACTAAACTATCAAGTCTCTCTACTTGTGAGAATTTTGTAATTGACTGCATTCAGAAAACTCGAACTGGATTCAAAATTATGTAGACATAAAATCTAAAATTTGAGTCAATATCTCCAACTAGCAAAAATGCAAACAATAACTTCAATGTTTTTTATTTTATTTTCAGGATTCTATGTCTTCTTAATCAGCGTCCAAAATCAAATTGCTTAGCACAACTGGGCGAATAAACATATTTTGGAAGGGTTAATCCAAAAAGGATATAACAATTTGCATGCGCGTTGAAATTCTCTTGCCAATGTCCTCATCCCCATAGACTTTTCTAATTGAAGCATTAAATGCTCTCATTTAATTCTGCTAAAATTAAACTAAGAAATTTTGATCAATAAAAGTCAATAGCAATTTTTACTTTCTCATTACATAGTTGCAATCACCAAAAAAAAATCGATTGTCTATTTAAATTTTTGTGTTTGTGCCATGCGTTCCATATTTATTTAAATTACCGTGTTTATGATCATGCGTTCAGTATATATTTAAATTTCTGGGAGCATGTATAGAAATACTATAACTCTAAAACGTAGTGAGCTAAATGGATGAAATCAGGCATATGATTTTATTATCAGAAATCTAGATCTATATCAAATTTGAAACAAATCTATCAAAGGATTGACTATTTATCAGTTTATTCATTTTTTTAAATATGAATACTAAAACTCATGATCGCAGCAAGGTAGATGAGGGATTTTTAGTTTATGATCATTATTCTGGAATTTCAGACGTTTCTGATGTTTAATTGAACAAATTGCATTTGCGTATGTGAAGATGTTAACTACAAAATACAATGAGCATTTTATGTGAAATGTAGTCGTAACAGAAGAATTTGGACGCCATATGTTGATGAGTCCAAAGATGTATTCAATTATCTTTACCACACAGCAGGCACTTGCAATGTTGTGACAATTAAATGGTTGAATGGACATAAAAATTTCAGTTTTATTAAGGATTTTTAAAAATACATATTTGCTTACTATTTTCTTAAGCAGTTACAATTGAAAAGAAAATTTCACAAATTGAGAAGCAAGCATTAATAAGGAAAAAACGGGAGAATATTTACCGCATTTAGTTGAAAAAAGAAGATTGATTTTTTTAAAGTGGATATTACTTTCAACATTGAATTATTTTTAAGTTAAATATAAAACGCTTCAAAGCATTTAAAAAAGTAGAAGAGGAAAAAATCCTATGGTTTAGATAAATAAAGTACTTCAGACCTTGAGAAATATCTATTGTTGAGTTTTGAAGTGACATTCCGTCAAAAACCACAGTACAGAATTGTTAAACGATGCAACAATTTATGTGCCTACCTTTTTCTTGCATGTTGGGTTATGTATTCATTTTAGAGAACATCCTTGGAAGTGGCTACCACATTTTCCGATCTGGCTCCCTTTCATTTTTGACTGTGGGTTCATCTAAAAAATATAATTTGCAGAGGCAGCATTGATAATTAAGCCATTTTGATGGATCGCACATCGCTGTAATTTCGACACACCACTGTTGAAATTTATTGAAATCATTGTTAAGTAGCATATTTTGAATAACCTATAAAACAAATTAGAATAATGAAAAAGCTGGTATAATTTTTACGTGTTAAAATGTATGTATTTTTTCAGCATTTCGATATTTTTTCAGACAATTCAGCTGAATTATTGATTCTGTTATATCGTTAAGAGTTAGAGTAATTTGTAGCAATCAATTTTAGATTTCCATTCAAATATACCTTAATGAATAATCGAAATATTTTACATGGCAAGCTGCCTATTGAAGGAAAGTAAAGCTGAAAGAAAACTTCAAAATAAAAACAAATTTTTATGTTAAAAATTTTTTTTCAAATCATTTGCATACAAAAATTTACATGTATGTAAATACATGTAAAAATTTACATGTAGCTTTTATAATACGAAATAAGAAGAAGAATTACTTTTGAAGGTATTTAATTTCCAAAAAGCGGTTGGCATTTTTGAATAAACTACAAACTATTAAGAGGCGGTCCTCTACCATGCTAGAGCATTCGTGTGTGGGTGAAGGAGCCACCACGAAGTTAAAAATGTTTTCTGTGATGGCAGCAAAATTGCTCCTTCATGTATAGTGTGTTTGCATATTTTTCTACCAATATTGCTGGGGAACAATGTCACCAATATGATTTGAACTCAGACATGTTAGACTTTTTGCATGCATTTCAGAGTTTACTCTTTCTAGCATGGTGGTTTATTTTCTGAATCATATCAAATTGCCTAATGCATACTTTTTCAGTTTTTAAACCACTTAATGAATATTTTTAAAGCTTTAAACCATTATTTCAATACTTGCATATAGCGGTGGCTAAATTCAGAAGACTGAATCATCATGCTTTTAGCACTTTCATATAAATTGTTTAAGAAATAAATCGTCATTGGTCATAAATAAGTATAAATGGATTGTTAGAGCTTTTGAAAGGTCTGCCATTTTTTTATATGTAAAGAAATAATATATCTTAAAATAATGTATTTTTTCAAATGGTTAATAAGAAAATTTGAGTTCCTAGATTTTAAGCATTTGACAGAAGAAAAATTATTTGCTTGTTTTAAAGCCTTCCAGTTAAAAAAAATTAATCTGGATTATTTTATACATTTTCTCTATCCAAAATAAATTCTGACAGAAAAATAGAATTAATAATATTCAAATAATTAGAATTTTTTTTACTGTCGAGTTTATAATAATCCAGTGATTTTGGTAAAGTTTTCAGACATTTTGAATTATATTCATGCCTATATTTTAGGAAAAACATTTCCTATAAATCTAAGCATCTAATTGAAAAAGAATATGCTTTTCTTCCTAGCCTGAAAACCAGAATGCTAATTACTTAGGAAGCCCCCCAAGCCGCAAAGTAAGTAAAGCATAAGAAGGACTTATTTTTATTTTTAGGCGAGTAGAAGGCAATGCCGATAAATGCAACGAAATCTCGATAACGAGAAACTAATAGGTTGCAGAAATTTTTACATATTATTTCTTTCGATCGATAAGACAAAAGTTTTGTTTCTTTTTCAGCACAGAATAAAGAAAGCATTTTTACATGACTCTGATATAGCACAGCTAGGTCCAAATTATAAAGACACGGTAGAAACAAGAAGATTTCTCAATATATTATCGAAATTCGAATTAATTCATATCTAATTTTCTTTAAAAAATTAACTCTGTTCCGTAATGTTATTTTTTAATTAGTTCTCCTTTCCTTCATAACGTGTTCAATTATTTGAATTAGGCTTCTGCATTGCATAATTAAATAAAGATTTAATTTAAAATTAAATCTCTTTTTATGAATCTAATCAATTCAGAAATTGAATCATAAATTTTATGTGGGGGGTAAATTCATGACTCAGAATCTAGCTATTTAATTTTAAACTAATCTAGTGTTTTCAACTAAATCTAGCTATTTAATTTTAAACTAATGTAGTGTCACACTGCTTTATTGGATGCTTATTTCAGCTGCAAATATAATTTATCTCCTGATAAAAAAGGGTAAATTTAAAAAGTATTTTCTTTATGTATACGAAATCAGTATTAATGTTTGATTCATTAGTATCATAGTTTATTGAACAAATTATCCTTTGTTACTTGTATTATTTCCTTTTCCATTTTTATCTATCTTAATTACTGTTTCTTTTTTCTCCTTTGAATTATTTCATTCAGTAGTTCATGATAGAATTAATTAGGGTTATTTATATTTAAATATCTCACTTCATTACTTTTTTATCTTTTCCATAAAAGGATAATTAGCAAGCTTTATTTCTAAAATCTCGAAAAACACTCATAAGCTTAAAAATTTCTTTTACACACTTTCATAGTTTCTGGGCATTAAATAAGAAGTCATCTGAATTGTTTTGATAAAATTCTTTTTCTTTTCATAGTCTGTAATCCAAACGAAATATAACTGTACTTTGAAGGACATTTTGTTGCGAAATTGAACATGAAAATTGCTATTTAGGGTATGAATATTCCTATAATTATCACATGAATGTTGCATAACATTTTAAGTAATCTTGATCTTAATCGTAATCGTGGCCCTAATTCAAAGTGATCAATACAAGAAAAGTTCCAACTTGAATGTTTTCTCCAGATATTGAAAATTTAATTTCAGGACAAAAATTTAGTAGATAAATGGTTTTCATTTATAAGGAATCGTTATGGTTTTTAACCTTAATAAATTCAAATGAAAAGCATCATTTTTGTCTAACACTTCTTTCATTTATAAGGAAAGGGCATGAAATTAAAATATTATTTTCCTGATATGGCTATAACTTTGTGAAAAGGCAGTGGCATCGTGATAAACATAGTTCTTCTGATCTAAAATCGAATAAATATCAGTTGTTTTTTTTTACTTCAAATTGATTCATTTAATTTTTAATTAATAACTTAGCTTAAAACTCATGAATTAATCTTGCTTTGTTAATTATTTATTCATACATTTGACATTTTCAAAATTAATGAAGGCATCTTTCAGCCCCATCGCCAGAATGGGAATCCACACATGGGTTTTAATTTCAGACCAAGTGATATCAACTATCAGGTACGTGCTTTCGGTTTTTTTAAAGTAATATGTTTTATTTAATATAAAATATTTCGGTTATAATATGTTTTTAAGTAATACAACAGAATAAATTGGAATCTACTGTTCATTTACGGATTCAAAAACCCTTCGCGCTTTTAAAAATGCGTCAGGATGCTTTTATTTAATAATAATGGGAATGACAGGAAAAATGTAAAAAGGATATGATCAAGTTTAACCTTTATATGAACTCGGATTATTGCGGATATATTGACTGAATTGGAAAACCTGGAAATTTGAGCAGCAAAGGGTATCATTTCCTAATACTGAGATTCAGAGTTAATAAGTTACAAAACTTCAGTGAACGAAGAAAAATTTCTAGAAAATGCTTATGAAAAATAGTTCAGAATCAGAAGTTTAAAAGATGAAATTTCTTATTGGTTGAAAGAGATTTAGTTTAATTGTATTGACGCCCCGTTTTGAAGCAACACTAGGGACGGGCCTCTTAATTTTGAATCGAGGTCAGATAAAGAGGACAACACCTGAGCTGGCACCTCCCTCTCCAAACTTCCTCACCACACAAGCGGTAGGACGTTTAGCACTGACGGATTGAACGTGCACCAGACCAGCTTACATATTCCTCGGTTGAATCGGGTCTCGAACCTGCAATCCTCCTGTTCTGAAGTCGAGATCTTACCACCAGGCCACCGCGGCTTCATGGTTGAAAGAGAACTTATTCCAAGGGTATGTTCACTGAGGTGAATACTTCAAACAGTTCAGAATATGTTCAATGTCATTTTCTTGGTTACAGGAGAGGCAGCCAGGATTGTTATAAAGTCCAAGTTTATTCTGTAGAGATGGGCTGATGATTATCCAGTTAATTAAGCGTGCTGTTATCGCATTTTCACTTCTATCTTTAAGCCACGTAGTTAGGGGAAGAATTGATGGAATATCACCTAGAGCTTATTGATACTTGCTGTTTGAATAAATTTGGCGCAAATTTTGAAGGGAGGTTTTTTTTTTTTGATGAAAAAAGATTAAATTTTCAACAGCATTCCACTCTAAGTGTATATTCGACTCCGTGACTATTTTTTAAGAGATAATCCGCATTTTCATTCTATGAATGCCCTAGAGCTCATAGTAATACGATTTTTCGAATTGGATTTTTTTTTCTTTTGCTATTCTTTAAATAACTTTAGGAAATGTGAAAAACTAATTTTTTAAGGTTTCAAAAACAGAAAAACTGTAAGTTAAAATTGAAGAACTTTAGAATAAATGTTAGTACGATTGAAACAATTATTGCCTAGGAATCGAAATTAAACAATCAAAAAAGGAATCCAGTCTAAGGACTTTCTCAAGGGTCACCCTCAGACAGGGATTCAAACCAGGGATTTTTTCTGTAAAGGGTCTGACTTTCGTCAAGCAATTGACCCTTCGTGACCCGAAAATCCCAGAATATTGAGGTTTTGGAGATAAATTAGTATCACAAAAGAAAAGACATCAAATTTTGAACAATGGTAAGTCAAAAACACAGCAAACCAGAAAAAACATGAAATCAATAAATCAGATTCGTCAATATAATTGAAATTTCACATAACATATATTGTAAAATAGACTTAGTAAAATAAGTCAAACTAAAATCCAATAAAAATCACCGTAAACTGACAAACACAAGAATATAAATTCAAAATCAGAAAAATAAAAAAGTAGAAACAAAACTCTCACCAAACTGAAAAAGCACCTTCATATAACAGTTGAGAAGGAAAGCGAACGTATGAAGAATTGAAATCCCATATCTGTAATTGTATATCCTAATACTAGAATATTTTACCCGCGTTAAAAGTTAAAAACGCCTATCTTGTTCGGTCATATATAACGTCATCAAAAGAACTTTAGGAGCGCCATCTTTTGAGTAAAACTAGTTATTTAATTAGAAATTATATAGATGTTTTTTAATTAATGATTCGATATTGCAAAAGTTTTTTGGAAATTCATTAGTATTTAAGCGATATATATTAAGTATACGATAGCAAAAGAACTGAGTGTTTGAAAGGTCTACGATAAATGTCCTGTCTGAATATTTTTATCAGATGTAGTCTTGGAGATCACTATGATGAGGCCACCGCCAGTTCGATCTGGTCTGTGTGAATAGTAAAAGACCTTTGTTGAGTACAGGAGATGATCATCTGTTTTAAAAAAAAAGTCTACCAAACTATCAAGAATTGTGATGTAGAAAATAAAATAATTTTAAGCCGATTTTTATTTGTGAGGCCTCTGCAATTCCACTGAAAACACGTCATGTAGAAAATATCAAACACACTCAAAATCCAACCAACAAACAAAAAAGACGGGACAACTTTAAAGAAAGGAAAAAACTAACAGAACCAAAGAAAAAATGAGCCCCAGATTTTTCACCGTAAATACTTGTATCCAATTTCATTGGAACACAATTAAATTTGGCAGGTTTTTAAGTGCCTTTTTTTTCTTCTGATCGGCAACTGTTTTACCCTGTTTAGATACTGTTCGTTTCAGTATTCGGAGACGACCATTTTTTGACGATTCTATCTCATTAAAGGGAGAGACACGGAAGGATGAACGCATTTATGGAATTTTTCACCATTCTTTGATCTTGATTTTCGGTCTGTTAGGTACTTTTTTGTTAAATTTTTTTCACGTATGTGCGAGTACCGTGTTGTTTCTGGCAGTATCATTTTAATCCAGTTCACGAATAATCCGATTTTATTTTCTTGTTAAATGAAAAAAATATCATCCTTTCATATTTCCTATCACTCCAATTTTGACAAATTAAACCCATCCTAACGCATGAGAAAAAGCGCAGAGAGTTTTAGAATCTTTTATTAACCAATACATTAGAAAACTTTTCAAAAAAGATCTCAGCCTGTTTTATTTTGCAAATATTTCGAAGAGGGATTTTGATTAGTGAGCCATTTTTTATTAATAGTTGGAGTAATAGAATCTATTTTGTTATTCAGGGTTTCTTTGGTCTGGATAATCAGCCCATTAACTTTGATGGCTGTAGAACATTTTGTAAATGTTGATTTATTAAAAATTCAACGCACTTCATCTATTGTTATGGGATTTCGACACTTTAGTTCCAATATTTGTTGTCTTTAAACATACTAAGGGACAAACCTTCGTCGTAGTTGGATACGCACATAGACAATTAATACATTTTTGATGATTCTGGTATTCACCATCATGAGATGGGCTCAAAAAAGTGACAAATTTATTTGCTTAAAGAAAGCTGTATATTTGATCTGTCAAAATACGGTTTGAATTCAAACGTTCTCAGGCTGAACTTCAATTTCGTAAAGCATTTGTAAGCGGAGCGCTTGTCCAGATTTTCTTAGGGTCAAATTGCGAAATAGAAGCTTTTCACTCCCGGATAAATATCAGGTTGCATTTAAACGCTATGAATCTGAAGAAACAAATTAACTGACGAAAATATAAAATATAAATTAGAAATGAATAAACAGAATTTATAACCACTGTTGTTCAAAAACAATGCGAGCCTAAAGTTAAAAACGTGGTTGAATATTCAATATTGTAATAACTTATTGTTCTTATGTCTTTCAGTATTTTTACACCTTTATATTTGCATAAGCATCATTTCAGTTCTACTTTTTAGTAAATAGCGCAGAATGAACGTGAATTTCGTCAAGCATTTGTGAGTGGAGCGCTCATCCAGCTTTTCTTAGAGTCAGGTTGCAAAATAAACACTCGCGCTTCACTCCCAGATAGTCTTCGGAGTAAAATTTTGTCCTCTCAAATATACTAGGTTTTAGATTTAGGACTCAGGAATTTGAATCTCGCCCGATGCGAAGCTGTTAAATACTTAAACAAAATCGGAGATAGTCCGTATTCAGTGAATTATTTCATTAGATATCAAAATAAAATAGCATTATTTTATTGATTAAAACAAAATTTTAGAGCTACTCGTGTCAAAAACTTCGTTATGGAGTATTCATCAAACTTTGAAGAAATAAATTTGATTCAGAATATTCACTTCACTTCACTTCACTTGCTCAATAAATCATCAAAGCTGAATTCAATAATTATAATCTTTTCATATGTTCCTAATTCTTCCTTTTTCTGTCCTCGGATTAAATTAAGAAACCATAGATCAAAAGATATACATAAATGTTACTTTATTTGTACACATTAATTAATGAATTAAAATTTACAATAATGCATTAAATTTGTAATACATTAATACATTGTTAATAATACATTAAACACTAAAACCGCTCGCACGGAATTTTAAGTTACGATTTTATGGTTCTATTAATATTTAATATAACTAATTTAATTATTATTTACTATAGGATGTAATGAAACGTCTGGTAAGCAGATATATTCATCAAACCAAAAAACAACTGAGGCAAGACGGGGTCAACGAAGATGACTTGTTGGAAATCAAACAAGACATATCCAGTTTAAGGTATGTCACTATTTTTTGTGTTTTCAGAATATTAGAAATAATTTATTATTCCTGCTTTTAAGATTAACTATCTATTTTTGGGGCCCCAAAAGGGATTCGTATGTTTATCACAGAACATTTATAAAAATTGTGTCTAGATTTGTTTTCAACCACATAAATCTAAGAATTTTCGAATGAGAAAAATTCATTTGGCTTTCCAAAAAAAGATTGTCTTTGATAAATCTCAATTTGGAGGGAAATATGAGATATTATTTTAGTTTGTGAAAGACTTCTTATCTAAAAACCTTGTCATTATATTAAATTCTTGCCTCTAATCCAGATCTTTTAGCATCAAATCTTTTTATTTAAATAACAGAATATATTCTTTAACTAAATATGGATTTCTTTTTTGTTTTTAAATTTAAAATACCTTTTTTCCTATTAAAGACTTTCCTACAAATAAGTTGTGATTATATATGTTTTGATTTTGCTGCTGTTGTAACCAGGAATACTTGCAAACCTATGTTATATTCAGAAAATTGTTCCAAACTGTTTAAAAAATGAAATTAAGAAATTTTTTGTATGACTATGAATTTTTTCCTCGTTTCTTCAGAGATATCATCAATGAATCTTTGATCTTCAATTTTAATGTGATCATAAACTATCTTAATTTTGAATTATTCTTTTCTTGGCAGGTATGAACTGAGAGAAGACAGGAAAAGAGAAACAGCAAGAAATACTGGCCAAATCGACAGTATAAAGCGAGATATCATCAGATCATTGAGAGGCAACACGATTCCACCTGACATACCAAGTCCTATGAGTTCTACTGGTCTCATGACACCCATAGAATTCGACAACCTCAAGCAAGAACTCGTCTCTTGTCTAAGAGAAGAGATGAGAATTTTACTTTCCAGAGAGCCAAATGTATCCCAAGGAACTCCAGTGGTGAACTCTCAACTCTACCAAACCCATCTTTACACACAGTTATAGCAGCTCATCATGGACAAGATTTTAGACCAAAAAGTGAATTTTAGATTCCAAGTACTAGTATACAGATATTTGTTATGTATGAAAATAGAAAAATTTGTAATTTTCGGGGAAGTATACATCCCTGTTGCTAATATGTCGATGCAATGCAGTCCTTGTAATAAAGTCTGATGTTCTACAAAAATAAGTAAATCTGAAATTTATTTCCTAAATGCTCCCACCAATAAAACCTAAGGTAGTTTAGTTTACTGAAATCCTGGAATAAATCATGATTAAATATTTTAACCAAAATTTTTTTTAAAAAAAGGAACTTCTATAACAAATGGCAATATGCTAGCACTTGTATATGGATTGCATCAGCATAGTTTACTGATCAAATTAATTATATCAGTTACTGCTATTTTTCTTCAATTTATATCAGTTATGGAAATTTAAATTATTTTCTCCCTACTTAATAGTATCTTCTAAAGCAGTGATGGGGAAACTACGGCCCGCGGGCCAAGTCCGGCCCGTTTAAGAGTGCCGTCGTGAGAATGTATTAGTATAAGCAAAATAGTATTCTGGACAAATCCATCCGACCCAAACAGCTGACTCCTCTTCGCTCGAAACTTCCAGACACTCTCGCATTTTCGATTCATTGTTCTGTTTTTCTGAAAGAACCGAAAAACTCCAATTCGCGAACAATCCTTGCAGGTAGGTATAAATACATATTATTTTCTAATCAGATCTCTAAATCTGATTTTTCTCATTTTCCAAGAATACAATCTTTAAAATTCACTATATCAAACAATAAGATTAAAAAATACGAAATTAATTTGAGAAAACTATCTTCAGAATTTGAAAGGAGATTTCAGGACTTTAGAAAAATGGAACCAGAGTTTAGTATTTTTGCGACCCCATTTAATGTTAATTACGAAGAAGTTGATGCAAAATTTCAACTTGAGTTAATAGAACTGAACTGTAATACTCTCCTGAAACAAACTTTTCATACAGTACCATTACTAGAATTTTATAAAAATTTAAGTCCAGAAAATTTCCCAAATCTAATTACTCATGCAATGAAGATAATGACAATGTTCGGCTCATCTTATATATGCGAACAAATCTTTTCAAAAATGAAGCTTAGGAAAACTTTTTTTAAGAAACACAATTACAGATGAGCACCTTTCATCCGTTTTAAGAATTTCTGCTTCACAAATGGAACCGGACTATGATGAAATTTTGATAAAACAGTCTCAATTTCATTTTTCTCATGCACCATCAACCAGTAATGACACCAGAAAATAAAGTGATAATACTTCGCATCAAGAACTACACTAAATTCATTTTATATTTTGTGCTTATAATTTTCTTACCTTTTGCTTTTTTACTATTAAAATAATAAAAAGTATGCAATAATATATGTATATGTTTATAGAACACATAAATTTTTTAACGATTAAGTATTATTCTTTGGCCCGCTACGATCGTCTAGCTATTACAAATGGCCCGTCTTAAAAAACCATTGTTCTAAAGTGTCATATTATCTAACGATAGTTTGAAATAATATTTTTATAAGGTAAAAACATTGCAAGATTGGGATCTATATGCTAAGGAAGGGTTTTTTTATATGAGAAAAGCTCTTGGAACAATATTTATTCTGCTTTCTTTAAATATTTTTGACTTCCTAGAATCACATTTAATCTGATTGCTTTCTAAAATAGTTATTCTGAAAACTGGGGGATTAAATTAAAACTATCGAGTCAATCCTTCGGTTCAAAACTCTCTTTCTGAATCATTATATTTTACTCCTCCTTCGAAAATCATATTGAAAAATTCGAGTCAATGAGACACATCAAAAATAAACACTTCAATACCATTTATACTTTTAAAGTATTATTTTCAATTAGTTTTGTGATCCGAAACATTATTTTTTAAATAATAGAGGTTACAGTGGAATAGGAAACAAGGAAAACAACCGTAATTTATTTCATTTTGAATTTGAAATGTTTCATTTAAACAATTATACAATTATATTTTATATTGAAAATATTCCAGAATAACTATCTTTCCGATGTACAAAAATAATACAAATGCGTCAAGAAATAACATTTAAAAAACTAATTGTTCTTTTCAAACTTTTATTTACTACAAGCAAGTGACATTTTTGACTCTCTATGTGTATTATCTTTCTGTAGTACAACCTTTTTACTCGTATATAGTATTTAGGTTTTCTTGTATGGCAACATTATGTATTGACTTCAGTTTATAATTCAAGTATTTTGAATAAAACAGAAGATATTACTTCATGTATTTTGAGATCGCCCCATTTTGTGCAGATTTATATTATCGAACTTTATTTTCTGATATAAAGTAAAATATAAAGCTTGAGCAAAGAATATCTGGTTTTCGTCTTGATAGAAAGGATTTCAGGGCTCGAGCCAACAGGGTATCAAAAAATGAAAAGATGGCGAATGCTTCAGTGCTTTTGGTTGACAATGAAGAGGGAGTTAGTTTGCTTTTTTTGTTCAAAAGCCCACCCAAGTTCTGTTTCATTGCTCAAAGAATACCATATGAGGATAACAAAAGACACTGAGAGCTAAACGGCTTGTTTTTCATGTCTAAAGGTCAGCCATAATGCAAAATGGGGTCAAATTAAGCTGAAATATGTAATATGCAGTAAAATTCCTTTTCACTTATGTGTCCAATGCTATCTGAAAAGAAAGGAGGAACTAAACAAACTTATTTTAATGATATAAAACCGGAACAAGGTTTTTCCTCTTTGGCTAGTTTTGCCAGGGGTCCCTTTGTTTTGGTACAAACTTTCAAGATAACTGCTAGGGAACCACTATGGATGAGATCTGTTCCATATCTCATTGACAAAGAAACCTAGAGATCATATATTATTAAGGAAACTGTCTCAGAATTAGGTTGTATACTGTTAAGGCAAGAAATTTCAATTCATTCCCACTTCTGCGGAATTAAAACTTCTCAAAGAAATCATTCCTGTTATAAGATTGAATTAGAAAATCTTTACAGCATTTGCATTAAAATGTTTTGGATATTTTGAATCAGCCCATAATTTGAGGAAATGTCAGTTCCATAAACAGAAGTCAGTGGATGGAAGAAGTCTGACGCCCGATTGTTCAAATCCCTGATACTGTTGATACCAGAACCTATTAAGGTATTGATAGGAAATGATCTCGCAGCCAAACTATTCAGTGGAAGATAAATAAATCCGTCTTATGGACTTCTTGCGATTGAAACACGTTTAAGTAAGTTTCCCTTTTAATGGTGAAGCTGAGAATTTGGCTATGACTATTACAATTATTCATCCAAGAAGCTTTTATAATGGATCTACGGAGTCTTGATGTCCTTGAAATAACAAATTCAGTTAAGATAAAATCTCAGAGAATAAATTTTCAAACGAAATTGAACTTTCTAAACTCTATTGCAGTAACCGAAGAGAGTCTGTATGGAGTTGCACTTCCGTGGAAAGAAGAGTATTTCCCTTTATCTTCTTATAAAGAATTAGATCTTATAAATTAGAAAAGATAATAAAAAAAGCTACACTCCCAAAACTTTTATAATAACACTTTGGTGAAATGGCAAAAATTAGGCTTTATTGAAGAAGTTCCACCTGTGGATTACGAATCAGCAGTTCATTGTCTCCCACAAAGACCGGTGATGAAACATTATGGAACCACAAGGATTAGACCGCCTTTGATACATCAACGAAGTATAAATGAATACCATCATAAATAAATGTTTAAATGGCAGACCAAATCTCATTGAACTAATGAGATTTGGATTTCTCTCGCTAATTCTGAAGTTTCGAGAGAGAAAAATATGAAGTGTCTATAAACATAGAAAAAGTATTTTTACAGATTAGAGAAAGAGAAAAAATAGAAATTATACGCGATTTTTATAGTGGTCTGACAATCGAGAGAAATAAAAAAAACGTCATAAAATAGTTGTTTTCGGTGTGATTAGCAGTCGATACTTAACTGGCACTGTTATATACTTCCATTTAAACAGATATTGGGAAGATTCCGTGTATGATACAGAACTGATAAAGAAACTGTCTCCGAGGACAGTGTAGTTACGAGTATCGAAACAAAAGAGGAACTATTCAGATTTAAAGAAGAGGCTTGGGATATTATGGAAAAAGAAAAGTTGAATTTAATTGGCAGGCAAGGTACTGGAGAAAAGGGCAAATCCTCAATATTGGGACTGTCTTGGATGCAAGATCAAGACAAACTACGTTTGTATTTAGAATGGCTAAATCAGTTCGAACTAGATGATAAACTACTGGTCAAAAGTATTGCAAGTTTGAGAAATTTCATGTTTCTTCAAGAATAAACCCCCAAAAGTAATAACTTTCCCATTTAAATTTATATTTTTATGCCAATATGTTAAATTAATTTAAATGCGAGATATAATTAAGTTATTGAATAAAAAATTATTTAATTTCAAAAAGAATAAAATACAAACAAAATGTATAGATTATCAGTATCGGAATCTATTTTGGTTCCCCAGAATAAAATGAATCAAAGAGGAAATTTCAAGTTCTTTTGATCAAAAAAGATAATAAAAAAGTTCAAGTTAACTTATAGACATTTATTATTTGACCACCTCTGGCTTCAATTATTGCAGCCATTCTGTTAGACATGGAATCCACAAGGTTTTGAAACACTTATCTCAGTATTTCATGGGGCCAAACTTTAATTATCGTTTCCTGAAGTTCTCGTTTTGTTCTTGGGTGATTCTCAGTTATTTTCTTTCCCAGTATACTCCATAAATTCTCAATGAGGTTTAAATCTCAAGAGATTCCTGGCTAGTCGATAATATTAATATCACATTTTACTTACACAACCTTTACCTAAAATAACAAACGTTTCGACATATCGGTCAGAACTGAAATGAAATGAAATTTAAAATTAATTGTAAAGTTTAATAATAAACTATAAATGTATAGTTGGGTGTCATATCTAGCTGAAATATCTATTTTCATCTTGGGAAAATGTTACTTGGACTACGAAGCAATTGATCCTTCAATACACTAACATACTTGTCACCATTCATGGTTCCCTGTTCAAAATGAAGTCGTCTAGCTGACTGATATGACATCCAACCCATACCATTATACTTTCTTGGTGTTTTGATGTACAAATCAGGCATTTTGGCCTCATGGTGTCTTTTGCTTTAAGCCAAACGTGGCCAGTCTTCTAAACCATTAAATGAAAGTGACTTGCACTGTTGAATATAACTTGCCTCCTTTCCGAAATACTCCAATTTTTGTGCACCATGACCCACTCCAATAGTTTTTTCCACTTTCTTTTCGTCATTACTCAGTTTTTTCTAGATTCTTGTGCGTTTTAACCAGCTTCACATAGCCTCCTGATAACTGTTCTGGGAATGGAAATGACACACGTGGATTTATTCCACTCTCTTGCAAAAGTATTAGAACTTGCAAATCCATTTTTTTCGGCGTAATCATGTCGATATAACTCCAGCACCCTTAGAAGATAACGTCAAACAACTACTTCTAGTCTTTTTATCTACGGTTCTACGGTTTAGAATCACTTTATTAAGTATGAAACAGTTCAGTCACTGCAATCGCACCAATGAGCAATTTAACATTTGCAATGATTTCCTGGTGCATTAAAATAACAGCCTAGAACTTCTGACGAGTTAATTCACATATCTTATAAATAAATAATCAATTTGAATTGAAAAGCAATGCACAGAGAACGCACTTCGACAACGCAACAAACAAAATGGAGTCCTTCACAGTCGAAGCGATTTCATAATAAACGACTAGTATGACCCAATCGTAGAAGACAATTACTTCACAATGCATGATACAATAGCTTGAAACTTCTCCACCATATTTATACTAGAAAATATCACTTTAAATTTTAAAAATATTACTTTTGGGGAGCTTGCTAATGAAATAACGTGAAATTTTTCAAACTTGTATGTACTTTTGACCAGTAGTGTATTACCAAAAAGAAGATTTTATCCTTACAGCATAAAATTTTCGACCTGATAGGATTTGTTTGCCTTGCTTTGCTTTACTCGAAGTAAGTAAAGCCTTGAAAATACTTGCATAGCCTTTGAAAGAAAAATATACCTTCAGGATTCAGAAATTGATATTAAAATCAAAAAGGATTCTCAAATTGATTCAAAGATCTCCATTTACTGAAAAACATAACCGTACCCGGTTAGATTTACATTTCTTCTACTGGAAAGCAAAAGGTTAGTATCTACACTTCTTGCGATGCGAGTCAAAATTCTTACGCAACTATTATTTTTTATCACAGTGGAAGGGAAATAAATTGTAAAAGTTTTATTTTAGCCTTCAAGTCTCGTGTTGCTCCTCCTAAATTACTCGCTATTCATAGCTTAGAGTTGATAATGGCGTTCATTGAAGCAAGATTGCGTACCCCTGGGGTTGAGGGATTTCACTATTCAGAAAGGAAAGATATAGAATTTCTACTCCTGGACAAATTCTACCACAGTATTAGCTTGGATCCAGAAAGATGAGATTTAGTCGATATTTCTGAGTAACAGTGTAAAACAAATCAAGAACCTTACTGGGCCGGAACTTAGGAGACATGTAGCTGGAGATATTAATCCTTCAAAATACCTGCATAGGGGTTGTTCTATTAGACAGTTTGTTGGTTCTCGATGATGGGAGGATCCAGCGTGGCTGAGGAGTTTTCCTGGAGATTGAACGAATGGAGAATTTACTCCTGATCTGGAATGGACATTGTAGGAGAGAACGCATTCAATCGCAAGCATCTGTCTATTCACTCAAAATTCTGTTTTCGATTGGTGTTATACCTCTAGAAAACAAGAAAGTGAACTCTGTAAGTATCTTGGATTAATGTGGCATCAGGGTTTTCTCTCTTTTTCTTTTTCATCTTACTATAAAACTATTCGAATGGTTGGCTGCATAAAAAGATTCATTTTTAAATGCAGACAGCCGACTATTAGAAAATTTGGAGAGCTTTCTTGTCAAGATTTCAAGGAAGCAAAGGATAATTAATAAAGTTAATAAAAGTTTTTAATAAAGTTAGTAAACGTCTTTAATAAAATTAATAAAAGAGGAAACATTAACGAGTGATGTAGATAAAAAAAAAATCTTAAATTCTTGAATACTTTCAGAGATCTCCAAGGAGTTATCCGTGTAATAAAAAATTATGTCCCCGTGAAGATAGTGAGATTATTGATTAATGCACTTTTGCCTTCTTGTCATCCTGTTGTTTAAAGACTCATTTTGATTGATCACATGAAAAATCTTGATACAAGAGCACAAATTTTGCTAAACATATTGAGAGAACGATATTGGATACTGAATTACTTGTAGAATCATTGAACAAGTGATTTCAAAGTGCATTGTTTGTAAACGTCAGAAAGAAAAACATCTGAATGCTGCAGTAGCGCCTCTCCCCCCAGAAAAAGTGAATGATTCGGTTGTCCTTTAGTGCTTTGGAATAGACTTCGCAAGGACTTTGTTTTATGAAGATTTTTATTGAGCTATCCTCAAACATCTCAAGGTGGAAGGATGTTTCGTTCTAATATGACTTTATTGTTCATTTACGATAAACAAGCGATATTATTGATTTCATGTTTCGTACAAGAGGTTTTCAAATAAAAAGGTACGGAAAGTTGCAACAACAAAACTGTTAATATATTTACCTATGCCGCTATGGAAGAATGTAGTGAGATATGTAGGGATGCGATTGGAGTCTCCGGCGTAGATCGGAGCATTCGTTGGCACCCGCATGCGCAGGCGAGAGCAGAGGCTCTTATAAAGAACACCACCCAATCGACGCTACTTGTTGAATTCTTCGAGCACAGAAGAACCATTAACTCCAATGTGTATTGTGAGAAACTGCAAAGTCTAAGCAGGTGCATCAAGAATAAAAGACTGAACCTATTCACGGAAGGTGCAGTTCCATAAAAAAGCGCGTTCCACTCGTCTACAGGGTCACACAAGCATATCATGGAACTGGCGGAACTGGCCAAGTTCAAGTGAGAGCAGTTGATCATCCACACTACATCTCGGACTTGTAGCCCTACGATTTTCATGTGTTCGATCCCCTGAAAAAACATATGAAAGGGAAGCAATTCAACTTGGACGGTGAGTTCAAGGACGCTGAGAAGGACTCCAAAGCCAGAAGAATTCTGGAAACAAGGAATTTCTCCGCTCGTTAATCAAGGAGATCGTTGTGCACAGACCTATGATATATACTTTGAATAATGTCTTCATTTATAACCCCAGTGTCATTTCGTACCTTTTCATTTGAACACCCCTTGTATTATCTTTCTGCAGTATAGCATTTTTACTGTATCTATAGCATTTTGTTTTCATTTTTATGGCAGCATTATGCATTGATTTCTACTTGGAATTCTAGTATTTTGAATAAAATGGAAGATATTACAGCATGTATTTTGAGATCGTTGTATCTTAGGCTCATTAATATTATCGAACTTCATTTTCTGATATAAAATAAAATATAAGGTTGAGCATGCAAAAATTAGTGTTGCAGTTCTCAGACACCGAAAAAATTATGTTTTGTACATATCAAATATAAATTTTCTCTTTCCTTTGGGTGCTTGTTTGAATATGACTAATAGCTATTTGATAATCTGGTTTAATTTTAAAATGTTGAAATGTTAACAGTATTTATAGACGGGAACAGTATTTATAAAGGGTTCCCACATATTTATATGTGGGAGTTAAAGCAACACTTTATTGTTGAACAACAATTTAATAAATTGTTTGAACTGCAGTTATAATAAATGCTCTCAGCATCACGAGAGAATTAGAGCACACGCTTATCTGAATACCAAACATTACATAATCCAGCATTAATCTTATAATGAATGCTTTATATAGAGTATGAAGCAATCCTTTGTTTAAAACATTTTCATTTTTTTTTTTTTTTTTTTGCTTTATAAATTATTTTCTAATAGTTTTTATTCAATCTGATATTACTAAGTTTTCTTCCTGTTCTGTTGTTCAAGATATTTGTCAATAGGATGGAACTAATAAACTGAATAGAAATGATCGTGCATAATAAAGAGAATAAAAACATAAAATTTTGTAATCTACAGTAAAAAAAAACTAAGCACAACCTAAAAAATAAGATCTGATCTTATTTGTTACAACTGTTTAATATTTTAAAAAATTTAAAGAATTATTGCAGAAAATCTTTAAATTGCTGAATTTTTATGACGGTTGAAATAGTAGATAGTGATATGACTTTCGGAAAAATTAAACGATGCAGTTTTCATCGTCTTTTCCTCTAATAAATGGCCGAATATAGATTTTAATGCAGAAAAGGGAAGAAAAATTATCCAGAGTAAAATGGAAAAATATTGGAACTTTACATTTATATTTAAATATTTCTAAGCAAATGAGATGGATAAAGATCTATTCAACATCATAAAATAATTAAAGTTAATTTCAAAATATTTTTCAAACAATCTGGACAAATTTTTAATATGGAATCTATAACTGTTGTCAGTTTGCGTATAGTTGGAAATTTTTTTTTAAAAAAAGATGACAAATGTGAAAAAAATCTAATTTATAATTATATTTTATTGCCAATATTTAAGAAATTAAAGCTACATCTTTACCTGTACGCTTTTTATACCAAAATTCTATCTGGCAAAAAAGTAACAATATGCTTAAACACATTATCAGATATTTTAGAAGAGAAAGACATCTATATCATTTTGATATATTTTAATGTTTTACAATGTTAATTTTTCGATAACCAGATATAGCCCTCATGGATTTTTGCGTGATTGGGTTATTAAAAAGAACAAGGATTACTTGTAGGCTTAAAACTATTAATAAATTATCGAAATCTGTGAAAGAAAACTAGAAAATATCTCCTATATTATCAATATTATTATAGAAATTGAAATATAGAATGGCAATTAAAAGCAAAGAAAGAAACGAAATTGGCCATTTAAAATGTGAAAGTTTTATGCATTCCTTATTTACAGAATATCAAAATCCTTACTACTCGGACAATATCAAGGCAAGAGGACACGACGATAATGAAAAATATTTATACAACGATCTTTAAATGCTCCATTAATAACCTTTTAATCGATCATTATTTATTTTGTGATCACATTGGATTCTTGGATTTTTAGAAATATCCATTAATAAGAGATGCTCTAGAAACAGCATTGAAAAATGGCGTTCGCCCGTCCAGTTGAAGAAATCAAGAAAAAACATTTTTCCAAAGCATGCTACCGAATTTCTTAAAGAAGTCTTTCGGTTGAAGTCGAATACATGTAGGCATTTTTAATTAAAAGACAGACTAAAACAAGATTTCTTTCTGAAATGCTATCCCTTTTTTAAGGTTTACAGAACCGTTGCAAAAAATTTACAGATCTACAGTAAATAACCATAAAATTTTAATATAATACCCCAAATATCATTAATAACGATGTCAATATTAGTATCTTATGAAACACAATGTTTTATAAAATTTATGAGAAACAGTACTATTAAAATACACTTTGAATGAACAATTACTTAAAAAGGAATAAAGGGAATCAGTAAAATTAGTATTGGAACTAATAGCACGGTTTAAAAAAAGCAAAAAGTAAAATTACTTGAATCAAAAGTCTTTTCAAAATATATATGAATGTTATCGAGGTAAAAACATCTTGAAAGGAAGAAATAATCATTTTTAATTATTAAACTAAGTAAATTCGCAATCATTGAAGGATTTGAAATGAATCTATATGGGTAGCTGAAATAAGGTTTTTAACTCAGTGGAAAAACATTTGATACATTATAATTTCAAGTATTTTAGATAAAGTTGGTTATTTGGGAGTTTTAGTGGCGCAAGAGCGAAATGTGCCAGTCGTACAGTTAAAATATTGACAATCATGGATTTTAGATAAAGAATATATCAATGAGTAAATTTAGATACATTGAAACCTATCTAAGCGATCACTCCTCCCTTCCGAGTTCATACTTCTAAAGCATTTCTGTAGGTGACTTCTAAAATACAGGAATATCTTTCTCGAAATCGAATTTTCTGTAAGTGCTATCAAGAAAACGCCACATGTGGCTATTATCAAGAACTAGCCAGGCATTTTGAAAATCAAGACCCGAAAAGGATTCGCTACCTTTAGCTTCAAGCAGGACTCTGGATATATTTGATATCTGTTAATTGTCTGACTACTCCCTTCAATGGGGAGAGCTTCAAAAAAAGATTTTGTGATTTATTGGATTTTAGTGATAGAAGAGTCTGGTTTCGACTAAGCTATGCCAGGAAAATAGTTCAAATGAACTCAGTAACGATTAAAATACAAATTAGAATAAAAGTATTCACCAGAATTTTCTCGGTATTTTATAAACCCCAACAAATTATCAAATTCATAAAGCTGAAATCGAAAAATTAACAGAATGAAAAATTGTAACTGGAAAAAACTGACTTATCAATAGAATCTAAATAAATTAATAAAAACCAATGATACTCAAAAAAAGAAAAAACATTTCAATGGAGGTGTTTCCCAAATGAGTCATTTTAGTACGGTCTTGATGATAATGCAAATGAAACAATTGCAGTGACGATGGAAATTGGGAAGCTATTGTCTAAACTCACTTGCAGCGTTAGTCCCGTCAGTGACATAAGAGGCAACCCATCAGTTCAAACCAGATTTAAATGCGAGCTGAACCAAGAGATAGGTGCTCCTCTACTAAGCATTACTCTGATGAATTACTCTGATTTATTATTGTTCTCATCTGTTTCTTACTAAGCTAAAACATGGTCTAATATTGTAATTTCATTAAGTTCCGATTAGTGTTACTCAAATTATGAATTACTAGCCGCCTTTGGCGACCAGCTCGTTCGCCATGAGTAATGCGTTCTAAAAGTTTCAATTAAGTCACATATTCATTAGCCTTGAACTAATTCCGGGCATTGATTGGCTTGAAATTAAAAATGTTTTTTTCCGTGATGTAGCCAAAATATTAAATATATTTTTTTAAAGAAAGCGAAAAAGGAAAAAAAAATATTGAATAAATGATTTAGATGTTGCAAACGATAATAAAAACCTTGGCTTTGCATTTATTTTTTTTAGAAACTATCACATTTTATAATGGAAAAAAATTATTGAATTAATGATACAGATATTGCAAACTATTATAGAAATATGCCATTAAGTCGGGATTTCAATGCATATCCTGTCTAAATTCAATCAGGTTTACCAAAAATAAAAAAGATTTGTTGAATAAATGATTTAGATACTTGCAAACGATTATAGAAACCTTTGCTTTGCACTTACTTTTTTAGAAAATATCACATTTTATGTTTCTTTTATTTTATCCAGTCACGTGCTAAAAGTATCATTTCTTTAGACTTGATTTACGATGATAGTTTTTTTATTATTATTTAAACTTCCGTCATTGTTTTCTTTTATTTTATCCAGTCACGTGCTCAAAAAAACATGGTCAAAATACTTCTTTAAAAATTCGTTAAAAATAGAGGCTTAAGTTATACATTAAAACATGATACCATTAGAAAGCTAATTTTTTTATCTTTAAATTGATGTAAAAATCATGTTTGTGCAATAATATTTTCGGAAGTTATAGCGGAAAAACGCCGAAATTTCGCTTAAATTTTAATTAATTCAAATTCTAATTAAAAATTCAAAAAAAGAGCTCCGAGGTGCACATTCCCGACCTCCAAGGTATACATGTACCAAATTTGGTAGCTGTAGGTCCAACGGTCTGACCTGTAGAGCGCCAACACACACACACACACATTGAGCTTTATTATAAGTATAGATTAGTGTATAGTTATAATTATAATTAGTGTTAATTAAATTTGATATTTTTATTGAAATTTACTGCAAACTGTCTGAAAAATTACAATCAAATTCATTTTATTGAGTTACAGAAAATGATATCAAAATATATAAAATAGTCAGCCCTACATGGAATATCAGACACAACGGCACATTTTCTCTAAATGACAGATATTTGTAAGTAAAGTTGGTGTATACTAAGCATAGATTAGTTAATTTAGCATCAGTCTTTTGTATAAGCATATCACTTCACAAGTCAACAGAACTTTTATTCGAATGAAGCTTATTATCAATCCGTTAATCCTTCCTGCCATAACTGATAAATATAACCGGGGAATGTTTCCCGTGTGAAGGAAATAAAATATTCATTTTGAAACGAAAAAACTTCTTTATCCATTTATTCATTCCCAAAAATACCGACTTGATTCGGAATCCGACAGAAAATGATAGAGACCCTTATTGTGAAAGATGCATAAAAAGAATAAAATATCAACAGCAGTTGGATGAATCGGAATGTTAGAATTACAAAGAATTTGCAAAGCACATGCGTTTTCAGAATAGGTAAAGAAATTATTCTGCGGGAAAGGTGAAACAGACTGAAGTGTTCAGAAGATGGCTATAAGCTCTGCAGTAAAGATTGAACATGAGTTACACAGACCATAAAAGTGAATAGCATATTCCAAAATTTTGCTTTTAAACCATCGTCATCAACCGTTGTAACGGAACGATAAAGAAAAATATGAAAATGAAAAATTTGCTTGAAAACTATCGGAGCTGCTGGAGATAAAAAGAAAAACTCTAGTACATTCCAAGGCGGAAAGGTTAAGAGAGCAACAATCTGGAAAGTAATGTCGCTTAGGTTCAAATTGCATGCATTGTTTATAGCCATCTCCCTAAGCAAATATATGTCAGGGGTTAACATCGTAAAGTCTTTTGAGAGAGACAGGGTATGTTATCCCAAAAATCGATGTGTTGAGGAAAACACAATGTTCGAATATAATATAAGCGGAAATTTTATTTCCCTGTAAATTGAGCTGCAGTTCATATCATGTAACATAACGGTTTTCCCCTGTAGTAAGATCCTAAGTAAATTTTTAAAGTCATATGATGTGAGGCATTCAATCCGCGTAAAACAAAAGTTGGGACAGATCCATATATCATACATGTATAATCAATGCGAGGTATCAAAAAATAATAGCGGACATTTTACATCGATTTGTATTTTTATTTTAACCCAAGATCCTTATGAGATTACCCGATATATTTTAGCATGCATTACTTATATATTCTTGTGCCATTTTCAAAAATTAATTCAAAAATTTACCAGTTTTGGCCTCTAGTCCACACTTTCTTTAAATCAGAGCAGTAAAATGGGGTTAAATTAAATCTTTCCACAATGTCAAACAACATTTGATATTTTAGTTGGCTCTATTTATTTTATTTTAAAGGAATTCAATGTACAATTTCAAAACAAAGACTACTGCCCCAAATCACATTTTATGGGAAAAAATTCATTCACATGAATAGCTTCTGTAAGACAAGTAAAATGTTAAGGAACAAAACCCAATTAAATACACAAATATATTTCAAAAGACTATAGAAATATAATCGCATTGAATTTCATATTAATTCATAATTAATAAGAAAAGATTGAAATCTTTAGTTTTAGAATCATTAATTCTACCTCTGAAAATAATTATATGAATAGCTCCTTTAAGACATTTTTTTCCCAATTCCACTTATCAATCTTAAAATAAATAAATGCAAGAAACAAAATAAAAGCGTTTAGCAAATTTAAATACTTAATTTACTAATGAAGAGCTGTTTATTAAGACTCTGTGGATAATAGGAACAACTTATATTCTATATTTAAGGTTATCGGTATTTTTTTTTTTGTCATTATGATCAATTACACTCAATAGTCAATTCTATAAATTTACTTTAAATTTATTCAAACTTTTCGTTTCACGTTTAAAGTATCTGACAAAGGCAATTGCATAAATTTTGTGGAAATTCTGTGCAGAACTTTGGAGGAAAATTCAATCAAACAAAGCTCTGAAAGAACTTAGGGTGAGATACAGTTATATGCTTTAGGGAAATTTGGTGGTGTTCTTGAATTTGTCGTTCTATTTAGTCTGTACTATATTCATTATTTCCCATTTTCAGTAACATGTTTAAAACTTGAACCATCCCAACGTAAGTTCCCGAAAATAAAACATCATCAAAGGATATAAGCTATTTCAAAAAAGAACCCTTCAAACTACTACCTGCTGAGCAGGGGATCCATTTTAGCATCCATTAGCTAAGCAATATCCACCTGCGCTTATCAACTCATTAAAAGTCTCATGTACACACACGCGAACCTGTTGAAGAGAGATAAGAGGGATATCCCAAATCAAAGAAGAAAGATTTGAAGAACAACTCCCTGTGAAGTAATAACACATAACTGTGAGGAAACATGACTTTCGAAAAAGCATCTGGTGATCATTAAAAAAAAAGATGGTCAGCCTGTACAAAACATCTATCTCCGCTGACTATACTTTGAAGAATGCTTGTACCATTACTTCGGACATCAAAGGAGAGGAAGAGGAGGATTGTAATAAATATACCAGCTGGACACTGAGGAAAGGTACTCTTTGGTTTGATGCTTTCCTATTTTCGCTGTACCAAAACATGGCTGTAACTTAACAGTATTGATTCCCGCAGAAAATGTTAGAGAAAACGGATCGACAGAACATAAAAATTATACTATGACTAATTATTTTATTCGTTTTTACGAACTTTTAATTGTTTTAATTGAATTTAAAGGATCTTATGTTTGAGAAGGAGTTAACAAATAATTCAGTATTTATTATATTTCTTTTGATATAGCTTTGATTTTACAACACAGTTTAGTAATTTTTCACTCCTAGTTGGTCAACTTGTAGCAAGACCTGTGTGCTTATATAACTGTACAGACCTTGGGACGCTGCTTAAGAACGGATTTAGTCTTTCCAATCGGCAATTCGCAACTGCTAACGAATTTTAATTACAAGCGCTTGATTTACTCGAATTTTACTTATAAATAAATGACTTATTTTTAGAGCAAAAATAAGACAAATAGATTTTAACTTTTCATATTTTACTACATATTTACTATGCCTAAAATTATCTGATGTTTCATTCTACATACTCCTGATTTCCGATTTATTTTCTCGACAGAAGAAAATATCCTAAGTTTTTCTCACCCTTTTAAAACTGCTCTCATTTTTTAAGTTTTCTACGTAACTTCTCATTTCAATAAAACATAAATTAAATATAAGTCTAAAAATGATTCTACGATGAATTCTACTCCCGACTTTTCAAAACATATGTAACCACTTTAATATGATCAATATCTGTAAATCAATAGGAGGAAAAAATAATGAATAGAATTACGAAATTCATATGAACTTTTCCTTTTCTTTAAGTTATATAAGTTTTGAAACCGTTAAATAAACTGTTGTTTTAGAATAGATTTTATTTTGTCTATTCACTTGAAGAATTTAGTGATAAGCCAATATGCTTGGATTAATAGGTGTTAAAATTTTCAATTTACTGTTTTATGTAACTGGATCTTATTATCAATTCAGCTTTAAAATATTTCTTCAGCAAAATATTTTTAAGCTTTAAATATTGATGCCATTTAGTTTCAAAAAATTAAATGATGTAGGTAATAATATTTATTTTGTTACATTTAGTAAATGTGCTTCTGAAAACAATTATGAAATCTAAATTCCATACATTCTTTTGATCCTAGGAAGCACATTCAGTAAAACATTTTTGACACCCCAATTTTTAAACAGAAAAACGTTTCAGTCTTCTTCTGCCAAATTTCATAGAATTCTGAAGCTTTGAAATCGTTATTTTAGAACAATCAATAACTTCATTGTTTTAGGTCAATTCAACCTTCGAGAAATTCTGGTTGCTGATAGGTATATTTCCTCAAGGGATCAATGGAAGGGTCTAAAATCAAGGTGATACATAGTGATATTCAGATGTGCATAACACAAATATGTTTTTGCAAAAGAATGGAACTGCTTTTATTAGAGTCTCAAAGAAATTGTATTAAACAAGATTAATTGGACCAAAAGATTGTATAAAAATTAAAAGTTCTGTAAATGATCAAAATATTAATTGACTAAAACTGCATAAAATATAATTAATTGCTTCATTTATACCATTTTTCTTATTAGATATGTATGCCTATAACTAATGTTTCAGGAATCATTGTTGAGCTCCCATTAGAGTGAATATCCTGTATGTATTACCATATTTTAAAAAATAATAATAAATAAATAAAGTTACTACGAAATAAATAGTAGAATTTTACTTTTCCAAGAGTAATTAAAAACATGTGAATTGAAATTTAGGGGCTTGAAATAAATGGCACAAAAAATATTAAAAATAAAAAATAAGGGATTAAAAACTTTTATGCGCAACATCTTGTAAAAATTTATCAGAAGATTCCAGAAGCTACATATACTTTAATGCTCTTAATTTTTTTTTATTTTGGAAAGGACATTGTATGCATGTCTTTGCGTCCTTACTTTTACCTGTAAACCAATGATTTCCTGATTACCCTAATATAGCCAGTGTGTATACGAGTCTTAGGTACGAATAGTAGTGAAATATTTTTTATAAAAATGACAAGACATTAAAAAACCGTTTTTTGTTGTCTTGTTCAAAAGTATTCTTATTGAAATTTTAATTTAATAAAAACAATGCATGTAAATTTATATGAAAGCGTTATTTGAGCTTTCTAAGGTAGCTTGCAAACCATTATAATAGATTAGCTGAATGTGAGGAATTCTACGAAATCGTTACTAGAAGAAACAAAATAAAGCATTAACAAGCAAAAAATAATGAATTTACCAGGTCTTTTTTTTATTTCAAGATAAGAATATTTCTTAGTGAACTAATGCAATGCAAACGAAAAATATAATAGAATAAATATATGTACAAAATCTCATAAACACAAAATCAAATAGATAAAGTGTTTGCAAAAATGGAAAGAAAATCTCATAAATTTCTGTATAAACGCTAAAAAGCAAAATAATATAAATATCCAGAGAGAAGAAAGTTACAAACATATTCTTACTGTTCTTTTTTTCCTTCTCTTTTCTTTTTCTTTTGGGTCGCGACAGTTATAGAAAGATTTCGAAATTTATCGATCTAAGGTGCCTAGGATAAACAACTTCTAGCAATAAACAGACAAAATGAACGAATTTCGAATTTCTCTGTTTTTTTCAATTGCCTTGCTCATGTGTTCTTTCTTTTCTATTTTTTTTTTTTTTTCAGTTTTCTGTTCTGTTCTCGTTCACATTATAAAAATTTCCCATTAGGGCACCATTTCAAATAGCAGAACAACTTTTTTCGATTAAAATTATTTTTTTCTATAGAATTCGGACTGACGAGAAAGTATTTATAGCCGTTTTCAACAACCCTTTTTTCATTAAAGCAGTCGGATTTTCCAAAAACTTATCTTAACTTTTATCAATTATTCCTTTTTTTATAACTCGTTCTTAAGTGGAATTACAAAAATTTTTCTCGAATTCAAAAGGAAATTTTTAAAAGGTTTTTGGAATTTCCAATTATTTCAGATTTACTTCTTATTACGAGAGAGAACGCTACATGTTATACTTCATTTTAACAGACTTTATAATTTATGCAGTCTTTTTAGTTTTATTTTAAGTGAAATGTGATTTGATGATTCACAATTTAAAGTAAAGGCCTAAAAACAAGCACAATAAACTATCAAACTAAAAGCTCTAACCAACATTCCCGTTATTGTGTGTCCGAATTATTTAATACCTCACTAAATATTTAAGAAATATCCGTCGAAATGAAACCTCAAAAAGTCATATATGTTAACTAAATTACATTTCAACAAAATAATAAACTCCTTCAACATACACTGAAGTGACAAAAGTCATGGGATGACTGTTAATATCGTGTCGATCCTCCTTTTGCCCGGCGAAGTGCAACAACTCGACGTGTCGTGAAGTCCATAAGTCGTTGGAAATCCTCTGCAGGAATATTGAGCCATGCTGTCTGTATAGATGTCCATAATTGTGAAAGTGTGGATGGTGCAGAAGTTTAGGCCCGAACGAACCTTTCGATGATGTCCCATAAATGCTCGATGGGATTCATATCGAGCGATCTAGGTGGCCAGATCATGCGCTGGAATGTTCTTCAAACCAATCGCGAACAGTTCTGGCCCGGTGACATGGCGCATTGTCATCCATAAAAATCCCATCGTTGTGTGGGTACGTGAAGTCCATGAATGGCTGCAAGTGATCTGCAAGCAGCTGAACATAACCATTTCCAGTCCATGATCGGTTCAGTTGCACCAGAGGACCGAGTCCATGCCATGTAAAAACAACCCACACCATTATGCAGCCACTACCAGCTTGAACAGTGCCTTGCTGACAGTCTGGGTCCATGGCTTCATGGGATCTGCGCCCCACTCGAGCTCTACCATCAGCTCGTAACAACTGAAATCGTGACTCATCTGACCACGCCACGGTTTTCCACTGGTATAGGGACCAGTCGATATGCTCACGAACCCAGGAGAGTCGCTGCAGGCGATGTCGTGCTGTCAGTAAAGGCACTCGAGTCGGTCTTCTACTGTCATAGCCCAAGGAAGACAAATTTCGCCGCACAGTCCTATCAGACACGTCCCTCGTACGTCCCACATTGATTCCTGCAGTTATTTGACGAAGTGTTGCGTGTCTATTAACATTGACCATTCTACACAGACGTCGGCGGTCTCGGTCGTTAAGTGCAGGTGGTCGCCCACTGCGCTGTCCATGATGGGATGTGATGCCTGAAATTTCATACTCTCGGCACACTCTTGATACTGTGGATCTCGGAATGTTGAATTCACTAACGATATCCGCAATGGAATGACCCATGCGTCTAGCTCCAACTAACATTCCACGTTCAAAGTCTGTTAATTCTCGTCGGGCCGCCATAAATCACGAAAAACCTGTTCACATGAATAACTTGAACATAAATGAAAGCTCTTGAAAACGAACTGCGCATTTATACTTTTTCGCTGCGATACTACTGCCATCTGTATATTTGCATATTGATATCCCATGACTTTTGTCACTTCAGTGTACATTCCATAGTCCAAAATTTTTCATTTCCACATATGCAGGTGTATCAAATTATCAATTCGCCAATACAGACAGAATCCATTGAAGTATTTCTAGTACCAGAGTTTCGACGACTCAAAAGTTAATTGCCTCTGTACATTCACTTGAGCCATTGTGCGAAGAAGAGGACAATAGCCAGCAGTGTACGCCAAAAGAAAAGTGCGTGAACTGCGGTCGCGATCACCTTTCGTATGCTCGATTTTGTACGTGCTGGAACCATAAACAGGTAATATCAACGAAAGTAAAAGAAAATTTTATATGCAGGTTGGTTGTAATTAAGGTTCCACTTTGAAATGGTCATAAAATGAAAACTACTGGACCAAATGTTATCAAACTTGGTAATTGTTTAAAGTAAGTCGTAGGAATTTCTTTCCCCCCTCCCCAAAAAAGGTTCAAAAACTCCCCACCAGGGGGAAATGATATTGTATGCAATATTGTTAAACAAAATAGGACATGGAGACATCTGTTTAAAATGCGTTTAATCGTTTCTGAAACGTGTTACAAAGCACGTTCAATGCAACGTTCACTATTTTCTGAAAGCAAGTTAAATCACATTATCGCGTTCTCAACAGTAGTTTTGCCGGCGTCCTTGCTTAGGGATAGCGCGTCTTCTCGTGACCTGGGAATAAAAATCGGGAGGTAATAGTTAATGAAGTTACTGGAATTAGTAAAAAAATTATGAATGGGTTTAATAATTCCTGGAAATAAATCAAATTATTTTCTTAATTTTTTTTATATATGGGGGCTATATTCTTTAGCTTGGTGTTTTTATTATGTGTTTCTAGATTGTGTAATGTTAAAGAGGCCAAAAAATGTCGGGAATACAGAAAATATAAAATCACTACCCTAGGGAGAGGAACCGAATTTTTTTTTTTTAGAAGTTTAAGTTTTTATCACTTTTTTAGGATAAAACTAAATCCTATTTTGGAGTATTTAGAATCAAATGATTATAATTTTGAACTTTATAATTTGTTGAATGCCATAATTATTTATTTTGATCAGTTAAATCAATGATATAAATAAAGTAGTTTTGCGAGGGAAAAGTGTATTATTTTTTTCTCTTATACAATAAATTCTAAATTATTTCGATAATATTTAACATGAATATTTGCATACGCGAATTACAGATATAAGTTTTCTAAATTCATTCATTGATTACAAATCATATGAATTATCAACAAAGATTAATTAAGCAAATGAACTCGATAATCATAAACAAACAATTGGGTAACTATAAAATTCAATTATGTTTGGCCGAAATTTATATTAGCATAAATAAAAGTAAAGCAAATTATCTTATTTGAAAACGTCGTAACTGACAAATTTATCACTGCGATGGTTTTAGACGGCCCTCAGTAACTTTAACTCTAGGAGCCCCAAATACAATCCGCCACTGATTGTAGTCGCCGCTCTGAATTACTTCTTGACTCCAGTTACCTCGCTTAACACAATTACCTTATCATAAAGGTACAAATGAAAGTAAATTAAGTGTTAATCTGTGCTAATTTTGCTGTTAACAATCTAAAATACCTTTGGCCCAGTTCTGAATCTGAAATATTCAAAAGATAGTACTTAGAAGAAAAAAGAAAAAATAGAAATAAACAAATTTTTCTTTTCCTATACTTCTGAAGATTTTTGAGTTTCTATGTAATCATTTAAAAACCAAAAATATTGGATCATAATTTCGTTTTATAAATGAGTTCAATGTGGAACAAATGGAAATCATTCCTTTCATCCAAATGCGATTAGTGTCATAATTCCTTTAAAATAAAAGCTTTATTTCCTTTAATTATTTATTGATGCTTAGTGATTTTTTTTTCAAAAGATTCATTCGAGTCTTTCACTTAAGCTAAGAGTAGTACTGAGCTCAAGCGATTGCGAAGATAGATAACTCCAGTCGAGCCTAAGTGATTTCCGGTCACTTATCAGTTCCCGGTATTTTCTCTTCATATTCGTGATTAAAATACGATGCTTGTAGTTGTTTTCCTTTCATGATATGTTTCATCTGGTTACCAATTTGTCACGAGATATTACGTTTGTCTTAAAGGAAACAAGCCGTAGAACACATACTTAACTGCTTATATTAGCAATAACGTAATATCTATATCTATTATAAGTGTTCTATATCTATTATAAGCTTGTGAGATTCCTAATTTTGATCTTTGTACAGGCTAGAAAAAAATTTCCCGATTACACCAGCTTCGAAAAAAAGGCCCCTTGTTTTGTCATTTTGCTCTTATAAATAAACCAAAGCATGAAATTTTATTTTTTGACAACCAATTTTATTTAGGTTCAAAGCCCTATTAAACATTCTTTCAATTAAAAGCATAAACATAGCAATAGAGTTTTTTTCAAGACATGAATATAGAATGAATATATGCTATAGGAATGCATGAATCTGGCGAAAATATCTATCAGATCTTTTGTTTACGTTTGCTTCCTGCAGCATCAATTTGCATTTTTAATTATTTCTTTTATAACAATTTTGGAAAAAAAAATCTCGATTTCATCTACCCTACACCTTAACCCCTCAACCCCAATATTTTAAATATCCTGGTTGAAATTTCGGAAATTATTTTCATGTCCCATAACAAGTTTTCTTAAACTATGGCATATTTCATTATCTTTGGTGGAATAATTATATCACAAAAGATTTCAATGAATGCTCAAAAATTCTGAAAATAAAAATTCGATAAGAGATCCGTTTTCGATTTTAAATAATACTTCAGCTCAAGAAAAGGTGTACTTTGAGAATTTTCCTGCTGAAGGAATCTCATTTAATAAGTATTTAAAAATCTATGCAAATTTCATTTAAAAAAGAGGATATTAATTATTCCCTCGAAAATATAAAATTTTTAATGTCTTTCAACGAAACTATAAGATTTTTAATGTCTTTCAACTTGCAAGACTGGATTGTCATGAATGTTATCAATTAAAAAAGAACGGTTGCAACTAAAATTTAATACCGACTTACCGAAGTTTGTTGCGAGGAAACAGGCTCAATCGTCTCTTTTATTTTCATCAATAATAAATTTTAATATTTATCTCCATATCTTATTATACATTATCAATTGAAACATATGGTATACTTGTAGTTTATTGCAATTTGGAAATTTCATTTGTGATATAACTAAACATTAGAAATTTTAAACTTTTATCTTTTTCATTCTAAAAGAAGTATTTGTAATCATCCAGTTTTAACCAGTAAATAATTGTATGATATTTTTAGCAGATAGTTATGTTTTTTTATTGTTTATCTAAGAACCAAACATTTTTAATGCTTCCAACCATCCGTTTGATAAATTGACTTTGTTCGGATCTGCTAGCAGCAGCGAAGTGCTTTTCTAAGTATTTTCCCGTTTAATTTGGACAAGAGAGGGTTAGTTGCGACATGATTTAAAAATGAATACATGATTTTAATTCTGAAACAAAGGAATAATTTTAAGTATAAGTCCTAGTAAGTAATAGTCCTAAATTGTTTTATTTTTTACTAACAAATAATGATTTGAGACGACAAGCTTTAAAAGCGTTAGAAACAAAATTAAACTATCAATAAACTTAGTTTTAAATGCACAAATTTAAAATATTAAAAAAAGAAGAAAACAGTGCTCTTTAGGGGAATCTAGCTTTCGAATTTTGAAGATTCTTTTCCTTATTTATGTCTCTTCTTAATTAGAATCTATAAGTCTAAGTAATAGTAATTCTTAGTGTTACTTATAAGTATTAACATTTCTCATCATTTCTAATTCCTTTTTTTATTCCTTTCTAACATTTCTCCTCAGAATTTGCTTTTTGCATGCATAAATGAGTTCCTCTGAAAAATTTATAAATTAAAATTTTTCTCCAAGCTGTAATTTTATAAAAATTAAAAATGTCAGCTATTATGAAAGTTTCATTTGTTTGACTGAACGAAATACGAAAAACTGTAAATCGTAAAGATAAAGAAAAGTGATGGCTCAAATGTATGCTATGAAACCTGGAAAGAACTTTGTTTCATATACCTCTGATCATTAAATATCTGCAAGAAAGAACGTCGGATATTTGTCGGCAGTATTTGTATTTGCTAGTCTATCAGTAAGAATAGATTTGATAATAAATCAAAGAAGAATAAAGTCATTCATAATACATTTCAGGAAGTAAATATTGTGCTCTGTAATACAGCCTGATATGACTAAAAAACATTTTCACAAGAGGCTTTGATCACTTCTTTCCTAAAATGATCGGAATGCTCTTCTAATGATATGATAACAAAAGGACTGCATTTTTCCTTAAACTTTTTCGGTAACGGATTTGCATTGTTACACATTTATTACGAAAAGAAATAAGTAAAAACACAAAGATATTTAATAATGAACATGAATTTAAATAAGAATAAAATTATTCAGTAAAACTAATCAAATATAAATTTTCTGATTTCTCTGAGCAATTTATTGAAATTATTAACTTATACTTAAAATTTCTTGAGGCAGATAATAATTCGAATAATTCATTTTATAAAAGTAATTTATAATTCATTTATATAAATAAAATTAATAGGAAATAATTTTTAAGAAAATGAGGATATTAATGATTATTATTCCTACTAGATAACTTGATGAGGAAATTCATTATGAAAAGTGAGAATTTTATAAAATTCAGAAGTTATGTTTCAGAGGGGTATAAGAATGAAAAATGTTTTTTTATGTTTCATACATAAATAACTTGCATTTATAGCAAAAATCCATTTTAACAATTTAATAGAAAACAGTCTTGGTTTGGAATCTAGATAAAACTGTAAACAGACTTTACAATGCAGCAAGTTCTAAGAATGCAAACTTAAGTTTTATTTTTAATAATATTATTATTTTAATAATAGCTTTATATATAGCTTAAAGCTGTGTAGAAAGACTTTTTCACAATGCCATTATGCTAAAATTAAGATTATAAAAAACTATACATGACCTCTTATCTAAAACCCAAAACATTACAAAGAAAAGATATAATTTCTAAAAAATTTCAGATATTTGTATTGATATATAATGAAATTAAATATTCGAATAGGTGACACGTATTCGAAGACATCTTTAAAATTTAATAACATTCAGGACTTAAATTCAACGTAAATTATAAAAATGTTGGATGAGATAATGGTCTTACGATAAGATACAAATTGTGAATTTCATTATTTTGAGGGATGAAAAGATTAAAAGAGCAATTAATCCTAAATAATAATAATACATAAAATACTTTGATTCAACAAACATCTTCACAGTGATCGTTACATATGGACAGCCTTTGAACACAAAATGTACCATAAAAATATTTCAAAATAATTGGAAAATATATTTTATAAAATCATTTCGAAAGTTTTAATCTAAACTTACACAGGGAGTTTTTCATTTAAATTTTAATAATTCAAATATAGTTCAAATAAAAAAATTAAAAAATGTGGAAGTTTTAATACATGAAATGCATGCAAATCCAAAATGATTTTTATTTATATCATACTTTTAAAAATATATAATGGGTATTAATTTTTTAATCATTTTGAAAGGAATACATATTTATATAATAGTGAAAAGGTTACATATTTTACTTTTTTGCCTTTAGACATTATGGGAAAACTGAATATTCAAATAAATTCCTTTTTAACACATATAAATCATTCAAAGGTCTTAATAATTAAGTTAATATCAATAATAATATTCAGAATTATATCTCACGTTTCGTTAAATTTATCTATCAAATTTGCAAATAACAAGTTTTAATGATATATTTAATTCTAAAATACATTATGTGAAATAAAAAGGTACGAAATTGCTCCCAATTCAGAGATCTGATTCAGAGATTAATTAATATTCACATATAATTATTTTGTCTTCGACATGTAAAATTATATTTTTCTATGAATTTAGTAAAACCATTTTATATGCTCATAGAAAGTGATGTATTATTTCTGAAAAAATGTGAAGCCTTTACTTGTCGAAAATGTTTTAAATTCCCCGTCCTCTTTTCTATCAAAGCGAAAGGGTTTATGATTTCATTGAAGACACATAATATTCAAAAAATAATAATAATAAATCACAGTTGTTGTTGTTGTTGTTTGCCATGCTAAAGCTGCGATATATTCTCAACTTGCTCTGAAGTCACTATCATCAACAGAGCTGCCTCACTTAATTTATAAGCAAAGAAATAAATACATGAATTTGCGTCTGAGGAAAAAAAAAATATCCAGTTTATCTAATATATTCATAATTAAATCTACGCCGTCCTAAATAATTGTATAGATTTGTGCTAAATTACAATCTTCATGGAATGAAAAATAATTCTTGTTGAAAAATGTTGCTTAAAAATTTTTTAATGAAAACTATTTTCAGTTTTTCTAATTCAAAAGCGGTAGTCCAAATTCCAAAAAATCAGTTGTTTAGTACACTGTTGACAGTTTTTGCTGATTAATAGAGGTTTCAATAAATAAATAATAAATGCGATCTTTCGCACCCATTTACGTCTAATCTGGCTTTCCCCTTCGTCTATTTTTGTATAAGAACATTTGGGAAATTCAGTTTAATTACAGGTACTTTCCATTCATTATTTGACCTTGAAATATATATCTCGATAATGTTAATCATAAATATACTGTTTAATATTCATGATTTGATTTGCAGGATTTAATTACCGATCATGTGTTTTATTACCTAACTAAATGAAAAACTATCAATTTTTAAACATATATGATACTCTAATGGAAATTTTTTGAAATTCATCTAATTTCTAGTTGTGTTGCCATCGTCGTTTGTGTTGTTCGTCGCTTTCCCGAGAATCAGAAAGCAAAGTTGTTTTTTTTTGTTGTTTTTTTGTTTTTTTCATAAATCCGAAAGATTTAGAATTTGTATTTCTTGATATATTTTCATGGCAAAACAAAAAAAGAAACAATTTGAGTTTTGTTATAATTTATTCTGTTTAATACATAAAATAACCATAAATTATTTGCTAATAATTATAAATTTCTAATAATTCATAATCCCCAATGAGAGAAACCCATTGCCATTGAAAGCTTTTGATTTTCTCGCATTTTTTTAAACCAGATCGTGAGTTTTCAAAATATTATATTGAACATTAAATTCAAAACATTAAATGGTCTTGTGAAGTGACCACTCAGATCATATTCTAGTGGGTTTTCCTCCTTGGGGGACCACATAAAAAACAATTGGGTACAAACAGAAAGACGGTAATGTGAATCATCTTAAAATAATAATCACTTTAGCTTGCCAACAAATAACAGAAAGTCCATGATGTGAACCATCTTAAAATAACAATCACTTTAGCTTGCCAACAAATAACAGAAAGTCCGTGATGTGAACCATCTTAAAATAATAATCACTTTAGCTTGC
>JAPMOQ010011580.1:1452177-1484840 GCA_026543055.1 Argiope trifasciata
ACACACACACACACACACACATATATATATATATATATATTTTCCGTTTCCCTTAAAAACTCATTTCAAGAATTCTAAAATGCTATAAATGTTTCCTGTAACATTCGCTGAATTCCATCCCTAATCTTTACTAAAACTCATTCGGAAAATAGAAACGTTTAAAAGCTAACATCTTATCGTGGTTATATTATTCAATGCATCACTAATTCTTAATGAAATTCTAACGTTTCCAGGTCAGAATGCAGTTATTCTCCAATAAGTACATCTGAAATACGCTTTGCCTTTTAAAAAGATAATCAAGCCAAATTGTTACTTTTAATAAGGTACGAATTATTATTATCGTCCCTTGTGACTAATAGAGGAATAAGGTGCTAGTCATGCTAAAAAAAGATATCAGCCTACTCAAATTATCCTGGTCCAGTAAATTTTTTAGCACACATAATCAAAAATGATTTAATATTCATTTTTATATCGAATAGAAAAATGACAACTAGCTTCCTTTGTTCTAATTTTTTTTTCAATTTATAGCAAACAGTACGCGAGTAATATTGAGGTAGTAATAGTCCATAATGTCTTTAAATACTACGTATTTCTGACACAATAATACAATGTTAGCAAGAGAGTTGTTTCATCGTATCCTTAATTATTACAGTAAGAAACAAAAACTTATTATATCGAATAAATATTCCAAATATTTAGGAAGTTAAAAGCTATGAAACATTACAAAACAATTTTTTTACTCATTTCCATTTTCCTTCTTGTTAATCTTTTTTTTTTTTACTTTCATAATTTGGAGCTCTCAAACACTTAATTTAATTAATATAAAGAAATAAAGACTGGTAAATAATGGTAGATAAGTTCGATGTGAAATTTCAAAATCGTTTTCTCTCGCTCTCTTTTTGTGCAATTTTCATTCCGTTTATGTTTTTTAATTATAATATTTTCTTAGATATTTATCAAAATAAGCGTATTTTAAGTTTAATTGTCAATCAAGAATATCAGAAGTAATATTTTTATGTTATTTGCTAACATAAAAATATTAAATATCATCATTTGACAAAGTTATTCAACATGGTCAAAAAATGTAACTTAACCATAAAATTTTGTTATCTGATAATAAAAAACAAATTTAGATTTCAGATATAAAAGCAATTTTGATTTTTCCTTCATTTATGTATGATAGTTATAATCATAAATTTTTTTTTATCATTTTGAAGAAATTTCATATCATATGAAAGAAGAAAACTGTCTTTTCGAAATTTTTCTCCTTCTATTTACTATAAAAAAGCTATTTTCTGCATTTTCAAATTTATTCTATAAATTCGTTTGTTTTCTTTTGATATTTCAGAAGAAATCTGTTACGAAGGCTTCAAATGCAATTATAAAAGCGTGGATTGATAAATATATGAACTTTAAAAAAAATTTGCATGATTTTCAAATTTTTTTATATTTTTAAACATTTTTTTGTTTTTCCTACAAATTCTAAAAGTACTGAGAAAATATTCATGAAACAAAAAGAATATGTAAGTATTTTAAAATTTTTCTTTTCAGCTATTTTTTCTCGTGTTAAACTTTCATTTCTCTTGCATATGAATCAATTTATATTTTAATAAACTGTAAGGAAATATCTTGCTGAAATCTAAACAAAATTTGTAATAATATATTCAGAAATTTAATAGTATCGTTTAGAAATCATTGATAATAAATATTTTACAAACAAAATTTTCGGATATCCTTTGATCACCATCTCATCAAAAAACTAAATTTATAAAAAAAAAATGCGAAATCTTGTGTATAATTATTTTACCTTGGGATATAATTAAGGAAACAATTTCAAATTTTGCATCATTTTGACAAAAATCTTTATCTTTAAGGCATAAGATTTCATCATCACTTAAGAATTTTTTCTTTCATTATTTAAAATCTTTTTATTGGCAAATACATGAACAGATCAAAAACTGACCTTAAATTGATGATCAAAAAAATCTCAATTTCAAATTGCGTATTAAATTTTACTTATAGGTTATTTGATTCATTCTAAAGACTTCTGCGATATTGACAATACTTAACAAAAAAAGTCACTTATTTTAATTTTTCTGTACCCTAAAAAACTTCATTTTTCACCGTTATTTAATGCTCCATTATTTAAATTCCATTATGGCTCCAAAATACTCTGTCCGCAAATAAGAAAAGACGATAATAAAATCGAAGAAATTCCGAATGATTATTTCCATCTCTTGGTCTAAGAATATCTCCGGCAAAGAACAGGATGCAAACACTTCAAAGAAAACGGGCCTCGCCTGTTCGAACGGAAGCCTTCGCCATCATATAAAAAGGTGACAAGAGAGAACTGCAGTCATCTGGCTCGGTAGTTCTTGACCTCTGTATCGTCCAGTGACCCTCTGAAGCTGACGATGTCCGTCAAAGAGAAGCAGCAGAAAGTGTGCAGCTTGTTCACTCACCTGACCTCCATCAGTAAGACAGCTGTACCCGTGGCAGAGAGGGATCCTCGTCTACATGGCATTGGAAAACTAGCACAGGGAGAACTCTTCTCTTGCTTTCACGAGAAAGGTCTTGCAGAAGCCACCAAGCTCTACGAAACCCTTTATGGTAAGTTTTTCCCTTCGAAAAATTCAGTATTAAAAATTCTTACATTCAGTTTCGAACAGTGTAATTTATTTAAATTATCCCATTTTGGCAAATGTTTTCGTTTTAAATGCTTAATTCAATTTTGTTTTCAAATAAAACTATCACTGAAGGAAAAAAAATTTCCTTAAATTAAATGTTTTTAAGTAAAATAATTTATTTACACAAATAAATGCTTTGAAAATAAAGATGAAAAAAAAGTAATTACATAAAGGAAATAAATTACGATAACAATAATAATAATTTTAAAGTTCTAATTGAAATGTCTTGCTATCTAATGCCTTTAGTTCAAGAAATATCAAAATTTGGTACATCATGCTTTTAATGAGTCTAGAGCAAGCATTTATTGATGTAATGATGTTTTAAACTTGGTCAAACATTTCAAGCTCATTTTTTTTCTAACTTTACATCTGCACATTTGTTGCTCATACTTAACCACAGCACTTCTGAATAGATTTCATCACATAGATATTTTTTGCTTTCTAGCCGCCAAAGACTTCGATGATTTTATGAATTTGGCCAAACAAGCTAGAAGCTTTGTAAATGAAGGTCTCTTCGTATATGCTGCATCTGTGGCTATCCTACATCGAGATGACTGCAGAGGTGTCACTGTACCTCCAATTCAAGAAATTTTCCCTGATAGGTTTATCCCATCTGAAACCATCAGCTTGGCTCTCAAAGAGGTCACCAACCATCCTGACAAGGTAACATAACTTCCTTTTGGTGCCAAAATAACCTTCGGTGCTGTGTTGGTTTGCTTATACCTAAATATAGAATAAAAGAGCTCATAGAAAGTTTATATCAAGAGTTTATTTTAATTTGATTTAGTCAATTCAATAATTTACTGACTTTTGAAATAAATTTATCTTTTATCATTTCTTCTTTCATTGCGACTTTCTTTAAAAAATTTTATTGACATGATTAATGTTTTAAAATTTTAGCTTCATTTCTTTTATGGCCAATTTCATAGAGATAATTCTCGTAGTAGCAATAATCAGTTAAAATCCTTAAATAAAAGCATAAATGTAAGGAAAAAAGGTATAAATATAAAAAATGTATTTTTCTTAAAAATTGTATGAAATTTTTTTAAGAAACCAGATTCCATTCTGCAAACATTATGAAGAGGTAATACTGATAAATGTCTCTTTCAAGTAAAATGATTTATGTTTTCAATCTGCTACTTTGAAAATCTTGCCAACATGATTTAAAATTCATTTTAGACCAAGCAATTTTATTTTTAGTGTCCTTTCTTGCAAATTTTAGTAATTAGAGATATTATTACCTAATAACACGAAATGCTATTTTATTACATGAAAACAGTATGAATGGTATGAGAAAATTGTTATTTTATATAAATCAATTGAATTTTGAAATCAATTCAGATCTTTAATACTTTAAATAATGATCATAATAGAAAGATTCATACTTCCTAATTTGAAACGAGGGTTTTTTTAGACTAAGAAAAATAGTAACAAGATAATATTCGTTCTTAGGACATTGTTGTCGAAATTGAGTCAACTGGAAATATCTTGGATCCTGAGTACAAAATGAGCTACTTCAGAGAAGATGTAGGCACCAATGCTCACCATTGGCATTGGCACATCGTCTACCCAGCTACCTGGAGGCCAGAGGTCATGGGCAAAGTTAAGGACAGGAAAGGAGAACTTTTCTATTACATGCACCAGCAGATGTGTGCCAGGTAATTTTCATAAAATATACAAAATTAATGCATAAAAATAAGACTTTGCTGAATAAATGCTCATCAAGAAATTAGTATATATTGCATTTAAAACTGTATTTCCCAAACGCTTCATCTAAAAATCATGAAAGGTTAGAAATTTCATTACAATTGAAGAATTTTCCTTTATTATTATTTATTACAAGATGCGTAAATATGAAAGCTTCCTTATAAACTATTTAATATTAAAAATAGTTTAATTATTATACTAACCACTTTAGCACTATTATAAGCAACCGAATTTTTATATGATTTTATGATAATTGATTACAATTTCTTAATTTAAAATGCCTATTGATCTAAAATCTTAACAATGCTCTACATGAAAGGATGGAATTACATAGAAGAAATAGTTTTTAAGAAATTCTAAAACTAATACAAAGTTAAATCCCATGATTTAAATTGATAAGTCATTCGTCAAAACTAAGTGAATTTCTTCTCACTATTTAAAGTATTTATTAAATGAAACCTTTGGTATAAAACTGCAACTTAATTCTGACTCTAAATTTTAGAAATTATCACATAAAGTAATAAAATTATATAAAATAATACATTAAATCGATTATCATAATTTAAATAAGATATTTGAACATGTTTTCTTATCTTTTAGATACGACTGCGAGCGTCTGTCTAACGGTATGAGGAGAATGATCCCCTTCCATAATTTCGCAGAAGAATTGGAAGGATATTCCGCTCACTTGACATCTCTGGTCAGTGGTTTACAATACGCTTCCCGACCAGAAGGATTCAGGCTTACCGACTTGAAAGATGTCGATGTTCAGGACATGATCCGTTGGAGAGAAAGAATCCTTGAAGCCATTGACTTGGGATACGTAGAAGATGAAAATCACCAACAAATTAAACTCACAGAAGACAATGGTCTTGATATTTTGGGAAGTCTTGTTGAAGCCAGTTATGAATCCAAAAATAAATTGTTCTATGGAAGTCTTCATAATTGGGGACACGTCATGATGGCTAAAATCACCGATCCTGATGGTCGATTTAATGTAAGTAAAAACAAATCTGAATCTTTTATGAAAATATCCTTAACCAATCATTTAGTTCATCCCTTTTGACTCCTTAGATACAAACAGCTAAATTTATTTTAAATGTTGCATTATTTTATGTTTTCTAGGAAAATCCAGGAGTCATGAGCGACACTTCAACTTCCCTCCGAGATCCTATCTTCTACCGATACCATAGATTTATCGACAATATCTTCCAGGAATATAAACAGACTCTGAAGCCTTATGAAAAGGCTCAGGTAAAAAATATTTAAGTAAATTGCGTTTTACCATATTTTGAGCAATTTCTTTTCATTCTGCTAGAAATCTAAAACAAGTACATTGCTATATAATCAATTTTCAAAAATAAAATTAAAATTTGCTTGCATATATTAAAATTAAATGATATATTATTATTACTAAATAATAATCATTTTACAAAAAATATTATTTTTATTCACTAAAATTAAAGAACGAATAAGAAATGTGTATAAGTATTTTATTAAGTTCCTTATTATTTTCTCCTTTATTAAAACACCGCGATCATTTTACTGGTTAATAAAGAGTAAAATTAACATGTCTTCTCACAATGCACATATATAGAAGAAATAAAACTTTTAAAATATATTAATAAACATTTTACTGAGAAGTTTTAGTCTTCCAGTTGCTAAAATTGTTCAATTTTGCAGTTGGACTTCCCTGGAGTGCAAGTCGTAAATGTGACAGTTAATGCCAAAGTTCCAAACCTCGTGACCACATTCATGAAAACTGATGAGTTGGAATTGACTCATGGTATCGATTTTGGCACCACACACTCTGTGAAGGTATTACAATTTTCTTTGTTTATTTGTAGGAAAATAGTCTCATCAAATTAAATTTTATTTTTCTCATTAACAAATTTAAACATATCTTAGGTTAAATACCATCACTTGGATCATGAACCTTTCACATACAACATTAGCGTAGACAATCAAACTGGTGGACCTAAGCAAGCAACAGTCCGAATTTTCCTGGGACCCAAATACGATGAGTTGGGCAATCGATTGGACCCAGAACACCAGAGAACTTTGTGCATTGAATTGGACAAGTTCCAAGTTGAATGTAAGCATTAAAATTCAAAATCATTTTTAATATTAGTCATTGATCAATGATCAGTATCTGGAAATTAATTTGGAAATTAATATCAACAAGTAATTTTTTTACATTCTCTTTTTTCAATAGTAACACCAGGAAAGAACGCCATCACCCGAGACCACAAAATCTCAAGCGTCACTGTTAGCGAAACTCATACCTTCAAGCAATTGTTGGCTGGCGAGGGAGTGAGTGAAGCTACAACAGAATTCTGCAGCTGCGGATGGCCCGAACACATGCTTATTCCCAGAGGTAGCTACAAGGGAATGGAATTCGACCTTTTCGTCATGCTCACCGATTATGAACAGGATGCTGTAAGTAAACATTCGATATTATATTTAGAATTTAAAAAAGTTGATTTATTTCAGAAAACCCACATTACAAAATAAGATTATAACGATAGAGGGATATTTTAATTTCCTATATTAATTAACTTTTCATTTAAAAATATTTAAGCATGCTACTTTAGGCACAACTTTATCGTCCTTTTGAGACAGAAAAGCATCGTCGTTGATATTTCGGATGTTGCAAATATCATTTTAACGAGATGTATTGTGCAGTAAAGCATTTTTCAAGAAAATCATAAAAATCAGTTATTGAAAATTAAAAGTTGAAAGATTTAAAGCTGATTAGCATGCACAGTATAAAGAAACTCGAACATCTGGAGGATTTTGCTTTCGTAGAGCAGTTTGCATTTAAAGTTATATATGGGAATAACCTTGAAAAACTTCTGTTTTTCATTATAGCTATTATTTGTAAATATATATATTCTTTAAGTTCGAGTTAAAAAATTTTAAAAACTAGCAAACAAGTTATAAGATGAAAGGTATAAAATAATACTTTTCTTTTTATAGGTTTTCGTTAAATATGTTTTATACACTGAAAAACTTAAAATCCATTAATATAGATCAAACTTTTCTCGGTCCAGATTCAAAGTCGTTGCTATTATAGATGTAATTTTTTAATGCTAAATTTATTTTGAAATTCTAACTATAAATCTGCATTTTAGAGATGTCTAAAAAAGGAAATGTTCAGTTAAGGAAAATATCTGCATATTAAATAAGAAAGATTTTTTCCGGCAAACGTAAAATCATAAAGTAATGTTCCTGTTAAGTGACTTTTGCTTTGAATACAATATCTAAATCCCATTCTTTGTCACAGGAATTCATTTTCTTCAGTTCTGATTCATTTTGGAGGAAAACATAAATTGAAAGGGCGTTGATTTCATTAACTTCCTTATAATATTATTCACACTAACAACATAATATTAGAACATGCTTAGGTTTTTTTGCCCAAATTTTTTGACAATAGCTTCTTATCAATAAACAGTTACATATTTCAAGAACTTAACAGTTAAAATTTGTTGATTTCTGTAAGCTATTGCTAGGATGCTTACTAACAATTGTATTTTCAATCAGCAAGCCCAGAAATGCCTTGCTATTTAACCCCCTACTGGCAACTGATTATTATACTAATAACTGTATTTTTCAATAGGTTGGTGGTGAAGCCACTGGAGTGTGCGTCGATGCCATCAGTTACTGTGGAGCCAAGGATCAGAAATACCCAGACAAGAAACCCATGGGCTTCCCCTTCGATCGAGTCATCACTGCTGCCACTGTTGCTGAATTCTTGACACCAAACATGAGCTGCACTGACGTTAAGATCAAACACGTCGTCTAAAAGAACTAATTCGAGACAGATCTTAAAGCACCGGAAATTCAGAAATCTTGTAAATTATTTAGAACATCCTTCGGAAGTCATTGGTAAATTTGTAAAATCTGATGTGATCTTCAAAAAACAATAATTGCAATATTTCGGCAATGTAATTTAATCTAACTCATGAAAATTATGAAGAATCGAATAAAGTATTTCAGCCATTAATTTTGTTGTTTTTCTTCACTGCTATCATAACTTCCATAGCTGAAAAACGGTTAGAAAAGTTAGCTTCTTTCTAATGAAGTTAAAAAATTCTGGGTTCGAATAAAATGTCAGTAGACAGGTACATAACTACACCATTTTTTTTTTTAATTTACTGATATTTTTCTAATCGAATTATAAATTTTAAATTATCTAATAATGATAGAATTTTTACACGATAGCATTTAGAATTACGATAGCATTTTTACATGATAGCAATTTTTTTGTTAAGCTGAATAAAGTATTTAATCGAAAATTCGATTGTAATTTGTTTGGTGCTGTTTTAAATTCTTTAAGTACATGAATACTAGGATTATAAGAAATTTCGACCTATCATATTACTTATTTAATTCATGAAGGAATAATTATTGTAAATTTGACTTTAAAATGTTCATGAAAGATTTCTGATTAATAATCAGTTCTTTCAAAATCCAGTAAGAAAAAATAGCTTTTATTTCCTTAGCACTTGAAATACAGATTTTAGAAAAATAGCATATTGTTATGATAATTCAGAAATTAAGAATGCATTTCAAACAAAATTTTACAACTTTGGAGTGATAAATTAGGAAACATTAAACGAATGTAAACATTGCAAAGTATTTTTTAAAAATTGTTTTTCTAGCTTACTCTTAGGATCAAAATGCATTTTAAAAATTTATTTTTCAATCCGATTGCCTTAAATCAAAGATTTTGCGCTAGCACCAAATAAACCATAAAAACTCAAACAACGATCAATCAAGTCTAAAATTAAATTATGTCAATGGCATTTTATACCTAATTGCGTAAATCGGAGTATGCTAAAAAAACAATTAAATAATTGCATAAAAGTATTGCATAAAAAGTATTGCATGACATTGCATAAAAGTATTTTAGTATTGATTTCAAGTTTTTATAAAATAGAAAATCTTTGTATTATTAATTTTCTTTAATAAATGTTATAAATTATGAATACATGCGGAAATAAAAACAGATGCTGTATCTCAAATTTTTCTTTTAAAAACAACGTTGCTATGTTATATCATAAAAAAATTGGAAAATGCATGTTTCTGTCATAAAAACTGAACGGTGAAACGAAAATTTGCCATCATTTTTAAACCAACTTTTTTGCATTCAGTTTTCAAAAGTAATTACTTCTAGGCATGAAAGAAGAAGAAATAGTACAAATTCTTAAATGAAAATCATTACTGAAATGCAAATACCTGATCAAATATTCTGATGTTTCCTCTGACGAGTACGAGATAAAACAAAAAAGTAAATATATAAGAAATAAATGGTTGAAGGTTTTGAATTAATATTATTAAAGAATGAGCTTTGAATCTATCCAGTGAGAAAGTAGATATTTTTATTATACATGAAGCAGTTTTCTAAACGATATGGAATATCGGTTTATGCTAAATGATTCATTTGTAATCAGTCACTCTACATCTCTAAAAGATATTTTTTCCCTACGTCCCATCATCTTTCTTCAATGTTATTTTAGCTTCTATTCTTCATTTTCTTTCGAGGGACGCAGTGGCATGTTGGAAGATCTTGGCTAATGGAAATGAAAGGTTCCAAATTCCAGAGAAGAGCCAATGTGTATATTAGTCTGATGTACGTTAAATATGACATCAAGAGACAAACATAATCCCACTGGAGAGCGGAGGGGGAAAGGGAGATGTTTGAAGGCGCATATCGTCTTTATCAACTATCGTCTTTTCAAACTTACGACGTCCGTCTCACAAAATATCAACTTCCGGCTTCAAAAAAGGACCTTCCAAGTTAATTCTTTAACAATAATATATCAAGCCACTGTAATCTGAAGGTTTTTATATAAATTTTACAAAAAAAAATTATTGATATTATTTTTTTATTTGTCCTTAATTATTACAACAGGCTGATGATTGATCTTTCTTTTTATATGTTTATTTAAAGCAAATATTTTCATACATAAATGGTGTCGCGAGCAAAAAAAGATTGTAAACTCTTGTATTGGAAATAACGTATTGCCTCATCAAATTTCAAATAATAGATTTTAAAGATATTGAGATCGCTGAGGCAGTGAATACAAACAGTATCATCACAGATAGTATCTTACGGCGATGTGTTAATTATTACTCTTGCGCGTAAAATTTTCAACACTAGTATGATTCATTAGTCAATCGCATACTCACTGAGCACCGCAGGGCATAGTCTATGGTAATATTACAATAAAAATATGCTCACTGCCTATTTCTCCATTCTAAATAGTTTTTTCTTATCAAGGAGTTGTCCTTACACAAGCAACAGCATATTTTCATATTTCTTACAATATTCTGTCATAACAATAAAATTTTTATAACAATTATTTAAAACAGAATCCAGAAATTACGATTTTGTATCTTTTTTTTTATCACTAAACAAATCTGAGTGGTTTTCTCAAGCTTTCTTTATATACCATAGCATTATAAATATGATAATAAAGTCTTGGTTTATTAATAGCATTAGTTTCATGCCTCTTGGATTAGAGAGATGCATGCCCGGAAAACTTTATTGTTAGAATTATTTTTTCCATATTCTTACTGATAAATATGAAAACTCTTATAAATTTGATTGATAATATTCAGAGATTGAGTGACATGAGGAGATATTACTCATATTTGACGGAATATCTATTAAAAGATGAAGAAAGGCGTTTCTTGAAATCGATTCATTCTATTTATTTTTTAAGTGATTTCTCTACCGTAACGTTTTCAGCCACAAAGTTCGATGCATCTACCTACTTAAAATTATACATTTGACTGAAAAGAAATTAACAGACTGGGCAACCTTTCGGTGAATGATTCTGCACATAAAAAGCCTCGAAACTTACGGCAGATATTATTTCACAGCCTTTCTTTCTCATTCCAATTATTCATCCCTTTTTAAAGTTATCTAAATGCTCTCTTACAGCCATAATAAGAAATGCAGTTACAAAATGTTGGTTGTTCTGAATTTTTCAAGAAATTCCTTCGTTTACTATTCTATCAGCTACTCATTTTTCTAATATCGAATCAGCTTAAAATAATGAACAATTATTTATTTTCTTTGCTCTATTTTTTTAACCTAAGGAGGATTTGTGAAGTTTCGCCCGAAGTTGACTCGTTTCACTGTAGTTTATTTTGGGACCTTTTAAAAACTCTTAGATCTATACATTTTATATCGTATACAAAATGTATATATTTCTTACTTAAGTATAAAATGTCATTATACAATTTACAGAAAAAGCAAAAATTATTATTTTTATTGCATATGCATTGTTTGTGCATACGAGTGCTTGTTAAGTTTTTTGATTCATAAATGAGTTTAATTTGGTGACCGAGCCATTAAACTTTAAAGACTGATAAAGCAGTTGGCATTCCCTTTTCAGAGGTATCCAAAGACTTTTTTCTCGTGATTTTGAACGTCGATCTAACAACAAAAACGACAACAAACCAAAATTGAGCATGGGTTGGAGAATTGAGTTCGATATGAGATTCAGAACAAAGATAGGATTCTTTTAGGGGTTTTATTCCTTAAAATATTAATGCAATAGTCATCCAATTCCTTAAAAATGACCTTCGAGTTTTTATCTAACTTGCAAACTATCACGCAGCCAGGGGGTCCAAGTGGCCCAGCTGTTAAAGTACCCGTAACGAATAAATAGGTCAGAATACATACCCGGATACATTTTAAAAAAAAAAATTAAAATTGTTTTAAATTAAGTTAATAACTTAAAAAAATAATTTAAATTTATATACCACCCATTTTTTAGATAAAAATATATGTTTATTCTCTTAATACTGGAATAATAAATAAATTTTTTAACAGAAAAATAATCATAAATATGAATTAACTTTTCAAAATTATCTAAAATTAAATTAACAATTTACAAAGTTTTAATTAATATTTTTCTCATTTTATAGCCAAAAATAAATGTTCATCAACCTCACAAATTATAATTTCATTTTTAATCAAGACAATAGTTAGAAGCATAGATGCATGTTCAAAACCCTTTAAATAAAATTAACAACTTACAAATGATTTTAATACGCTACTCATTAATAGCACGATTTCGTCTTTGATCCCTGATACAAACAGATATTTGAACCGAAAAATATTTGAAGCATCTATACAACGTTTAATTAATTTTAAAAAACTACATAAAATTCTCCAATTGCAGTAAAATCCATGAAAAAGTGGCACGTTTGCCCAGAGTATCCAGAAGAACAATGCTTGTAAAACTGAATAAGAAATAGTTGCATATTATGGTTGAGATGTCATATCGCTTAACTTTTTTGTTGTTGCTGCTGTTGCAGGATTCTGCTAATACTGTCCTAAAGCAATTCTTGTTGTTTTTGGTATTCGCATATATATGTCATCTAAATGTAGAAATAAATGTCTGTACTTGTAAAAGATGCTTCATTTTCCTCGATTTCTTCAAATTTTAACGATTATTAAACTTTTGCATCATATGCCGACACTTACTTAATAATTACTTTCTACTGTTTCCTTTCGGTTACTAAGATCAAAAACATTTGTGTGTTTTATAAATTATCAGATTCTCCCTTTGATTTTCGAGATGATCAAGGTGTAATAACATTAGAACAAATAATTTTTCCTCCTTAAAATTTTTAAAAATAACATTTTTAATGATTTTATAGTGATAATAGGCATTTGCATTATTGATAATCATAACAGTTAAATTAATGCTTATCAAACCGTTTAAAATTATAATTTGTTTCAGATGAAAAAAATCATTTTGTCTAAAAATGAGTCACATAAATTAAAATTATTCATAAATATTTTATTTGGTTAAAATAATTTTAAAAACGAAACAATAAGGACGCCTCCAGGAATGAACTCAAACCAACTAACATCTAAGCTAAGCGAGCGCATTGAAGATTACTCCTTTCAGAAGGTCAACAATGCCAGAATAGTATGTAAGCTTTACCAAAGATTTAAGGGCCATTTTTTATGAATTGGTTTTTACATTCTAATATTTTAATGATGGAGTATCCTAAAGGCGTATTAATATTATACCAAATCTCATCTCGAATTTAATTTTTCACCCCGTTTCTTTCCCTTGTAAGTTAGTCAGCCTTTTTTTTTTCTAAATTTCTCCCCTATACCCTTATTAGATCATTTACTTCACGATTTATTTGACATCTAATCAATGCACAGTGCTGTTCTTAATTGTTACAATGTTCACATTTTTTCTTTTCATAAGTCTTTAAAATCTTGATAATTTTCTTTTTCCGTTATGATTTTCTAAAAGTTTATTTCATCTTTCATCTTCCATAAATGCATATGTGAATTAAATATTTCTTAAAATACTGCTATTTTTTATAAGGCATTATTGTTTTGAACAATATACTATGACTGTCCAAAATTATTTGACCGACTAATAACGAAGTTATGTTTAATGGGGCGTAGATTGACTTTTAATTTGGTAAAATTTTAAATTTTCAATTGATTTATTCAATAGACAATTTTTGGTCCCGGTTTGAAAACAATAGCAACACCCACACCCAGGAGTTTTGATGTTTCTGTAGTTCTTCACCATCACTTCATTAAAGATCGGAAGGATTATGGCATGAAACCTAGGAAAAAATTAAAATCATTGATGTCGGGTGCCTAGGATTTGTGTATGAAGTAGGAGACGAAAGGATCCATCAAATGCAAAAGAGAATGAAACAGAAAACTGAAACTTAAGTGAAGAGAAGATCCAATGATAGTAAGATTGACACAGACAAAGAACTATAAATCAGCAAGATGATAGAAGACTTGAATGCACAACAATTCGCCGTCAGGACAGATTAGTTTCATCCAAAGAAAAAAACAATACATCTCAAAACAAAGTATACTAAAGCATTGTTTTCGTATGTATACAAAAGATGCTTGCTTTCTTGGTGTTTGCAACAAAGGAATCTTTCGAAGTACTCACAATCATACAGCAATCAAATAAAAATTCTAAGATTAAAAAACCACAAGAGAATGTGGAGTTGATGAGACACTTAAACAGATGATTATTCAACAGATAGCAGAACATGGAAGCAGAAATTAATAAGGATTTATATGTTTTTCCTTTAAATGAACTGGCGAAATTACGATGATCGACTGGGAAAATGTACAGCACATATTCTGAAGAAATCCTCCACAAACTTGCATACGAATCAACGATATGTCTTTCAGCAAGGTAATAGCCCAAAACACATGTCAAAGATTGTCAAGGATTATTTCTCAAAATCGTTAGATAATTTATAAATGCTTATAAGATTGCTTATAAACTGCTTATAAGATTTACGTACCAATTTTTTATCAACTATTATGAAGTCCATACTCTACCCCCACTAAAAATTAACAGCCGTTTTCGCATCAGAAGTTATCTTCTGAAGAATGTGAAAATACAAATCAGTTTTGTTAGACGCTCAAAAACTCAGTATCAACTAGGCAGTAAGAAAAAAAACTGATTATTGATAGCATGAATCAAAAAGTGATTAAATGAATCAATCAAGAGAGTTTCAAATAAATAATAAAAATTGATATTCGAGTATTCGAATAAATTCTTATTTTCTTTTTTCGCTGTAAATCTTGGATCGTTCGCCTAATTTTTAACAATATATAATTTAGAATCACATTAAAAGGTTCCTCTTTTGAAAAACTCTGAAAAATTATTTGAAGTTTTTTCAATGAATAAGACTGAATAAATATTAAGCAAAATATATGATATATAAACAAATATTCTTTATGTTATAGAGGTTAGAGTTTTTTTATAGTGTTTTAGAAGTTACAGATTAGCTACATACTTTCTAATGCATGTGGTTAATCTTACGTAGAATCTAGTCTCGTAGCTATGATCTTCATAAACAAAGCCCGAGATTCAACAGTAGTCCTATTGCAAACTTTTTGATACTAGTGCATAAACATTAAAACTGAGCATAAATAACAAGTCATATTTACATTTACAATGCAATGAAATAAATCATATACAAATATATGATATACAACATCATCTACAAAACTTACACGCTAGAGGATTTTAAACAATATTCAGAATAATAAACGTAATAACAAGCCTAAAGCCGATTATATTGCAGTTACTTTGGTCGAATAAAAAGAAAGAAAATTAATGTTTTGGATTACATTACTGTCGGAATGAAAAGCCTTTAGAGAAAGCTCTGTTCGTACGACTTATAAGGAGTGAAAGGAATAGTGAATTGTTCCCAATTTTCTCATTAAATCCCCGAATCCGACGTATTTTCTATTTGCTTTTAAATATTTATTCCATATACATAATGAAAAAAATCCAGTAAGCATTGGGGGCCTCTTTACTTCAGTCAGACGAAGACGTTAAAAATTTACATGATTTTTATCAGTACCACAAATCAACTCCATTTATCTATATTTGATTTCTCATTCTTGCACTCCTTTAAACATGAATAAATATACCAACTTATAGGCAAAATTCGGCGTATTTAGTCTAAAATTTTACGCGCATCTATAACTCTGAAAAATAGGATACCAAATTTTATTCATCTAATTTTTTATGCATACAGATAGGTATTGATGGATTTCCTCCAAAATTTGCCACTAATCATTTTGGTATAAATACCATATATTAAATTTCATTCGACAAGCCACTATCGAGTTATCATGTTCAGAGGCAGACATGGTAAATAGTTTTTCCAGAAAAAAGGTGTCCTAAAATAGCGAGACTTATTAAAATCTCGCAAATCAAATTGTTTCATTTGTGCAATTCTTCACTTTCCTATATACTATGCGGTTAAAAGTATCCAGAGTCTTTAGAATTTCTTCCTATCAGTCTTTTTTTCCAAATTCATCAAGAACATCTCGATGAACTATCTTTGGAATTTGGCCATATAGTAAATATGGCCGAAGTAATTGACCATTGGCATAAAAACAAATATATATAATATATACTTAAACTGGCATTTTATGATATAGATTCAAACACGTGCGCATTTAAACATCGATCAAAAATTAATCAAGAAGAAAATGATTTTGGCTAACAGCATTTTATGTGAAACAGATAATGATCTGGAACTTTAAACAATAGTTTTATTTAATCTGAGCAATATTTATATACATTTTTATTAAAATTGCCTTATATTTAGGGAAATAAAAAGTTCTTTTTAAAGAAAATTTTATATTTTTCTATGAATGTTAATTTTTGCTTATAAGAGGCAAAACTTTCAAATCACACGAAATTTGATATGTAACTAGGTATTATTAAAACATTATAGTAAAATCTTAAGTGAATTTTATAAATATTCAAGAAAATATGAGCATTTTTTTAAAGTTTTAAAGAGCATGAGAGAAATGTAATCTATTTTTCTTATCCTAATTTCAAAGACAAATATATTAAAACAATACATATAAAGCTCCAGTTGATATAATTAAAATTCAGGCGATATATATATATATATATATATAGTGTGTGTGTGAGAGAGAGAGAGAGAAGGAAAGGATCCTTAAAAGAAACCAAATGACGAGTATTTTCTACAAACTGATATTTTTTAAACTTGATTCTTTAAAAATTATATTAAATTTTGTGAAAATTTAGAAATATGCTTAATGCTCCTTTCATTTAATAACGCAAATAAGAAAAAAATATTTTTATTCATTATTGTTTGCACAAATATTAAACTTTTAATATTGAGAAATTGATTAACAATATAAGAGAAAGTCTCCAGACAATTTTATACATTACATATCCTGCAAATGTGCCGATTATTATTATGAGGGGGTGAAAAAAGGAGAAAATCGGAAAAATGCACAAACCTGTGAGTGGATACGTTTCATCACGTAGTATAACTTCGTCCATGAAACATTTAAAAACAGAGTTGTAATTTCTAAAACCATGACAAGTTAATAAGTCTTATAATTTCTTTTAAGAAATATATAAAGATGCATACTTATCTTGAGTAGAAATGGGACAATAATTGATTACTCATACAAACAAATTATATAGCACACATATGCCAATGTCGAATACTAAATTCATTGAGCTTTTCAAGTTTAACTTACCAGCGGGTGACCGAGCTCCGCTCGGAGAAAACAGGTATCGAAGCTAACTCGAAGATTTAAATTTTCAATTGTGATTTATCAAAACAATACATGCCATAAGAAAATTTGTGAAACCATTGGTGAAAAGATAACCGGTTAAAGTGCACCATTGTAAACTATTCTAAATAAAGTTAGAATTTGGAAAGGGAACTATTCTATACAAAGGTAAAGTAAAGGTAAAGATTAAAGTGTGTTGAAGTTCAATATTTTTAACAAATTTATTTAGAAAAACCAAACATATATACATACATAAGAAACATATTATAAACCTATAACAGCATAAACATAAAACTTTATTAGTTCGCCATATTGGCTATAGATGGCAGATACCGCTTGAAAATTTAAGTAGCCATTATGGCGAACTAATAAAGTTTGAAAATATCCTATCTGTAACTCCGAACTGCTCGACCGTAGCGCTTCAAAACCGGCGCCAATCGATTCCTCGTGGCCAAAAACCCCAGACCCCCAAGTTTACCGGAGTCTATTAATTCTGGGGCGATTTTCGACTTGGCAACCATTCCTCGTATTATAGTATTAGATATACATATTTTTTCCCATTCAATATTGCTCATTTTAAGACGGATAAAAGTTTACAAAGAGAAAACCTGAAGTAGTATTATTTACTTCTATGAGTACTTTACGTCGGTGTTTTTTATTTTCTGGAGGTATCGCAAAACATTATCATACTGAAGTTGCTGCAACAATTTAAATATTTCATGAGAACAATGCGATTTTCAAAATAACTTTAATTTATATTATTATGTCACAAAATTTAGAAAGTCATTCTGTCACGACATGATCTGCTTAATATTACAAATGAAAATAAGGTTTGTCATATAAAGACTTCTCCTATATATCACATTTAGCAAAATATTTTTGTCGCCCTAATATTTTTAAGACAAAAAAGTTTCATTCCTCATCAATCAAAACTGATCGAATTATGAAAGAAACGTCGTGTATTGACTCGTGGCGGCCATGAAATAGTCCAAAATACACTAAAGGAAAAAAAAATCCCAACACTAGGAAGGAGCTGTGCTATATAAACGAAATTTGGTAGGCGTGTTTATACATCTGAAAGTTGACGTCGATTCAAATTTCGAGCTACGCGCGTAAGTGTGGCACTAGTAGCGACACTATGAACATGCAAATAAGGTTTGCTTTAAATAAGCGCTGTAAGGTTCGTGATCGTTACTTACAGTTGAGATTTGACGTAGTGGGTTAATGTTAGTCAAGGATGCCTCTGAGAAGACGAAGAAGCCATTATCAACAGCTCACTGAGTTTGAACGAGGTCGTGTTGTAGGGCTACGAGATGGCGAGTTTTCTTTTCGCGATATGAAAGACTTGGCAGGAATGTATCCACTGTGCATGAGTATTGGCGGCAGTAGTCAAGGGAAGGTACTGCCTCAAGAAGACCAGGTTCCGGGCTGCCACGTGGTACTACTGAGTGGGAAAACCGTCGTATTCGGCGTATGGCTGTGCCTAATCGTACTGCGTCTGCAGCTGAAATTCGAGCTGCAGATGGTGTTTTCCACAGTGACACAACGAACTGTTACTAATCGGTTACTTCGAGGACAGCTCCGAGCCAGACGCCCGGTACAGTGCATTCCACTGACTCCAAACCACTGCCGTTTGCGACATGAGTGATGTCAAGCTAGAGGTCATTGGTGGACGGAGTGGAGATCTGTTGTGTTTTCTGATGAAAGCCGGTTCTGCCTTGGTCGCAGTGATAGCCGTTTGTTGGTTAGAAGGAGGCCAGGTGAACGCCTGCTTGTGATCTGCACAGCAGATCACTAGCAGGGCCTAGACACACAGGGCCTACTCCTGGAGTTATGGTTTGGGGAGCAATTTCGTATGACAGCAGGAGCACACTCGTGGTTATCCCACGCACCCTGACTGCAAATTTGTACGTCAGTCTAGTGATACAAGCTGTTGTGCTGCCATTCATGAACAGCATTCAAGGGGGTGTTTTACAACAGGATAACGCTCGCCCTCATACCGCTGTTTTAACCCAACATGCTCTACAGAGTGTCGACATGTTGCCTTGGCCTGCTAGATCACCAGATCTTTCTCCAATCGAGCACGTATGGGACATCATTGGACGACAACTCCAGCGTCATCCACAACCAGCATTAACCGTCCCTGCATTGACCGCCCAAGTGCAACAGGCATGGAATTCCATCCCACAAACTGATATCCGACACCTGTATGATACAATGCATGCACGTTTGCATGCTTGCATTCAAAATTCTGGCGGTTACACCGGTTACTAATGTACCAACATTTCACATTTGAAATGGCTCTTCTCGCCGATGGCTCTACCTGTAATATTGAAACTTTAATCAATTAAATATGTTACCTAGACAAATGCATTCCTAAAATTTCATTACTGTACAATAATTTTTTCTTGGTGTTGGGATTTTTTTCCATCAGTGTAGTTGTATTAAGAGCTTCATTATTGGGTCAATTTTAGCCGTGGAATGGGGATTTTTTATTGTTCGAAATGCTAATATGTTAAAAATATTTCATTAAATATGACTAATTGGACCGGGGACCTATATAAAAGTTCAAATTTCGTATCTTTCTCAACAGCATGCATTTGGGCTTCAGCAACAAATAACGTACTGCCATTTAAAACATTTTTCAGATTCTAACACTTTTAAACAAACAGGGATTAGAAACCCCCAATATATATGTCATATCATTTTGGGGATAGTAAAATGAAATATAATATATTCAGTTTGGTGTAAAAACGAATAATTAAGTACAAATAATACCGTATGAAAAAACTTCACATTGTTATTGATAGATATATCTAGAATAAAAATGGCTTTGCTCAAAAGAAATAGGTAAAGAATTCAAATGCACTTTTAAAATTCAATATGTAAAAATATAATGCGAAATAGAATCCAGAATATTTTAATCGTTTCTTTGGTCAGATAGTTTCAATAATAAATATTTAATAATAGTATAGATATTTTGAATGAACATAGATCTAAGAATTCCAAGAAAAATTATATCTTTTTGAGAAGGGAATTATTATTTTATGACCTAATGTGAAAAAAATGGATCTGCTTTCAAGTTTACTTCGCTCTTTTGTATTATTAGAATGAATATACGTGATTAATAATTTTTTCCTTGCTGCGCATTTTTATTCATACTTTCCTTCTCAAGATTTCTGTACCATACTGACTAATGCAAGTCTAAATTTGATGTATGTAATAATAATAATTAAACTTGCATTCTCTCCCTTGTTCCAATTTATGTAACTTGATACCATCTGTTTTTAAGACCACAAGATATAAATTTCAAAATACAAAGTAATTTCAGATTGTATTTCTGTTTGCAGTAGAATATAGATAATGCATTTCCGGCAAATAACCTGTCCATCGGAAGTCGAGGAGACCATATCCTAATATTTCGTTTTGAGGTACACATACTCTTTGTCACATTATGTTATTTCGGCACTTAATTGGATCATTAATAAGAATATTTCTTATAGTAATAAGAATATTTAATAAGAATATTTCCGTGATAAATATTTTCTTTCTTGATTGTCTTCGCGCTAATTTCTCAACACATACTCAGCCTTTTCAGAAGGGGGAAAAAATTGAATCAAACATATCTGTATCTTTCCAATGGTATTTTAAATAATGGTTTTATGAATACAGCTTTTAAGAATGTGCTGGTTCTATTCTACTCTAAAAAAAATTCCAAAGATCATAATTTTAACAAGACAGATAGTTCATATCATTCTTCATGTTCAATATATAAAGAAAAACGAATAATAACTATGTATAAATAAATATCTGGTTCTCCTCAATAAGATTAAAAAAGATATGATCTTTAATTATTCATTACCTTATATTACCTTATAGTTTACACAAGTCAGTTGTCGAGTTAGAAAATTAAAAGAGGAATTTATTTTTCTGAAGAGTATTATCATCATTATTGAGAATTAACTCGATTAAATATATTCAATAAATCGGACACAAATTTTGCTTAGATCAAAAACCTTTTCGTTGATAAAGGGCAAGATAGAGATATTTGGAACGATGCCATTATTACTAATTTGAATCCTATTTATTTTTTTCTGCATCTCGGCAAGTTTGACAATAAATTTTCAAAATAATTTAACAAGAATAAGTTCACAAAGGAAATATTTCTAAATAACAAAACAAAACAAAAATATTGTGGAAGATGTTATGAAAATAAGTGTTCATTCTTACTCGAACTGGAATTTTAAATTATCTGTGTTAGTCATGGTAAAAAAAAAATAATAATAAACTTCATCATAATCTATTTGAAAATCAATAATAATCATGAATAATAAGGATAATAATCAGAAGTTTTTAAATAACCCATAGTCAACTTTCACAATTTATACAAAACTTAAAAGATTCTACTCAGTGAAATATTTTTGTTAAACATGAATAAAAAAATTTCAATAATAAAGTTTTAAGCGAGATTCAGGGAAAATATAAATAAACTGATTATGCAGAATATTTTACCTAGATAATAATTTTGTGACCGGTTTACAAGAAAGGCTATTCTCAATTCTAGAAATAATTCTACTTCAAATACAATGGTAATAGATAGCTTTAAACACTTGGGAATCATTTCAAAAATCTTTCATCTGAAAAGCAGGTAACAAAGATTTAACGATTCACTATATTGTGAAAACAGATTTTCATGTTAATTTTTTCCCATCTATGCACTCATCTATCATAATGTAATAAATCAATTCTATGCCAAATTTTGTTTTAAGTATTTATGAATCATGAAATGATTTGTTCAACATTCTTCACTGTTTACAAATCCATTATGTTCCAATCCTACTGTCCTATACGCTACTGTGTTCCAGTAAAGGAAGTCAATCAAGAATAGACTTTCTACAGAGTTATCGCTTTCAATATCTTATTTTAGTTGACATCCGGTTGAAATCATCGATAGATCCACGATTAGCTTTCAGATGAAAATGGCTTTAAATAACATCGAAAGGAATTTCTTCGAACATCAAGCTCTCTGAAAGAAACAATTTCAGCAATATGGATTCCTTTTGACCGGAAGCCTGCTTTTCTTTTGATTTTTTCATTCGGCCGCTCCTTTTTTTTTTCCCCCATCCCATCTTGCTACCTTTATCTATGAGTGGAATGAAAACATTTCCTCGAATAGATATTCATCCAAAGAGTATAAAATCTCATCCCCTGACTTGAAGACAGCAGTAGCCGCTGAAGTTACATCTGGAAGGGATCCAGTTTCGAAGCTCCAAGCCACTATGCCTGCTCAAGACAAGCAACGCCGTATTCTTCCTCTGTTCGAGCACCTTGCGTCTCTGACCAAGGCTATCTTGCCACCAGAGGAAAGAGACCCAAGACTCAAGAGGTTAGGTAGATTGCCCCGAGGAGTTCTCTTCTCATGTTTCCACAACGAACATCTCATTGAAGCCCAAGAGCTTTTCGAGACTCTTCATGGTAAGTTTGAATGTCCCAATACTTGGATCTTCTTTAAGAATCTTCCTTATGCATTATAGAACAAAATTTCACTACAAAAGTTGAATTTAAATCAAAAGTTTTTTTTAAATATCCAATTAAAAACTGAGAAATATTTTTATGTCAGTTACAGAATTTTTATCTGAAGGCATCCGTCTCTTTCAATAATTGAAGTTAATTGCATCAGAAAATCACAGTGATTATGATCATGTACAAAAGTTTGATTTGAATATTATAAAATAGAATAAAAGTCATCCTTATTTCTCTAATATGACTGTCCAATAGTCATAATAATTGTGTTAATTGTCTTCATTCATAATTAAAATTCTAAAAATATCTTGAATTTACTATCAGAATTCATCATTCAATTTATTGTTCTTCTTATAAAAATTAATTCTTTAATTTAATGATTCGAAAACTATATACTTATTTAATGTGTGGATATATTACATAGCATTCTAATAAAGTGCGCAAAATTTATAGCTCTTATTAAATTTTATTTTATTTTCACTAATAGAAAATTATCATATAGTTACAAACCTAATTTTTTAACACCCAGTTAATAACATGTTATTATATACATAATACTATCATAAAATATATGAGGAATTTCAAACTAAAATATACTTACTTTTTTACAATAGAATGCTCAAGTTTAATTACATTAAAAGGAAAAAAAATTGAAAATTGTTAAATTTATACCAAATTAACACCTCTCGAACTGACTAAACAATTTCCTAAAATTGTTATAAGTTTCGTATTCATTTTTTTTAAAGTACCTTAGCAGAAATATAAAATATTACAGAATTTTATTTTTAAAAGAGATAGCTATGAATTTTTAAAAATAAGAGAAAAAACTATCTGAAATCTTTTAGGATTTTCATATTTAACACAAAATACATAAATACTTATTTTAAAATAAATGATGTAAACTAACCACGAATGTCCTAAAAATTGCAAATAAATTACTTGTGGGAATAAAAGATTTTTAAAAAATCAGCTAGATAAAGAAATGACAATAAATATTTTCTATTTTCAGAGATAAGTGTAATAATGATATCTAACTCAAACATTAACCATTTCTAGCCTTGACCTATCTCAAATGTTACCAACAAATCAATCGATTCGAAACCTGCGAAAAAAGATTAATATTTGTATCTGACTTTTAAACAACTACTGCAGGAGAAACATCCATTGTTATTGAGTCAATACAAATTAAAATGCAAAAAAATTAAAGTTTTGCTCTGGATAAATCATAATAATTGATATCCATCCCTAATTTTAAATTTTATTGGCTAAAAGAAAATAATCACTCAGGATGTAACTGTCATTACGTTAAAAATTCAATATTTGACTGTTTTGAAACAAAAAAAAAATCAACTTTAGATAAATTGGCAAATAGTGAAAATCGTAATTTCAAGGATAAATTTTCTATTAAAATAAATATCAATAACTTCTAACAAATACCCTTCGTTGAAGGGCTGCAAAAAATAAAAAGGCTGCCCTTTCTTTTTATACATTATTAAGTTCATTCAGCAAATTAATTCTATAATGTTATTTTTCCAAGTTAAAAACTCGATCTGAGTGACACTATTAATTTTAATTTTTAATTAATTTTTAATTTTTAAAAATTTTTAATTTATTTTTAAAAAACGTAAAATACTTTATTTTATAATTTATACAACCGGAAACACTCTATAAACATAGTTTAATTTAATATAAATAGTTATAATTTGAAATTTCTTCAATTTTTCAATATTGAACATCAATTTTTTATAATAAAGCTTTGATTAAACGGGCAATGAAATAGCCACTTGATATTATATGGAAGTTTAAAAATGATCCCAAAAATAAAATGAACTGAACCTGGGTCTAGATCCAATATTTATTTTTAAATGAAGATATGTGTTTATTACATTTCCATTCATTCACTCGTAAGATAAAATAAATGAAATCTATAAATTTAGTTTACTGATGAAACTGTAAATAGGTTAATGAATTCATGCTTCTTTCGTAGCGGCTAAGGACTTCGAGGATTTTATGCACCTCGCTGAGCAGGCTAGAGACATTGTGAACGAAGGTATGTTCGTCTACTCTACCTCCGTAGCATTGTTGCATCGCGATGATTGCCGAGGAGTGACCGTACCTCCGATTCAGGAGATCTTCCCCGATCGTTTCATTCCTTCCGAAACCATCAATCAGGCTATCAAAGCTGATCTCAAGAGGTCTGATGACGTAAGTAGCATTCGAAGTCACTAAACAAATTCAAAAATATTTATTCAAAGTTTCAAAACGACCTTAGATATTTTAAAAAAATAATAATGATTGAAGAGAGTTCTTAAGCATATTAATGTAAATGTTTGAACTATGATTACTCTCATTAAAATAACATAAATATATGTAATTTGTAGAAGCATGTATTACCTTATTTAGAATCATGCAACTAAATACTGCAACAATAAGAGTTAGCCAGTTTTAAAACGTGAGATATTTCAATTCAATAAAATGTCACATATTCCTTATAGTATCAAATGAAATCATGGCATATTTAGAAATGCTCTTCTACCTGAATTGTTCAAATATTGAACGAATTTCCAAAATAAATACATTTTTCATTTAATGAATTAAACTGTTTTCTACAGGCACCTCTCATCGTTGATGTTATCCAAACCGGTAACATTTTGGATCCCGAGTACAAGCTAGCTTACTTCCGAGAAGATATCGGGGCTAATGCTCACCATTGGCATTGGCATATCATTTACCCAGCCACCTGGAGGCCAGAGGTCATGGGTAAAGTAAAAGATAGGAAAGGAGAACTTTTCTATTACATGCATCAGCAAATGTGCGCCAGGTAAGAAAGCCAAAAATATCTAACTCTCTCTTTCTATTTAAATCTCTATCATTTTAAATGATAAAACGATCTTTATCAAAACGCATAATATCAGAATCAAAATTCAAGAAAAATACCAGTATATTAAAAAATTTCATTTTAGTTTATATCCACCTTCATGTAAGTTTTTGTAAAGACGTGAGAGTGATTTCTGTAATTATAACTAGCATTCATCACTCTTCAACTTCCACTAATGTATAATTGTATTTAACCAAGAAATTATTTGCACTACTTAGCGAATCTCAAATTCATTGAAGAAAGAAGCATAATAATTTTCATGCTCTATAAATTAAAATTATAAATAGTTATCTTTTAGATTTAAATAATTTCCTAAAATTTACAACACATTTGTAAAGTTCTTTTTAATAAAATAAAATTCAGATATATGAAACTTAATATTCAAAATTCGTTGAACAACAAGTATGAAGATGAATATCTAAAATAAAAATTTTAATGGAAATTATTTTTCCAAGAAACGTTGATCTAATAAGTAATAATAAATTTTGAAAAAAAGTGGCATATGCTGAAAAAATACGATATAAATTATTTTATAAAATTTGACTGTGAGTAAATTTTAATTCTATAGTTAAATTACGGTATTTAAATGTAAATATGCTCTTTTCTCAGCGCATATCCCGTCGTTCTCCCATGACAGATTTGAAAAACATAACCAAATGTAACACTAATAAACAAAAAGATTATATTAATAATTAATTACCCTCCATGATTTTAAACTAATACGTAAAACACTTTACTAAATATATGGAAATTAAAAATGGGAAAGAACATAAAAAATGAGACTATTCAAATAAAACGAAAAATTTGTTTTATTAATTCAGGTATGATTGCGATCGTCTCTCCACTGGTCTTCAACGAATGATTCCCTTCCATAACTTCAACGAAAAACTTGAGGGCTACTCTCCCCATCTAACTTCTCTGGTCAGTGGTCACCACTACGCCAATCGACCAGCTGGATTAAGCCTCCACGACTTGAACGAGTTGGTAGATGTACAAGACATGGCACGATGGAGAGAACGACTTTTGCAAGCTATTCATTTGGGTGTTGTCATTGATGATCACGGAAATGAAGTCGTTTTAACTCCAGAACATGGTATCGACATGTTGGGATCTATGCTGGAATCCAGCTACGAATCCAAGAACCGAGAATACTACGGAAATCTTCATAATTCTGGACACGTCATGATGGCTCGCATCCATGACCCTGATGGCAGATACAAGGTAAATATCAATACTTTTCGCATTTGTAGAAAGTAATAAGATATAAGTAATATTTTAATAAGATTTATTGGAATATTCTGATATTTACAAAGAAAAAATAGTACAGAAATTAAGCATCGACCACTTTTTATTCCACTGAAAGTAAATATTCATTTTTTTCCATTTTAGAATATATTAAATTTATTTACTATTTCTTTTAGTCATAGTATTATTTCATTTTAATATATGTATGCATAATTTGATTTTTGTTTTAGACATTTCTTAACAAAAACATGAGGCTCACATCTACTAAATAATTTTAAAAAACTGCTTTGTAAAATATTTAGAGCATACTCAAATTTATTTCTTATTAAACTTTTATTTAGAAGAAAATAATTCAGATTTTTCAGTTCATTGTTCATTTAAGGAAATGAGCTCCAATAACTTTGCTTTAATTTAGATTTATATTACTTTCTCATCATTTCATAGATAAACATGCTGTCACTTTTATTTTATAGAGCATATAAATGTATAAAATAAAAGATACAGGGCTGTATTAATTTTTAATGAAAACAGTTACAGTTAACAGTTTACAGTCGAACAGTTTGCTCAAATCTCTTTTTTTAGAAATATCATTTCATCTTCTACTCAATTTTATTTCATTTAGGAAAATCCCGGTGTCATGAGCGACACTTCAACTTCTCTGCGTGACCCTATCTTCTACAGATACCACAGATTCATTGATAACATCTTCCAAGAATACAAGGCAACACTTCCAGTTTACGACAAAAAAGATGTGAGTATCCGAATAAATATACAATTAGCAATGCATTTAATTACTAATATAATACTCATTTAATTATTAATATAAAATAACAATTCAGAGTATTTTTAAGTAGTATTTATACTTAATCATCGTTTATTACAGCTTGATTTCCCTGGAGTCAGCATTGTAAATGTTACTGTGAAGGCTAAATTGCCTAATATTGTGAACACTTACATGAAGGAGGATCAATTGGAACTTTCTCATGGAGTGTCCCTGAAGGGTCAAGTGAAGGTAATGCACTTTATATTTTCTTCTTCAATCTATATTTTAAATGCAATAAATCAGAGTATTAACATAACTAAATAATCAGTCAATGTAGTAATCAGTATATTAAATGTAATAAAGGAGTTCCCACGAATAAAGGCAAAGAAATACATTAGGATAGAACAAGGAAAATAACCTCTTTCAATTCTTATAATCTATTTTTGAGACATCTTTCTCTAGGGAATTTACGAGCATAAGATGCAATTCCAAACAATTAACTACTTTAAACATTTTTAACTCTATAAAATCTCTCCTACATTATAATAAAACCTTGGCTTTCAATTATCCTTGAATAAAGACATAAAAATTGCTGATCACTTCAGTAAAGCAGAAACTAGCATAGAAAATGGAGTTGCCGTAGATTTTTGACTGGTTTAAAATCTAATAATTATGAAGATAATTTGATTTCCTGGTTCTTTGAAGACTAAAGGGAAAAGTCATTTTTCCCTTTTATTATTCAATTTATATGTTATTTGTAAAAGTTCTTAAATACTTTTTACATTTTCATTAAGTTAAGATGGCTATAAAAACAAATATTTGTAATCTGCCCATAAAACTTAAAAAAATAATTTCCAACGAAACAAAGAAGCTAATGTTAGTCTTTTATTTCTTATTCGGTGCAATTTGTTGTCTTTAATTCAAAAATTTCGGATTTGCTCTGCTTATTCCATCATAGTGCTGTTTAAAGGAAAAGTACATTTAGCATAATTTACCAAAATGAATATCAAATAGAACTTCTTTTTGATTTTAAAAGTACAAATATTGCAAGTTCAATATGAAACAGATTAGTAAAATTTTAGTATACTAAAATGGGTCATTTCAATGATAAATCTCTCTCCAATAGGTTAAATACCATCATTTGGATCACGAACCTTTCACCTACAATATCAGCTGCGAAAACAACGCTGGTGGTCCAAAGCATGCTACAGTTCGAATCTTCTTGGGACCAGTGCATGATGAACTTGGCAACAAATTCTCATTGAATGAAGCTAGAAAATACTTCATTGAACTCGATAAATTCCATGCCGAATGTAAGTATAACTGAATGATGTCTTTAAATATTGCATGATAATTCTTCGGAAATATGATAAAAGTTTGCAAATAATGTATTATGATTCGAAAAATCGTAGTACTACTTATTCACGAGCTAATTTTTTATTGATACTTATTAATTCATTAGCTATCTTCGCACTTGCTTCCATTATTTTTTTTTATCCAAAAATGCAATTTTGTTTTGCAATTATTGCTTTAGTTGCCATTAGTTAGTTAGAGTTACTGATTTGTAATATATCCCAAATTTGTAGAGCAAGGCATGCTCTAAGGTAAACACTTCTATGAAAATAAGTATTTTAATTCAAACAGACCACAAGAAATTTATAAAGCTTTTCGAATAAAAACATTTCCTTTAGTATGCATTATCTTTTTTTAGTGGCCCCAGGAAAGAATACACTCACAAGAAAATCCAGCGAATCAGCTGTGACTGTCGCCCCAACACCAAAATTCAGTCAACTTCTTGCTGGTGAAGGAATCAGCGAAAACAACACTGAATTCTGCAGCTGCGGCTGGCCAGAGCACTTGCTTATCCCAAGAGGCAACCATAAAGGCATGGACTTCTATTTGTTCGTTATGCTCACCGATTACGAACAGGATCATGTAAGAAACTCTCCTTTTTCATCAAAAAGTTTTGTATTTTTTCTCTTCATTTTATATTTAACAGTTTTCTAAATAAGTGTAACTAAAATAATTTACTTTTAATACGCATGTAACTACACTTAAAATAAATTAATTTTCATTCCATGTATTTCTCATTAAAAAATTACATGGAGTGATCGGATTTTTGTTCTGCTACATTTATTTCAAGGACCTTTTAATTCATTCGTGATGTAATTTCAGGTTAATGGACTGACTGACAAGCCTCTGTGCGCTGACGCTGTAAGCTACTGTGGTGCCAAGGATCAGAAATATCCCGACAAGAAGGCTATGGGCTTCCCCTTTGATCGAGTCATCAAAGCACGCACAATCCCTGAATTCAGCTCACCCAACATGACCTTCCAAGAAGTGAAGATCCAATTCAAGGAATAAATTAACTATCAAAGCTAATACATGACTGTGAAGTGCAGGATATATGGCAAAAGGATTCTTGTGAATAAATAAAATTTGCTGTCAAAATTAACTGATTATTGCAATGAGTATGTTTCAGATGAAAAATTTAATCACATTTCATATAATAAAGTTAAAGTGATTTCCGTCCAGACATTTTGTGCAATTTATTCTGTTCACTAGTTTCTGGATTCAAATAAATTTTCCTAAAGATTCTAAACATGATCTTCTTCAGATATGCTCTTTTTTACATAAAATCTAATATGTATTCCATTAATATATCATTTATTCATGCTTGTCATAAAATTGTTTCACAACTGCCTAAACTTAAAAATGTCTTTTTAAAAAATATCAAAATGCCAAAGTTTAATTCACATATTCAATTAGTAAAATAGCTATCGAATCAAAACCAAATTTTAATTATGATAAAGATATTTTTACATAAAATGATAAAGATGTGCATATTTTCTGAATTCATCTAATCTAGCTTACCTTTCCAGGAAAAAATTTCATTTAAGAATCATAAAAATTGTATCTTTCGAAATATATGGTAGAAATATTTTAATATGAATTGATCAAAATCAGATGGATAACGGAATGAGCTCATTACTTTTGAAATATACCCTCAAATATAGTAAAATTAATTATTTTTATCCAGAAATTTGATGCAATTTATCCCGATTCTTGTTTCAAATCTCAAAAAAAAACTACAACTCTCACAAAAAATCTCAATTTCAAACAAGAATTAACGATTTAATAATGCAATCTGTCCAGTAACATTTAACAAGCTGAACAACTTTCTTTGAAACTATGTCTTGAAACAGTTATATCATTATCTACAAATAAACATTTTATTTTAAATTAGTAGTTTGATGCAGAATACAATAAAACAAATGCAGAAGAATTAAGTAAAATAAGTACTTTTATTGTTTAGATTTGTTAACAAAATTATATAATATCAAACACATTTTTCATGCGAGTGCATCTCACAATTTCCTTACAATACAACAGCTACTTCGTTCAAAAGACTAATTCATAACCTCATTAAAAATAACAAAATAAAATTTAGCATCATGGTATGAATTCTTAAAATTTTCTGACCTTCGAAGTATTTTCCTTAAATGCTGATATGGCTTTAAGATAGAGATAAGATAGATAAGATATAGATATTTCCTTTAGTACTTTATAATTGTTTTTAACTAGAAATATCATTTATTGAAAACAATTAGAAACGTGGTATGAATTTTTTTTATATCCCATAAAATAATAATAACATTAAAGAATTTCTCAGCCGAAAACTTAACAAATTAAAATGACAATGAATTAAGAATTTTATACCCTATATTAATTTTTTTCCTGATGACACAAAAAAGCACTATCAAATTAATTAATATCTGACAATTTATGTGGTGCTAAATAACACATGCTTTACTAATGTGATGAAAGTTCAATCGATGCAAAATTGCAATGAATTTCTCTTAACATAACTACTTGAGAAAAACAATAAATACATCCGCATTTTGTTCAATCCTTTTTCAAAATTTAAATAACTTAAAGTTTTTATTAATAAATCAACACACTGAAATGAGTTCAAAGGCTCTTAGATTAAAATTTGCAGCTTAATTATTATTACAAGGAAATCAGAGTAGGCCGCGTTTAACATTAGTAGCATTTAAAACTAACCTCTTATTTTTACTAAAAATATGATGAGCAATCTTATTATGCTGTTCTTGCATTACATAATAATAAAGGCAGCATCTTATAAGAATTGTTTTTATAATAACTAATGAAAAATAGGAAAAGCAAATAATTGCATCCATCCCAATTTTACCAAAATAAGAATCCCAATCCCCTCACTTTAAAATTTTACAAGTTCATTTATATGATGTTAATGAATTACGTGTACTGTTGTTAAAATAAATTATAAGACCTAACAGCAGCACAATTTTAAACTAGTCATGCCTATATTACATGATCGAACATATTCGAACATTTTTGGATTCACACATTTTTTTTTATTTCTTCAGAGCGATTACACGAACTGCTTTTGGACTTCGACCATGTAAAATATATAAATCATACTTTTCAAGGAAAATTCGATCTCGACAACATTTAGGAGTCGTACCAAAAATTCATGCAGAAGAAACGAATTTGGGAACACACTATTCCACATAAAGTTGACAATGCTTCGTATCAAACCACATCAACTTATCACTCAAATTTTGTCAAATAATAAACTGTCTTTTGAAGCCCAAAATATTTTGGATTTCCTGTTTCACAACGAAAGCAAAATTTTCCAAACGGAATAATAATTTATCCTATTATCGCCTATCTGAATCGCCTTGCACTCCTTTTTTTTTTTTTTTTTTTTTT
>JAPMOQ010011580.1:1486136-1509273 GCA_026543055.1 Argiope trifasciata
TGTGTGTGTGTGTGTGTGTGTGTGTGTGTGTGTGTGTGTGTGTGTAATTATGCCCCTTAATCTAATTTAAATCTTATCGAATAAATTCTTAACTAAATTCATTTCTATCTTAAATTAGCTCATCTTAACTCTCTAAACGGCTCTCTTAGTTCTTGACTCAAATCCTACTTTTTTATTTCATTATTTATAACATGTGCTCAAAAAAATTGGTGACCATTGCAATTTCCTCGCTGCTAGAAAAGAGATAAAAGTCCCTAACATCCATGATATGCCTTTCAAAAATACCTAATATCCCTTTTCCTAAATCGACGCGTGTCGAAGAAATTCCAATAAGAATTTCCTAGTAAAAGCACTAAGGGAAAATTTTCTAAAACTTTGCTTTTGTGTTCGTATGTGAACTGATGCATTTCATCTGTACACCCCAAAAATATTACAGTAAAAATGAACTGCATAAATATACATATTTACTTCATTTAGACGATTTTTCTTGTTCGATGCATATGACTATTACTCACAATTCAGAAATTAGCCATTATGCAAGAATGAATGTGGATGTACTATGCATATTAAAACATGTTTGCCTTCAATAACAAAAATTATCAAATTAATACTGCAGATATTTTAAAAGCCATAGACACCTCTTTGCTGCATTTTTTTTTTTTTTCAAAAATATATTTCATATTTATTTTATTTCATACAGGCACTTGCTAAAAATTAGATTTCTCTGGGATTAGTTTGCAATATCAATTAACTTCTAATTTGAGCTTATGTCAATCTGATGGGAACACTTTGATAAAAGCAAATTTTTTCATGCAAACTCAACGTGCTTGCGAAGTTTAAATTTTATTTTTATCTTCTACGAAATATATTGTTAGAAAATAGATTTCAAATACATTTTAAAAATTATTTACAATGTAAGTTATATGTTAAATTGGCCTTTGTTGAATAGATATTTTTTTGAATTTTAAGATGTGTGGAAAAAAAATCATTTTTATAAGTTATCGTGGAAAAACGCCAAAATTTCACTTAATTTTAATTTAATTTAATTTTTTAAAAAAAGATCGCCTGTTGATAGCTCCAGTTCAAACGGTACGCCTAGTAAAGTGCTATCATACACAAAATCAAATACATCTTCATTTTCATTATAAGCAAAGATAGCCGCCTTTGATAACCATCCAGCTAGCTAGGATTAATGATCTCTGAAATTTTTAATGAAATATTTTGTGTAACAATGTTTTATTCAGTAATACATTTTTAAGCTTCAAATTTTTCTGGATATATTATTCATACTAAGAAATCTTACTCCGATCTTTTAATTTTACTTTGGATTTTTACTAATTTTTATCAACTTCTTTAAAATTCGTAATAAGTGGATACACCTTATTAATATAACTTAATTTCTATCCTAAAACAATATAAAAATTTAGCATTTTTCTTCATATAAATAGTATATATTTATATAACTTGCGGCCTTTGGCGACCAGCTGGTTCGCCATGAGTAATGCTTTCTAAAATTTTCAATTAAATCACATATTCATTAGCCTTGAAGTAATACCGGGCATTGATTAGCCTGAAATTAATATTTTCTTTAAGATGATGGACGGAAAGTTCTAAAGAACACGTTTTCCTAATAATATACTTTAATTTTATAAATCAGTCATTTTTAATTATTGATTTAGGAGACTGATTGATGTAGCAACTTTTATTTAAAATATTTTGTAAAATATGGCTCACAGAGCAAAGTAAGAAGAAATCTAAAACTCATTATTCATAAATTTATTGTTTGACTCAAGCTACATAAAAATGTAATTATTTACTTCATTTAGATAAAATTAATAGTATTAAACAATATATATGCCTATTAATAATATTTTACAAATTGACCATTGGACCGGAATTTGAATGCATATCCTGTATAAATTCAATCCTGTATAAATAAAGATAATTTATTGAATTAATGATTTAAATATTGCAAACGATCATAGAATCCTTTGCCTTGCATTTATTTTTTAGAAAATATCACATTTTATATTTATTTTATTTTATCCAGTCACGTGCTAAAAGTTGTATTTCTTTAGATTTGATTTGCGATGATATTTTTTTTTTTTAATCAGAACTTCCGTCATTGTTTTCTTTTATTTTATCCAGTCACGTGCTAAAAAAAACCCATGGTTAAAATATTTCTTTAAAAATTCGTTAAAAATAGACGTTTAAGTTATACATTAAAACACTGATACCATTAGAAAGCTAATTTTTTAATATTTAAATTGATGTAAAAATCATGTTTGTGCGATAATATTTTCTTTTTATAGCGGGAAAACGTCGAAATTTCGCTTGAATTTTAATTAATTCAAATTCTAATTAAGAATTCGAAAAAAGGGCTCCGAGGTACACATTCCCGACCTCCAAGGTATACATGTACCAAATTTGGTAGCTGCAGGTCCAACGGTTTGGCCTGTAGAGCGCCAACATACACACACACACATTGAGCTTTATTATAAGTATAGATAACATATATATTAATATTACATATTAATATAATAACATATATATTAATATTACATATTAATATAATAAATATATTTATATATAAAATTAAATCTTTTATTGAATTTTGTTAAGTTACTAGTTGGTTTTCTGAAATCTGCTTGGCCAGAATTGATTTATGATAAGATTAGGAAAGTAATTCGGAATGTATATTAAAAATAGAAATATATGTAGAATATATATACTTTATAGAAATATATACTTTAATAGTAACTTTCATCAACAAACTTGATCTTCTTCTAGAATTCATTTTTTTCCGTTGTTTTATATTTCGTGATAAATTTAATATTCATTCATTTAACATTGGTATCACTGAAAAAATACTTTTTTTTTAATTTTAAACTAATATAAAAATCTGTTTTCACTGTATTATTATCGGAAGTTATCTCGAAAAAAAGCCGAAACTTCGTTTAATTTTTAATTAATTAAAATTTCAAAAAAAAGTTCGATATGGTCATTTACACTAGCCTAAGTATATTGTGACAAATTTGGAAGTTCTAAGTCAAACGACTGGTCTGTAGAGCGTCAGCAAACACACACACACACATACATCTTTATTATAAGTAAAAATTATTACATGTCAAAACAATAGCTGTTGATATCAATTATTGCATCTTATTTGATATTCAATTTTTGACGAGCGTTGGAGAACTTATTTGGCGAAGATGGAAGTGTGCATCTGCATATGAGGAAGGCTCTGATAACTCTGTCTGTTAAACTATCACTTCAACAATCTTATTTCCTTAGAGAGAAACTAGATGAAATTTATAACATTATACCTGAAAAGTAACAAATTTCATAAGTGGTTTCCTTATAGGTGTAATAAAGTAGATTTAATAATTGTAACTAACTGTTTTGTATCTATAACCATAACTACATGAATAATAGTATTCACGTCATTCAGTCATGGAATGGGTAACTCTAAGCATGTGCAGCTAAAATAATAATAAAGCATGTTACTTCTCAAAAGTACAATACTTAAATTTAAAAAGAATTCCTAGCTATAGGTGTTTATATAAGACAATATCAACGTAGCGAGAGTGGGAAACAAGCTTCTGGATTAACTTTCATTTCACTTAGATTATAGAGAAATATTTGATTTATTAATAAAAAATGTGTTTGACAAAGTGGATTATCCTCTAAGAAATGGCATAACTACGATGAGGCAGGTAGGGCAAGTGTCCTGGGGCAATTACCACGGAGTGCAAAATTGTAGAATAAATTATTTGAATGTAATAAAAAGTATTTCTTTTAACACTTATTCGTCAGATTTCAAATAAAACTTCTTAAAAACAAAATATTTTTTATATTTTTTTCATACAGTTATTTAAATTCATTCTCAGATTCAAACTACTTATTAAGCTCCGTACGCCAATATCACTTATCACACTGATAAACGAATCGTGAAAGTTGTAAAATACAATATTTTTATTTTGAAAAATGTCAATCCAATATTTCTCCATAGTATAAAAGAAAAATGGTAAAGTATTTATTCAACCTGAAATCTCACAATATAAATAAAGCTCGAACTATCATATTTCTGTTCACAAAACATTCATATCAATCAGTAATAATAATAATAATAATAATGTTTCGAAACTCCTAGTAGATTACTTGGAATTCCTATAAAATAAGCCCCATGAAAAAACTGGTAATAAATTTTATTAATAATAAAAGTGTCATGTATAGAAATTATAAAAAATAAATTTGTATGATGCATAAGGCGTAGACAGAGAAAGAAAAGAACAATTAATTGGGTATTTTCTAGCTTTTGAGGTAGAATGAATTTATTTCGTTGTAAATTCTCGAAAGGGAAACCACCCTCAAAATATTAGCGTTGAACTTAAAAACGAATCCTTTAAAACGCTGTAATATTTTTAATATTATTCAAATATTTGAACACTTGCTTTTCATCGAGTCAATCTGAGGAGTATAACCCAAGCAACAAGTAGACCAATCATTGGCCAAATATCTCCCTACAGAACTCGGAAGGTCGGGGTGATATTACCCCGATATTAAAATTGGAATATGTTCCTTTGTAATTGGGAACGCCGGGCTACGACCGCCGAGGCTTGTTTTCGACAAATTTACCGATAATTTCCTGGCATGTATTAACTCGAGCGACTTTATATCAAACATTTCGTGACGAGTTTTATCAATGGGGAACCCAATAACAATCATTTGTCCATTATTTTATCAATGGGCGACCAAATGCTAACCATTTGACGATTTATTACTAAATACTTGCCGGCGTCATACTAAAATATTGGTCAATGCTTTAGTCAGTTTTCTCTACAAACTTGAGTCACAATATTTTAACTATCCTACTTTCAAAATTTTGCCAAACGACTGAAAATACGAAATATTTAGCGTAGTCTATTTTTCTTTTTCACTGATAAATAATTTTCTTTGTTACATACTTAGACAAATTTAAAACTCCTTTATAAAAAACTTACTTGCTTTTGAAAGAATAGCGTTTTTCCTTATTTTAGCTTTAAATTTTCCACAGCTTTTTTAACTATTATTATATAGCATGTTTTCCATATTCTTACTCTATACAATTTTTAAATGGCAAACTGAAAAATCATTTTTATTGCTCTTCAAGAAAAATAAACAAAAGTTAGAACAATCTGAAATAATTTTAAATTTGATCATCTACAAATCTATCTATGTATAAGATTTATTTCCTTCATTTTTTTCCTATTTATTTTATTTCATTGTTTAGTGCATAGGAAAAAATGTTAACACATTCATAATGTCAATTTTATAATTAATCAGTACAATTTTTCTGATTTTATATATATATATATATGTGTGTGTGTGTGTATATATATATATATATATATATATATATATATATATATATATATATATACTTTTAAAATTCTAAAATTCTATATCTGTTAATTTTAAAAATTGTTTCAGGAAAATTCAAAACAAACTGAAAATATATAATTCTCATTAAAAAAGTTTTTTCTAAACTAAATACTTTTATACTGCTTAATACGAACAATAAGCAAACGACTACTAAAAAAATAATGAATTAAATGAATAAAAATAAACTAAAACTCCTATTTAAACTTATTTTACCCCTTCCCCTTAATGCATTGGTTAAAATGTGTAATTCCCCTTATATATTTCTTCAACAGACAAAATTTTACAAGTACAATATATTAATTTAATTCAAACATCTAATATTTTTTTAATCTATCATTAACTTTGAACATTTCAAAAAATTCCGTACATAGAAGTGCAACACTAACTTAAAATATTAGAAATTTCTTATATTCTTTCTATTTACCTTTAATTTACAAAGTTCCTTCATGTTATGGAAATTTTATACTTCATTATAAATGTATAACAAGAATTGCTTTTCTATTGCTCTTAACTTGATTATAAACAAATATTTTTAAAAAACTATCGTTTCCCCACTTTATTTTTTTGGAAAAACAACTATGCAAAACAATTTATTTATAACGACCTCCATTAAATAATATTTTATAAATATAAAATGTAATAATAATTTATTTTAAATTTTCTATAATGATTTATACACCTAATCAGTATCAATTCAAAAATAAATAATATCGCCACAAACTCATTTATAAATAAAATTTATTTAACTTTACTCACAATATTTCTAATACTTGAAGAGCTTGAAATTTCTAAAAATCCTCACACACTTATATACATATTATATTTATGCATAATTAAATCTTCTGCTAGATATATTACCGGCAAAATATAAAATTCATTCAATGGAATATCAAGGCATTGCATAGAATGCAGGAGTTTTTAGATAAAGTATGAAATATGAAAATTATTACATACTTTCCCTAGGCATTCTACAGAATGACAAATGCTATTTAAACACAATATGAAAAAAGGCCCTGATAAAACTATTGCATAAATGACGTGCATTCGTCAAAATGCAAATACTATTCTGAAAAAATAATGGAAGGGCCTTTAAAAAAACTTATTAAAAATACGTAATGAAAAATGAATGTTGTGCAAAACAGAATTTATGTCTTTCTTATTAAGAGAAACAAAATTTTCATACAAAAAATAAGAAATTAAAATTAATTTACTTGTTGTAACATGGTTTGCTTGAACGACATTTTGGATTATAGTCCATTACATTTTTCACTCAAAGACATTTCATATTTTGGCTCTTTGTTTTACACATACATTTGACGAATCCTTGGTCGCTCCCACTGGGTGAAACAATTGCAACCGACCAGAAAAGAATTTTGTGGTCAGGATTATCTTCAATTCTAAGTTCTTAGGTATAAAGTGAATCATGATTTCACATATACTTGTTTTGAAATCCTTCAAAAATTCGAAGTTGCTAGAAACCATACACTGTCATATTCATTACAACTACCAATATATAGTGCAGATCACCTTGCCATTTGTCGACGTCAGGAATAGGTATTTGCACAGTAGTTCGCCAGAGAAAAAGTGGGAAATTTTTTTGGTTTGTATTTCCAGATTGATTTTAAAATTTATTTTACCCTGAATAGCATTTTCAATTTTGGAACAAAGGCTGCACAAAATATCTATTTCATTAAATTGGACATGTATTTCATTTTTCGCCGGGTTGTCGTGTGGGATTCTATAGAATGCCAAGGAAATGTGGGAAATATGAATCATTTCATATATTGTCAGCTAGTTTTAAGCATTCTGTAGAATGCCGGATTTCATACTTTGCCGGAAACACTTATAAAGAATTATACATATACTTTTCTTTAGTTCTCTTTCCGTTTTTGACCAGATTTGATAAACCTAGAAAACATACTCCTTATTAGGGTAATTATTAAGCTTTCACGTCTTTTAAAAGTAAAAATAAAATATCTCTTGGTAATTGGAGATGTGTAATTAACCAGAACAAGTCTTGCGAAACTTCATAATCATAACAATGCTTTTCTATCTGATAATGGACTGTGTAGGCAAATTTTATTATAACGTTTAGGCTGACAGGGAAAAATAAAAAATAACTGAAACTAATAGGAGTAAAATTTGTGTCACTATTTTATGAAATGTGAAATAGTTATAAACTATCCATATGTGTATTCAGACATACCTACATAATCGTAAGTTTTAAAGAAATTTTTTCCAAATTTGTAATAAATATATTCTGCTAAACTTTTTTTAATAAAAATAATTACACAAGTGTTATTACAAAACCAAAACATAAGAAAGTAATTTAATACTTCCTATTTTTTTTCCCTTTGAACATTTGAAATTGCTGTTAACAAAAAGAAAGAAATTGTATATATAAGGACAAATAACTGCAATAATTTAAGAACACACGAAATAAAAACCTAATAAGAATTAAAATCATTTGAAAAAAAAGACGATAACTCAGTTAACAAAGTGATAAATAAAGAGATTAACAATGGATTTTAAACTTAAATATTTATTCCACTTTATGTTCGCTTACACCTAACACTAATAATATCATCGTCACTGGGATGGTTATAAAATATTTCAGTATTATCTACATCAAACTAAATTTGCAATAGAGACGGATAACAAGATTTTAGCTGGTTTATAGCAGACACTAACTGATAAGCTCTCACTGAGGTTACAATGAATGGTTAGAGGGATCGGACACCTGGAACAATCTTTAAAAAAATGGATTCACCATGTTTACATCTCGTAAGCAGCTGCTGGAGAAGAAAAATTTATTAATGAAAAGACCAGAATTCAAATATTAATCAAGAGATTTTATGTAACCAAATGTCAGCTGAGTTTCCTTTAATACAAATGAAATGAAAGTAGCAGCGAAAATAATGTGCTCAAAAACAAAGAAGTAGTTATAAATTACCGCAAAACTAACTATCCCTGAGATTTTATCGAATGATATTTCAATACCTAAGCATGAAAATATCTTTAAAACGACAACTACAAAGTTTCGGGATTCTTGGAGGATTTTAAGCAGATATATGAGCTTTAAATATTTGGCAATTTTTAAAATGCTCCCTTTATATTTCGTGTCTTTTCTTTTATTTCAGATGATCTGAATGTTTATTAACTATATTTTAAAATGTAAAAAAATTCATAGCATTTAAAGTGATTTAATTGACAATTTTTAACATTGTAGTGGATAATAATTAAACCTTCTAACATAGCCCGAATCTCCATAGTTACTATGGAAATTAGGTGAAGACATAGTGATGAATACGTAGAGAATAAATTACGGGTAAGTGTTTTTTAAAATGCCGAAAACACCCTCTATCCAAGTCCCCGCTAACAGCAATACTGTTAGTAAAATCATTTTTAGCATGGTTAGAGAAAATCTAACGGAATCTTGCTCCAGCATGAATACAAAAACACTAGAGTCACTCCTAATTACAAAAATGTACAAGTTGTTATTAAAATAATGGAAAAACAGGCGAACAAAAGTGGCATATCAGAATGCGCTTCATATGCATTAAAGTATAATCCTAACTGACAATATTATTATTATTATAAAAATATATATCTCATGGTAGTACCAGATAACTTTAGTGAAGTCGTACATATGTTGGACTTTTATCAAAAGAGTAAAATATCAGATCACGCAGACTTCCAAAGATACCCGATTAGTATGAATTCCAACTTTTTGTCAAAAGCCTAAAATGTCAGACAGCATAGACTTTTAGAGACCCAATTAACTGGAGCAACTGAGACCAAAACATCCTAGAGTGTAGGCATTCTTAGAGGTACGGCGTCTAAGTAATAACAATGTACACACAACGTGGATAGACAAGCTGAGCAAATCAAAATACTAGTTAAAGGAAGGAGAAGCCGAGTGAAGAGAACGAAAATTACTGAAGCGGTTGGTGATATCTAGACAAAAAACAACACCATCCAAATTGCAGCTCAGCTCAATCATGTCTAGATTCTCTACTGAGAATAATTACAGTTAGAAGGCGCCTTCATAAACAGAACAAACATTTACAGCAGAGCAGCAATTCCCAAGTTAATCGTCACATATGTTGATGCCCTAACCACAAAACCTGATCGAAAAATAAGTGGAAAATAGTAATATGATATGACGAATGATTTTTCACACTTTCCCCACGACAGGACGATTACAAATTTGGAGGACACCTACGTAAGGGTGTGAGTGTGATTATTTCCTACTAGCTGACAGGTATGGGATGAATTTGTCATGGTATGGGTTTTCTGCTGGTCCAATTGAAACCCTGATAGAAAAGAACACAATTAAGAGGAATAGAGAAATTTTATAATTGATCGGGTCCATCTTATGATGAAAACCTTGCTTCCTGAAGAAAATGGAATTTTCCTAGAGATAACACTAGTATTTATACAACGAGATTTGACTGAACGTGGTTTGATGAAAACGCGGATGAAATGAAGCATTACCTTGGACTGCATAGTCCCCCGATCTCAATATAATCAAACCATTATGGTCTATTTTAGAAAGTTCAATCTGTAATTGATATCCTACACAGCCATCTCCTCTTGAACATTCATAAGATTTTCATGAAGAAAAGTACAATATTCCTCTGTTGTATAATTCGATTCTTTGGTGAATTCAAACTGTTTTATATGCCAAAGATGGACAATTAATAAAAATTTATGTATTCGTTTGTGGTTCCATTATTTTACCAACCCCCTGTATATGGGAGTTTGTTATGACGTTAAATTGAGCAATGACTAAAATATTGTTTACTCTTTCATCAAAAATTTGTAAATGTCTAACAGACAGTGCAAATTTGATCAATCATCTTGTGTGATTTTTTTTAAGAATAACTTCTCTAGTATAAATGTCTGTTAAATAATTGTGAATAATGTGTGAAACTATTTGTTTTGATTAATAAATTCTTTGGAAGTACCTATTCTTTAATTATTTGTCGGTACAACGTTATATGTAACTTATTGGTAAAAAGTGCTATTGATGACTAGCTAACCAATGTTGAAAGGTATAAATTGTTCATGATTACATATTTTTCTTTAAAATTAAGTGCATAAATTTAATTTCTAAAGATTGGGTGTATAACATAGTAGATTGAATAACAGTAACTGTTTTGTATCCATAACCTTATGCACATATTGTGCAATGATGGTCAAAACTATTGCAAGTTTACGAAATTCCGCGATTTGTCAAGAACAAATCCCCCCAAATGTAATTTTTTTTTCATTTAAACTGATATTTTTTATGTCAATATGTTAAACTAGTCTAATGGCAAGGTATAATTAAATTACTGCACATTTTTTTAAAATTTCAAAAAGAATAAAATGCAAACAAAATGTAAAGGTTATCAGAATCGGAATCCATTACAGTTTCATGGAATAAAATGAAGTAAAGTAACTATTTTACGCTCTTTTGATCAAAAAAGATAATAAAATTGTTCAAGTAAATTGAAAAGCATTTAATATTTGGTTGGGCTGCCTCTGGCATCGATCACAGCAGCCACTCTTTTAGGCATGAAATCCACAAGGTTGCAGCACTTTTTTTTTTTTTTTTTTTTTTGTATTTCACAGTACAAAACTCAAAACTTTAACTATCGTTTCCAAAAGTTCTTGTTTTGTTCCGGAATGTTTCTCAGTTTTTTGTTTTACCCATTATAATCCATAAATTCACAACGGGGTTTAAATCTGCCTATGAGAGAACATTAATACCATGTTTTGCAAACGCAGCTTTAACCTAAAATAACGAATCTTTCGATGTAGAGGAAGATACAGAGGAAATTAAATTTCCTTTTATTTCGATTTGAAATTAAAAGGAATTTAAAATTAATTCTAAAGTTTGTCTTACCTTTTTCGATGTATGGCTGGGTGCAGGATCGTGCTGAAATATCTATTTCTGTCTTAGGAACATGTTACGCGAACTACAAAGCAGTTCATCCTCCGGCATACCAACATACTAATCACCGTTCGTGGATCCCTGTACAAAATGAAGTCACCCGTTTGACTGATATGGCATGCACCCATCAACACTACACTTTCTGGGTGTTTTAATTTACAAATCAGGACATTCTGGCTACACGATCTCCTTTGCTTTACGCAAAACTGGGCCAGACTTGTGTAGCTGAAAATAATTCTGAAATACTCAATTTTTGTGCCCCTTGGCACGCACCAATAGATTTTTCCACATTGCTTTCGACAGTGCTGAGTTTTTTCGAGGAACTTGAGCTTTGTAACCAGCTTCACAGAGCCTCCTGTAAATTCTTCCGGGACCGGCAATGACAGACGTAGACTCGTTCCATTCTATTTTAAGTGAAGAGCTAGCAAATCTATTTTTGCGGCATAATCATGTCAATGTAACATGAGCACATTTAGACGATAACCTTGGACCACCACTTCTAAGCTTTTTATCAACGACTCCTTCGGTTGTGAATCTCTTTATCTCTTAATGAGTTGTGAAACAGTCGATTCAATGCAGTCGCACCGATAAGCAATCCTAACATTCGAAATATTTTCTTGACGCATTAAAATCTCAGCCTGACGCTTCTCACGAATTAATCCACACATCTTAAATTAAATGAGCAGTTTAAATTAAAAAGGAACGCTTAGCGAAAGCACTTCGATAGCGCAACAAACAAAATGAAATCTTTTACAGTTGGAGAGATTTTATAAGAACTACCGGGATGACACAATCATAGCAGACGATTACTTCGTAATGGACGGCACAATAGCTTGAAACTTCCCTACCACATTTATATAAGAAAATATCAGTTCAAACAAAAAAATATATTACTTTTGGGGGGTTTAAGGAAAAAAAGTGAAATTTCTCAAACTTGCAATACTTTCGATCAAGAGAGTAGGTGCACACCATTCAATCATGGAACCGTTAACTCTAAGTTTTGATAACCTAAGTCATCATTAGAAATCCTCATAATCTTCAAAAATGCAAACCATTAGTTTATAAAAACCCACAGCAACAGATGCCTCAACAAGAAGACAATAGGCAACAATAGATAAAATAGCTTTTCTTAAAAACCTCTAAATACATTTGTTTGCAGTACGGATTATTTTTGAGCAAACAACTCGCCTTTACTTGTAAATTAAGAACATAATTCAAAGTGCAGTAAATTAAGTTTAATATAAAACATTAAAATTTATAACATTCGGATTCGATTTTTCATTTTACAAAACTAGTGTTTTATAGGATTGAAATTCTCAGTTAAATGCCCCAGTACCTATGGGTTGAATTGAACGTCTGATTTCACTGAAGTCAGAGCCACACGATGAAACACTTCCCACAGTAAACACTCGAGAAATCGGAAAATTCTGTAGCAGAACTTTGATCTACGAGTTTCCAACTGCAAGCACCGAGCTCTCACGTCGATATGGCAGCTGTTTCTGCGGTTGTCGGGCTTTTTCACCCAAGTCAAAGGAAATTTCGAACAATCGTAGAAAACCATTTGTTTCTGTTCACGTTACGCAAGGCGGCATGAGTCATTTTGCAGGTTCATAGCAGTAAACCACTCATCTACAGGTTTAGCGAAGCATGATATTATTCGCAAGCTTTTAATTTAATTATATAGAGTATATCACGTTAATAAAGACTATAATTTCAATGCTTGTGCAAATAATGTTGTAGAAAAACAACAAATTTTACTGTAACACAATTTTTACATTATGCGCTTGTAAATATGAAAGGATATTTTGTACATTTTGAGCCTTTATATTATTCTATATAACTATTCACCGATTCAAGTTTAGAAAATATCAATTGTGGAAGCGCATCATTTTGTTGCCCTTACTGAATGAAGAACTGAAAATCGACTCATTGCAATGCCTAAGTTCATAAATCCAAGTATTAAACAAAAATATTTATAGAAATCGCTCCATATGTTTGGTTTTAAAATTTTGAATGAAAAAAATGCGATGTTTCACACATGTACAATTAAAAATCATTAACAAATATTCATCTTTCTAAATCATTCGAAACATTTACTTCCCCTTTTAATATAATGCATCAATAGAGCAAGCACTATGCATGTTAAAAGCAAAAACACAGGGAAGAATTTCAGATTTTTTAATTAATATAATTTTTGATATATGTATGCTATTTTTTATTTTAAAAAAATACTTGCATGTATTATGCACAGCAAATAAAACCAGTGATAGAAAAAGCAAATTAGTATCAGTTTTCAGAAAAATGTGATGAGATAAATTAATTTCATTCTACATCAGTTTCTGAGCGGTCCCCTAAATGCCCACGCGATCGAATTTTCGTCATAAAATAGGAGCTCATGTATGCTCTGTATATCGTAGAAATTCAAACCATTTCTAGAAAAATTCCAAAAATTATATAAATCCAGAAGTGCATGGACACTTTTCATCATGTATTACATTCAAACTGCCTGTAAGGACTTAATATTTTTGCTAATTTGGTTTAAGTTCATCTGTATTTTAGTAGTAGCAGCATTAGCGCTCTCTAAATACAATTATATCTTTTTTTAGTTTGATTCAAAAATAATTCAGTTTTTTTTTTTTTTTTTTTTTTTTCCCATTTCAGAAAATAAAACTTGATATTTTATAATGCTTATTTTTTAATTATTTCTTAATACTTTAAGAATATATAAAGCATAAAAATATGAAAGCAGAAATTTATTTCCATATAAATTATAAGGAAAATATTATATTAAAATTTTAATTCAATCAGTAAAATTTCAGTTTAACCAAAAAGAATAATTATAGATATATACAAAAAGAGGCAGAATTTTTTTAATTTCCAGATTTTCAATTTAAGCAGACTTGCATCTCATCTTAAATCTATATGAAAACTATTCTGTGAAAGAAATCATATGAAGTTTATCTTGGATACCCTCCATAAATTATCAATTATAATAATAGCAATATGTTTAAATATAGTTTCATTTGTAGAGATAAACCAACTTTATCGATATTTCAAGAGGCAAAAACTCATGAGTTGAAAGAGAAATTTGTTTAAAATGACATGAATATATATTTAAAAATTTAATTCCTGTCATATGGCCATGAATGCTTTTAATATCTTATTAACTGAAAACAAATAAAGAATATGTTTGAACTTGATTTATGCTTGAAATTAATGAATATTAAAGTCTGACATGGCAAAATGGGTAACAGGATAACATAGTCATATCTTTAATAGTCATAAAACAAATCTTAAAATGCCATTATGTATCACTACCACTAATTATTAAAATATAATTTTTATTTTATTATAATGGAAATTTTTTATTGCAAATATGATTGAAAAATATAAGATAGTTAATTCTCTGACTATAAAAACACTATTTTAGATGCACTGGTTCTTAACAAGAAAAAAGAAAATGCTTTAACAATTGTTAAAAAAATTTTCCTAATTTATGCGGTACAAAATTTTAAAATGTTGCGAATAACTGTCTATGGAAAATTAAGAAAAATTTTAAAAGATAACTCTATTTAATATAGTGTTCAACATATGTTAACATTTTTTAAAAACTTTACATTTACTTTACATTTAACTTTAACTTTACATTTAAAAAAATCAAATACTCATAAATAAGTTTCCCAATGATAGATAATGCAAAAATTGCTAAGAAAATTAATTTTTATTGAAATGAAATAACTGTAATTCTGATATTTCAGTATTAACAAATGCACATGATTAATAACATTCACACAGTGAACAAACTACAAAGTTTACAGATTAATTGTTCTTTTCAAAATATTCCATAGCTTTTTCTGGATCAGGCTTGATTGTTGGAGAATCTGGTTTCCAGTTAGCAGGGCATACTAAAAAGAAAATACCAAATGTTAACATTTTAACAATAAAAATACATCGATCTGTTATCGAGAAAACTGTTAATGGGGAATCGGTATCCCTTAACTAGTAAATGTTAAATTGTACAAATTCCTAGACCTTTCCTAAAAATGCATCTAAGTTAAAAATATGAATTTTTTTCCCAGATTAAAAAGATATTTATTTATAATTGAAGTGGTAATTTACATAATACAGCTTGATTGACTGACTGATTTGTTTATTTGAATTTTTGATAGAATGTCATTTTCGGTTTTTCAAAACATGCTTAATTTAACACAAGATCAGCTCTGTTAAGAAATATATTTGGAAAAACTGAAATTTTTCGTTTTACAATCTATATTTACATGTTTGAGATATGTGGTAAAAATTTCAAGAACTTATATACAGTAGATTTTGAGAAAAAGATACACACAGCCTCAAAAAATATCATTTTGACATAATGCAATTAAAAGGAGAAAATTTGTATCATCCAAATATTAAAATATCTCCAACAATCTATGCCTTTTTTTAAACTTCTCTCCCTGATTTTCTGCACTTATTTTCATTTCTCCTTCCCTTTCAAAGCTGAGAAAATGCCTATTTTGCTCTTAAAACCCTCACCTCCATAAAACAATGTTAAATAATGCACATTCATGTACATTTTGCTAATTTTGTTTTAAGAATACAAATATGGAAATTTATAAATTATTTAACTTTTAAAAAATTTGAATAATTGAAAGTAAAATATTTGATTTCGGAAATTCTGGAATATTCTGATCCAAGAGATAACGGATTGCTAAATAACAATTAGCGGTGTAAAAAATTTCCTCTCGGGTATTTACAACATTATTCTGATTATCATACATCATTAGAAAATATTGAAATCTTTGATTTTTCCCTCTTCATTCATAAAGTTTATTGTGCACACTAAAAGGTATAAATATTATGATACAATAGATAACACAGGAAAGTTTAATTTCATTAAGAAGTGTATCTAAGGTATTTACTATCTTTTTTGGTTATCTTGTGACATTCATTTTATATTTTTTTAACTTTAGAATTATCATTATTATTATTAAACTCAAAATCTTAAGGGTTATATAAATTTAATTTAGTTTGGGTCGAACATCATCCTTGAATTTAATAGCAGTACAACAAATTAAGATTTAAAAACAAACAATATTTTAAATATTACTTCAAAAAGATTGTTTGCAATCATATTATAATTTGAATAAGCAATTCAAAATAAAATCAAAAATTAACAATATATATCTTAAACTGCTGTAAGAAATAATATCACTCACAATCTTTCATTTGCAGAATCAGAAACGCATGCTGGAGATTTTTAATTCTTGAGCATTTCAATCACTTCGTAATGAGCCACAATTACAGGAGGGCAAAAATTTTGAGACTCTAATATACAGCAACACACAACCCGCTTAAACTTTAACACAAAGAGGAAGGCGAATAATTATTGCGGTGACAATGGAACACATTATCGACATAACTCGATAGGTCAGTTTGCACACAAGCGAAGAACTTGGGAGTGAATGAAATTTCTCTAAGAAATGATAAGGAACACACAGACAAGCGCATTGAGGACCAAAGCAGGAATGTAAGAAAAGGAAACTTGGGTTACAGATGGCATAGAACTTCATCGGCGACCTTTGGACGAAGTACTGCAGCTGAGAGATAGTGAAGATTATGTGGCCTCAGGAACAAGCGGTGTGTCCATTCAGACGAGAAGAAACTGGCGATAAATATTGGACTGGATGGGCGAGCGAAGTACAAGCAATCATCGTAACAGTTTTCCTTCTCCAATAAGCCTCCATGAAGCAAAGATAGCTCTCGGTGAGTCGAGGAATCGCACATTAAAGTCACATTCACCTAGCTTGCCTTTTCCGCGGACTTGCATATTAATGCTAATTCTTTCATAATGTAAGTTTTTTAACACATATAATAATATTGACTTTATAAATGTAAACACATTTTAGCACCGACTAGAAGAAACTTTTGAAATTTCAAAACTTTGATTTCACTATGGGAGGCATAATTTAAGTACAAAGAATAAGTGGTAAGAAAGACATCAGTTTATATCGTGACACAAGAGAAAACAAAACCAAAAATTTTCCCTCTGGTGGTTTTACTGTGAGATTTTTATAGCGATTTCTTTGACACATATTTATTCTTGGGTACCTTTAAAATAATACTATCAGCATTAAGGATTTTCATCCCTTCACTCGTGTGGGTGAGCGTGAGAAAATACTGAAACCACCAGTTTTCTAGAGCCCATGTAAAATCAATTATATAAAACGTGATAATTGAATCAGAAAATAAGAGAACATTTTAGAATGAAGAAAAAAATTAGGAAATTAATTAGGATTTACATTAGATTAAGAGATATTACATATATATCTATATAATATATGGTCAAAATTTAAAATGGATATTGTTCAAACAACCAATTCATTTGGGTTTTTTTAGTATTTAAAAAGTCATACACATGATGTATTTACTAAGCCAAACTGAATTTTTTAAATAATATTCTGAGGAAAAAAAATTTAAGTATATAGGTAAATTTATAACATTAAAACAATACGATCGATCACAATTAATTTGAACACCTGCACTTCAAGTCCCATTTCGCAAATTTTGCAACTAACAACATCTTTCAACGCCGGTACAAGATTATTCAAGCTTGTTATAATATAAATAATGACTTTACCCTCATGTTAAAATTGATAGCTTCCAACAGTAACCTAAATCCTGACCTTTTTCTCCACAAAAAATTCGCTTTCTATGTTTGTATTTACACTTCAAATAATGTAAAAGCAGAAAACTTCACTAATTTTTCTAAAATGTTACAAAATGTACAGCAGGCTAATTTTGTTTTTGTTTTTTTGTTTTTGTTTCCTTTTTTTTAATTGCATTACTTTCAAAAGTTTATATTAGGTCATTCAGAAGAATCTACTGCTTCAACAATAAAAAAAACAAAGAAATGGATGAAAATTTCATGCCAGCGCACAATAAATCAGAAATAAACATGGTTAAAAACAAAGCAAAGCAGCATGAAAAAACATATACACACCGACCGATTAAACCAATTATTTTTTTAAACTGCAGCACCCAATGAGATTTTAAAAAATAAGAAATTTAACTAATAAGCAGAGGATTCATGGTCTAGAGTGTACTCTTATCTTTCAAGGGGCGGGCACGTCATCTAAATAGTCCCAACTCCCTTAATCCTACAATAGAATCAACCATTATGTAAACTGAGCATGCGCCAGCTGCAAGAGTTGACGTCATATGTAGTCTAGGTCACTGAAGATCCCTCCAATGCTGCTACTAAACATCCTTCACGTTCTTAGTTAATCTTTTACTTTAATTTCTTTGTGTGTGTGTTGCTGCACAAAAAAATATTTTTGATGTTTTGAAATCTACTCTCTGTAAATCTACAACAATAGTTATTTACACAGGAGTCAGCTAAACTGCATAACGAAAGTAGCGATCATAACACACACAGTAAAAAGAAATTGCAAAAGGCGGTCTTTCGATTGCTGAACTGTCAATAGCAACAAAATGGCTCAGCTAACTACCACCGAAAAATTGAGAAAGGACAATTTCGATTCGTGGAATCCTTAAATTGAAGCAATTCTAATTAAAAACCACCACTGGGATTACATCTCAAGATAGAAGTTCAGCACGAGAAAGCGACCACGACTGAAGCTACTACAGCAATAGAAAAATAAACATTAGCCGATCGAAAAGCTTGTTCGAACTTTGTTTTGCCTTTCCTGGAGGGCACTGCAGGAATTATGGTGTGAAATCAATACAATATCCTCACAAATTAGTTGAATCTATTGTTTTGATACAAAATTACTCGATTTACATATCTTCCTTTAATACTGAAAATAACTGATTTAACTTTTTTTATGAATTCATCAAACAATTTATAAGCCTAATCATTTACACCAGTTAATTCACCACTTTGCAAAGGGCCACAATATATTCAAGATAAATTTATGAGTAGTTTTCAAAACATACAAAAGAAAGAAAGAAATCGGAAAATAAAAATAGGTCATTTTATTAACAGAAAACAAACATTAAAAAAAAGTTTTCGAAAATAATTCTCAACACTTACCTTCACCATGTTTTTCATGAAATTGCAAAGCCTTCACTAAACGCAGCGTTTCATCAACTGAACGTCCGATGGGTAAATCATTCACAGTGCTTTGCCTAACTACTTGCTTAGGGTCGATGATAAATAATCCTCTGCAAATTAGTAATTGTAAGAGGTTACTTAATCTTTTTTAATCTGCATTTTTAGCACTTTTTATGCACCAAAACAATTTATTAATAAGTTAAACAATTTTTTAATATCAACATATTATCTATATTAATGCTATTCATCTTTTCCACTTTCAAAAAGAAATATTTAAAAAAAAGATGGATATTATAGCACACCATGACCACAAAAAATATTTCACAGTCGAAACTATATTAAACCATCACCACTGTTTTAATTACAGAAGAAACCAAGTTATTAAAAATAAATTGAACTAATTAAAAAATTATTTGGTCAAATACATTCAAAATTTATACATCATCTGTGATAGCAGTTGTTACAGCTGTATTGAATGGCTTTCAGTTTTTTTAACCAAATGGAGCTCAACAAAAGTGTTTCTGAAAGAAAATACATTTTTACTACTATTTTCTTTCCACTAGAAAATGCAAGTCATAAAAGCAATTTTTATGAAACTAATTTTCTAAGAAAACATTTCAGGAGTAAAAGAAAAAATTTAAAAGAAGATACACTGCATTTAGAGTGTACTAATGCTGCTAATCTTTTAAAATACAAACGGAATCATGCAAACCAGAAATAATCATTAACTTTAAGTTTATATTGCGTAAAATAGAAATGAAGGGGGGGGGGGAACTGAAAAAAAAATACGACATTGGCCTGAAGACTTTATCAACGCTTCCTTTAAACAGGGATTAAAATCGGAAATATTTTTGTTTTTATTCTGTGATGGTTCGGACTTTCGTCCGAGTACTGATATCTCGTGACACAAAAATCCCTAAAAATTAAGGTTTTTCGAAGACAAGAATAAGTATACCCGATACACTAACAGTAAAATTCGACCATTTAAAAACGAAATTATTAATTTAATAACAAAAAATTTAAAACAATTCAAATCTAGTCAATTAAAACTAATATAACCATAACAAAACACCAATGTATGATAAAATAATTGAAAAAATAAACATTTAACCATGAAACTAATAATATTCTTATTTAAATATCCCCCAATCTCTGAATACAGGGCACTTAAATAATAGGAGTCACTAGATTTCTTTCAAGCAGTTTATAAAAGAATCATTTGAAGTTAAAATCATGTATTGAAAAAAATTTAATGCCATGTATTTAACTGAGAGGAGGTATACAATTAAAAATCTACATATTAGAACAAAATAATTCTTATTTCTGAATTTTGTTGTGACTTATGGCACTTTACAAGCCCGCTGACAGTTATAAGTCAGCGATTTAAGTGGAGTGAGAGTCTCAAGCTCTTCATGCATCACATTAGCTTGCACAATCCCTTTTTACAGGAGGGTCACATTCAGACACCTCACATATAGAACAAAGGAAGAATAACCCTTGCCCGAACCGGGATTCGAACCCAGGATAGATTCAATAGCACTAACCCGAACCGGGACTCAATAGCACTAACCAGGACGACCAGATCATGGGGAGGACAGGCTCATTCAATGCCAGGAAAGCTGAAATAATTCTTTTTTTACTTTTTTGCGATATGTTAAGTAGATACATCATCCTTCATGTAATAACTAATTTCATTACAAAAATGTATACAAAAGAGAATGATTATCAAAATGTTTCCCCAGTAAATAAGTTCAAACTAATTAACAAAGATCAGATGATTAAAATTAAACTATACAGAAACACCAATTTAAGAACTCACGAATCTCAATAGAATTACCAAAAACTAAAAACAGAAATAATGCTATAATATATAATGATAATTTAAAGCAAGATTTTTCAAAATTTACATAATATAATTCTTCTGACAAAATTCTTAACATAGATTTAAACAATAGTGGGAAACATTGCAAACCACTGTTATGGTAATTTTTTACTGAGCTAGATTAATAACCAGAACCATATAAAGTATGCACTGTTTAATCTGTAATTTAATAATTCAAGGACAGTCAACTAGATAAAATATTTTCAAAAATTGCAAAAACGCTCGGCAATGTATCAAATTACATAATGAAAAGCAAAAAAAAAAAAAAAAAAAAAAAATCGAAATCGAATTTTTTACATGCAGAAAAATTCAGTACAAACTTTCTAATCCCTTCTTACTAAAAATATATCCATAACTTTAAAAAAAAATTAAAGGAAGGCTTAAATAATTAAACTTTCAAATGAATTAATTATCAAAATGTAGAAATAAGATTTTCAAAATGGCTCATACCATATTTATTAAAATTTTATGCTTAAATCTATCTTTAATCATCCTTCCTACTCTTTTTTTATAAATAGGAAGTAATTAAATCATTTTTCCTATTTTTTTATCTTTCTAAATATCTTTTCCACACTCAAAAAATTCCGTTTAAGTACCACATTATAAGAAATTTACACTACACTGATTTAAAATAATAATTGTGCTCCAAGTTAGCGGGAAAACTCACAGAAGAGAATTGTGCCTCTTTTTTTCACATACAGTGTACTGATAAATACTTACTACTTTTTCCTAAACGATTTGCAATCTTCCAAGAATTTCTATTGCAATAAAAACCAGCAAAAGTTTTATTTTTATTATTATTATATTGCTTAACATAAAAGGAATCAATTAGAGTTTATTTATTAATTATTTTTTAAATAATAAAAATATGTAAAACTAATATTGTCAGTAGTACTTATTATTGTAAACTATTAGTTTTACATATTACAATGTGTAGTAATATGTAAAACTAGTATTTTAGACCAGGATTTTGGATGATTTAAAAAAATTTTAATTGATATACAGAAATAGCTTCCCCTTAAAAATCCAGCATTTCAGGAAAAAGTGCAAATATAGATTTCTGATTGTATGGGAGTTAAATTCACAGAATTTCCACTGCAGTTAATTTCAAAAAGTCAATTATTACTTCAGTACAAAAATAAGATAAGAAAAAAAAAAGAGTAATACATGCCTTAAAGCTATTCCTGCATCTAGAAGAACACCATAATCTTTAGATATTTTTTTGCTCAAATCAGACAGTAGAGGAATATCCATAGATCCTAAACCTCCTTTCTAAAAAATGGAAGAAAAAAGCATACTTAAGATTTTTTTTTCCCTCATAAGAACAATTCGTGTAAAAACCTAGCAATAATAAAGATCTGTTAGCACTAACATGTTAGCATCTATTTGGTAAATATCCCTTTGTTTGTTTATTTTTAAACCGCTATGACATAATTTCCGGTATTAATTAATTGCGTTGTATATCCGGTACGAATTCTAACCCTAGTGTTGCTTCAAAATGGGACGTTAATATAAATAAACTAAACTAACTAAAACCGGTATGAATTCCCAGTGGTATATACATCCTGTATTAATTATGTGCTCACAAATAGCTGAAATACATCTTTCTCGCATCAAATACAGAACCATGCTGGTTACCAAAGTATATCGCATTTTCCACCTTTCTTTTTTTACCAGTTTAATAAATTATCCATATTTTAGAGTCAACAACTTATTTCAAAGAACATCAACAAACATATTGGGCAGTATCGAGCATGAAGGTCGCATTTGAAGGCGAGGGGAGAACAGTTACATAGAGCCTTATATTATATTATGT
>JAPMOQ010011588.1:0-34691 GCA_026543055.1 Argiope trifasciata
GCAAATAGAAACCACAATATTGCATAAAATTGTAATTATAAATATAAGCTCATACACCAAAATTTATTTGAATTATTTTTACATTATCATTATTTTTAATTATAACAATTATTTTTATTATCATTATTTAATTATTATTAATTAATAAATTAATATTATTAAGTTATTTTTTACATTTTTGAGCTGCGAGGTTTACATGTTTAATTTCTCATAAATTACAGACTGATAGACAGTCAATCCTTTGATACATTTGATTCAAAATTTTATTAGAATTTACAATATGCTGAATGTGAACGAATTTTATTTTCTTTTAATTATTCCATTTTTGAATTATCGCGTTTGCATACATGAAAAATACAGACCAATAGGCGGTCAGTCACTTGACAGTTTTAGTTCCAAATTAGATAAGGATCAACATTATAGCTAAATCTGTGTACAAAATTTCATCTCTTTTCCCTTAACATTTTGTAATTATTCCATTTACAATACAACCGAACTGACGTATTTCCTTTAAATAGATTTCTTTAAAAATTTCATAAAAATCTACAAATTTGATACAAATATCATATATTAAATTTCCTCCTGATTTAAAGTGATTTTGAGTTATCGTGTTCAGAGGCAGACATAATTCCAAAAATGAATTTATCTGATTAAAGAAAATTTGGAACATAGAGATTCATCAAACTTCCAATGATTACAATACTTTTTCTTTGTATATACAGTGGTGCCAAAATTCTGGGCACTTTTGAAAATCGACAAGTTTTCTAACTCTGTATGCTTATAAAAAATGTAACATTTAACAAAATGCATACAATTATATGTCATTTTAAAGAGACCTTAAGACTAATTTCAATATAAAAAGCAAAATTCAAATATTTGAAATACAAAAAAATTAGTGGCAATAGCTGTAGACACATTAGATGCTGAGGATTGTAGTAACTTATCAGTAATTAGTACGGAAGTCTTTATTTATTTTATTATTTCTAATGTATGTTACACTTATGTTTCATTGAGCTGATGATAAATGACTCTTCCTTCATTATTGCTCGATGCCAGGGAACAATTATAGTCTTAATTAATTGTCTTTAATTTGATGGACGATTCATATGTACAAGAGTTTTCAAACGGTGCCATAAGTTCTTAACAATTTTGAGGTTAGGATCATTTCATGAACATGATAACAATTCATTGCTCTTTTTACTAAACTACTCTTCTGATATTTTTACTGAGTAGCAAGGAGATAAATCCGTCTGAAAAATAAAAGATGCATTGTTGAGAAATAGATCATTGATGAAAGGTACAAATTTTAGATCTAGAATAGCTTCAGCATAATGTCCCATTGATAACATGAAGAAGACCAATATTGTTTACTGACATGCATAACAAAACATAACATTAAATGCTTTCTTCATAGTTGCCTGAATGCAGTCAAAATGTAGCTCTTCGCCTGTTCTTTGTCTTCCCCATTTTTTCCATCACTACTAAATAACAATAAGTTGTTTCAATACTCCTTATAATTTGTGACCACTTATCATCTGTCCAATTAATACGTTCCTTCGCCCACTGTAATCTTTTTATAGTGCTGTAAATTGAGATAAGTATTTTTTCTTTCGATTCTTCCTTTTAGTCTAACATGTAATAATATTCTTCCGATTATTCTTCAACTGACTTAAATGCCAACATCATTCAATTTTCTGACGGCCGCTGATGACATTCTTCGATTTGGAGACAAAATCTTATTTATTTTTCCGAAATCACCAAATGTGTTACACCTTTTTTAGCCCTTTCATGCCTTGTTTTTAATTCAGTTTTTCTCTTGATATCGTAAACAAAATGTTAAAACCCCAGATGCAATCACTGAATCACTCACCTGACTAGGAATTTCAGCATAAGAAAGATCACATTTTTGTAACAAAATAATCTTAGTTTTCTTTCTACGTGCCCATTATATTCTTTTATTTGATGTCCTTCCTTCTTTAATAAATATGAGAAATAATTACAAAACTTTTAGCTGTATATTAAAATTACGAGAGAAAAAAAAACATTCTTGATCATGGCGCGACCCCACAATCGCAGGGCCCCCACACACCCCAGATGTTCGGTCCTGGAATCAAAGGAGGGGTTGTGACAAAGAATACATAGAGTAATTGGTTTAGTTAAGTTATATTTACGCCCCGTTTCGAAGCAGCAGTAGGGTTATTTCGGGACGGATCTCGTCATTTTGAACAATGGTCAGATGACACCTGAGCTGGCAGCCTCGTCTCCACATCACACCAGCGGGAGAACGATTGGCCTTGAAGGATTTAAAGTGCAAGAGACCCCCTCACATGACGGTTCCATGCCGAGACCTTACCACCAGGATACCGCGGCCCCTTAGAGTATGTAAGAAGAGACACCACTGGGTATAGCCTCGCTCAATACAAATCTATTTATATCAATGTATTAGCTGGTACCCGGCGCATTGTTACCACAGGAGAAATAATTTTGGAAATATCGTTTCAAATTGGAACTAACTCTTGTTTAATTAGGATTAATGTAAATAATATATATTCACTGAAATTAAATGATATTTAAAAGAGATTAGCTAATTTTTATTCTGTTTTGTTTTATTATTCAAGATTCTTTAGGGTAGATATTTTTTTGTGTTTCCGTCTTTGAAAGAAACAAATTAATTTCTTGACTGTCCGACCCGTAGCATCCAGCATACAACTGGTTATGCGAGAAATCTGTTGTGTCTCCTTGGCGAGTTATTTGGCGGTCAATCCATTGTTAAGAGATGCGGTAAATAGATATAAAAATATTTTTCGTACTGTAATTGATTATATTGTGCATATAACCCTTCAATAAGTGCGAAACTGTGTGAAAAATACGGTTTAACAAAACTTCTAACTTACAATTTAATTACATAAAAAACAGTTTTCCTTCTAAAGAACAAGTCAAATAATAATTTATTCTAAATTTAAACAAGTCAGCTTCTGCTATCAGGGATTTATCAAGTAAGTTGAAAATTGCAATCACCTTCATTACTGTGTTTCTTTTCTGTTTAAATTAAGAATAATTTTTTTACATTGCACATGTTTGACTTTTGTTGTTTGTATTAAAATCAGAATTAAATTCTTTCTTAAATGATGTGTAAAAGTTTGCATTTTGGGAAATTTAACATTTTCTAAAAACAAAGCTAGAAAATATAACGATTTTCAAAAGTGTGCACAATTTTATAAAACACACAGTATTTTATAAAAAGAGTTTAAAAAAAGCATATTTAATCTATTACTTATTTACTTAATCTTAATCTAAAAATACAAAAGAGAAAAATACTGTTATCATAAAAAATTAGTCTCCATGTTCTAGACTTAGTGATTCCGAAACTGGGATTATGACTATCTTTCTATCTGCTTGAGAACGCGGTAATTCAATAACGCTTTGATCTGAAGATTGTTAAATTCAAAAGGGTAAGATAACCTTAAAGAAAACTCAAAAAGGCTTTGAATTATTATGGTAAATGAACTCAACATCATATTTGTGGGTTTCTGTTAAATTTTGAGCACATATTTGGAACACAGAATTAGCATATGCTATGTAGATTCTTTTCAAATTTATATGTCAAAGAGTTATCATGCTTATAAATGCTTCAACTTCAAAACGTTTCGATTTAAATAAAAAAAGAATTGATATGTGTGATCTTGTGATTACAACTGTCGATTTATCCCAATTCTGACTTTAATTACTACTAAGCAAAAAAGAACACAAAATACATATTCTTTTTTCGATATTTATGTATTAACCACATACCAATGATTAATCGTCAAAAATCGCTACATTCAAATAAAAGGCAGATACGTACCAACGATTTACATTTCGTAATTGATATTCGCTGATGCATTGAAAAGCATTCATGACGTTGCCCAGTGATAAGGGATGATAATTCATTAGCTAATATTCGAAATTTTTTTGAAGAGATCTCTCCTGATGGTTTGAAAACAACAACAAATTCCTTACCAACAGCTCTTTAGGGTTTAAAGTTAAATTTGAAAGTGCATTGTTATTGCACTTTCTTCAATAATTCTTGCTGAATAAAATCCTATGATGCCCCAATGAATTTTGGAATAATGTATATCTTTATATATTTATTCATACACAAAATAAAATTCTCTTAATCAGTTCACAATTAACTTGTAATATTAAAATAGAATGATACTTTTGATGGTTTGAATTTAAATCGGAAATGGCTTAGAAAATAAAAAATAAATTTCTTGGTGGCAATAGGAATAATATTCTTTTCATATTGAATTGAATATTGAATTCATATTCTTTTAATTTTACAACCAGTTCAAAACCTACAACCTATAACCAGTTCAAAATTCTATCCACAGATTTAACATCTATGATGTTCACACGTTTCAAAATTTGATCCACAGATTTAACATCTATGATATTCACACCTTTCAAAATTCGATCCACAGATTTAACATCTATGATGTTCACACGTTTCAAAATTTGATCCACAGATTTAACATCTGTGATGTTCACACCTTTCAATTTTGGTCCAATTCTAACAAGAGGTCGATCATCTGGTGATCTTTACTTTCAGAAAAATGAAAGCGTGATCATTCGTAAACATTATGACTTAAGTATTAAATTTGTCCTTGCCTTTTATGACAATAATAGTAGTTCTGTGTTAATTTTTTTTTTCAATCGGTTCGAAAAATTGAATAGAAAATACAAATTCGATTTTCATATACAGTTTACCATATGCCAGGGATTAATTTCCGAAAATTCGCCGAGAAACACGACATATTCAATAAAAAAGCCACGATTCATAAACTCACACCGAAAGCTAATATTTTCTTAAATATTATACAGCAGGGCCGTGCAAAGTGATTTTTGGAATAACACCTTTATTAAATAGTATGCGACAAAGTTTTGGGGGGACCACTCCTATGTATGTTTTTTCCCATCATAAAAAAGGTATGAAAACAACAAAAATACCCATTTAGTTTATTACTATTTACACATTTTTAGTTTGATTACTATTTTTTCTGAAGCAAGAAATAAGCTATATTTCTATTCAGTCTTTAAATACTAGTGTACGACTTTATACGATAGGGAATTGACATGAAATATTTGAAGACTGTAAAATCTTTCTAAATAATTTATTGTTTAGTTTGAGATTCCGGAATTGCAGAATATATAGAAAAATTTCTATAATTACTTTGAACAAAATATATGGATCATATTTTATTTCATAAGGTTTTATGAAAAAACATTTACTAAATTTTAGAAATTGAAAAAAATGTAGCCTTTAGACACTGAAAACTGCATTGGAACATATGTTATACAGATATAAAAATGAATATAAATTCCCAAAGAATGAAAACAGGGACACTATTCAAAGAAATAAAAAAATATTAGCAGAATGAAGAATTACTTTTAACAGAATAAGGAAACGATTTTATTAATATTCAGATTCTTAAAAAATTATTCAATATTTCTGACAAAATTAAATTTTTAAACGCATTCACCTACTTAAAATATTAGTATTATTAATAGTAAAACAAGTGGAACACTAATAAAAATTGAAAGTTGTACAGGAATAGAATTTTAGTACATGATGATTAAAAATATATATGTTGGAAAAAATATGAGTATTTTAAAACCCTATACGATCAGCAAATTTCTCTGATGGCAGTAGCAGCTAGAAGGAGCAAATTTAGCTTTTCGGAGTTATTTCTCCCTTAGTGATTGAAAGCAAATATATGGATATTAGAAAGCACTGAATTCGTTGAAACTGATTTGCTGTGTTTAATAGTGCTTATAATACATAAAAATATAAAATTTTAATTTCTGTAATTTTCCAAAGTTTGATATTTTGCAAAACAATCACCGATATGAAGTCCTGGGGCGGTTTCAAAGCGCTATATATATATGAAATATATGTGTATCTTACACAATGTGTTAATAATATCTTGTCGCCGCCATACTGGCGGCACCTACTTTTACGACAACTTGCGAGTGTCGCCATTATAGTGGCATCGACAGCAAAGGGTTAAATATAAATGTATTACTTTAAAACAAAATAAAGAATAAAATTTTGATTTCAATCTTTTTAAAATAAAGCTTTTAAATGGTAAAGAATCTGGTTGTTGAAATTTACCACTTAAATTATAAACAACAGATAGAGATTGACATTTTTAAAGTTATGAATTGGTGATATTTAAAATGCACGAAAGAAAAAAGGATCTATTACTGGCCGTTTCAGATGCAACTAAATAACTGTATTAATCAGTAACCTAATCTGTATTAATATTGTACAAATATAACAAATCCAGATATTAACCCAACCTTAGTGAGAACGATGACTCAAAAACAGAACAGGCTACATGGATGGAAATCGGCTCTTATTTTAATTATTAAAATTTCTTATCAGTATCAAATTTTAGACCAAATTTATTGAAAAGAATTACCTCTTGGTAAGAGAAATTTGGTTCTAGATCTTGACACTAAATTTCTAGATTTGTCATTCAGATAAGTTAATTCCCTACTTGAATTTCTGGAATATGGAATCCGCATAAACCTATACTTGATTTTCTTTTCTGTATTAACGGAGAAATCGAAGTGGCGAACATTTTGTCAAGCTTTAATCTATCATATTTGCATTATGCAAAATTTTGAAAATTTAGAATTTAAACTTCGGTTTGAATTTTATTATTAATTACTAATTTTATTACAGAAATTATTTAATTACTAATTTTAAATCCCAAAAAATTCTATCTAATCAATATCAAAACCAGATCTTACCAAGAGCTCCATGGCAAGCGTTCGTATGAACTAGTCACAATTGTTGCTTTCAGCTTGCTTTTTAATTTGTTTTTTCTGTTTCTTTTACCAGTATTCGGTTGTTTTAAATAAAGTTGCAATTTCATAAAGCATTTATTTGGTTTGGTGTCGTCATGCATGAAAGTTTTTTATTACATAACAAAAGAAGTTCCATCATTTGGTAACTAAAATGAATATTGATGGCGAAATTCGCCATTGAAAAGTAATGTTATAACAATGAAAAAAAATCAATGCTTATGAGAACAAAAGAAAACGCTATTGTGTTAAATGCCGTAAAAATAATTAAATCGGAGTACTGTTTAAAAGTTTTTTCTGAAAACCGGGAAGCGGTTGACTATTTTCAGAAAATACAACAGAGTGTCGTCATAGTCACACGAAAATAATCTTAATATCCGAATTTATGAAATCTTTTACAACATGTTTTGAAATATAGAATAATCCTTAAACATCCTATAAACTTATAAACGTTTGATGAACTAAACATTTTGGCGAATACTTCAAATCGCCAAATAGAAGTGGGGGGAATTAAATGGCATATTCAGTAGAAACTTTGGGATTAAAATAGTAGCCAGTGTCAATTCTGTTTCATTTTATTAAATAAAATATATAAACGATTTTTTTTCTGAGCATTTTTCTTCGAAAGCCTATAAAATTTAGTTTTTAATAAAATTCGTACTTTTCAATATCGTTGCGATTTTTGATGTTTAATTGATAATTTCTCAGAAAAAAGTCAAATTTATGAGAATATATTTTGCCTATGGAAATTATTTATATTTTTTTTAATTCGATTAATATAAAAATGTTAGTCAGTGTGTTTAAAAACATAATATGTCATTAAAATTTATCTATTGCTTTGTATAGATTATACTTGATAAAAGTTTTCATTTATTTAAGCATACTGTCCTATTAATGAAACTTTAATCTGTTTAAGAAATGTTTTATATTTAAAATTTTTTTATTAAACAGAGCAGTAATTAGATAACCTAAGAACATATATATATATTCCTGTCGTTATAATAGGTGAAATTATTAAGGACATTTTAAGTTTTCGGAGAATTATTTGAATAAATTTGATTAAAAATGATAATTAATTTCAGGGAAAAATACTTTAATTGCGACACCTTATCTCAAATCGTAGAATTCAACAGGATTTAACACATCCCATTTTCTCTCCCACATTTATTTTCTCGTGGTACTGTGATTTTATGATAACAACTGCTGAAAAATCAAATCTGGAAACAAGAAATAGTAAATAGAATTTTGATTCCTTATGTAATATTTCGTGGTACCTATGGATAACATTTAACATTTTAACACCACACCTCCGTTTCTAGAGCTCATGTGGCCCCTTGCCGGTTTGGTATAGATGTAGGTGGACTTTATTAACAAAAAAAAAGTACACAACAATGAATATGAATGATACAGAAAAAAATGACAAAATGCATGAAAATACAATATAACAAGTGATGATAAATACTAGACTGAACTTCTTGAGCACAAGATACTGGATGAATGATCATAGTAATATACAGTATGAATGCAAAAAAGAGTTTAAAATATTGAGAGGGGGATGAAAAACAAGTTATGGATAAAGTACGAGCGTTATTAAATGGTGTCCTAAGAAATAGTAGAGTTACTCTAATTGTAGCAGCTCTCCCTGATATATTAGGAATTTAATCATGTTTATGATTCTACTTTTGGAAAAAGGATTATTAAGGACTCACACAGATTTGTACCACAGATTTTCTAGCAATGATGAGGGTTTTCTGAGATGCCATGAAAGAATAAAAGGGCAAGATGTCTCAAAGTGAATGGGATCGCCGATTTCTCCACAAGAGCAATAGTCATTTGCTGATAGATGGCAGCGGTAAAGAAAAGACGGGAAAGGGCCATGTCCTGTAACAAACAGGATTTCTTCACGAGTCCAGGAGAGTGGTTGCAATTTTACTGTTTTGATGACTTTATAAACAGAACGACCCGTATTTCCATATCCCAAGGATTTTGCCATTTTCGTATAAATATTTTCTGCTGGTGCTGTTTAAGATGACATCGGGGCTTTGGAGCTTCCAATGGAGCACCTTCAATAATAGCTGCTTTTGCAAGAATATCAGCTTCTTCATTAGCCCGATAACCAGCATGGGCTTTGATCCATCTTAAGAGGATATTTGGGTTTTGGAGGAGAAGGGTCTGAATGTCACGGGCGAGTTGGTGAGGAGAATGCGGATCTTGTACTGCTAGCAAACTTGAAAGACTGTTTGTCCAGATTTTTATTGTCTCGTTTTCTTTACTAGATCGAATGATGGCCCTTTTCAGTCCAAGCAATTAGGCTTGAAATATAGTGTGGAATCCCTCCAGTTTTCCTTTCCATTCAAGAACTTTTATGCCATTTTCGAATGCACCACATTTTCGATTATGAACACCCTGTTCCCAGCTCGGTTTTGGACCCATCAGTGTAGAATGTTAAACTGTTATCCTCTTCAAAGGGCTCTGTTGTTGAAATTTGTGCCTCTATCTCAAACAAAGAAGGGTGGATGGTAATATTCCTGACTTTTGCTTTAAATTCTCTTGGGTAATATGTTTCTCCTTCAAATTCTATTTCTTTCTTTAAGCACGTCATATTGATGAAGAGGGATTCTTGTTGAGCTTTTAGGTGAAGTGGCATAATGCCGGTAATGATCTGCAAAGCTGCAGTCGGGGTTGTACGATATGATCCAGTAATGTATAGGAGGAAGATCCTTTGAATAGATGCTAATTTTCTTTTTAATCTTGGAGAAGATGAGAGTGACCAAGCATTTACACCATGCAGGAGCATCCTCTCAGTGACTGCTTGATATAGGGTCCTTCTGAATCTTTGTTGTAGTCCCCAGCGGGGACCTGCTATGCGGCAAAGTTGTTGATACTGCTGATGGCCTTAGAACCTTGCTCTTGTATGTGAGAAATCCAGTTCAACTTTTCGTCTAATATTACTCCCAAGTATTTGAGAGATGATGTTCGTTTAATAGACTGGTTGTTCCAATGGACAGTTGGTCCCCTGGACAATTTCCCTATAAGTAAATATTGGGATTTTTTTATTGAAATTTCGAACTGATTTTTATCGGTCTATATTTTAAAAGTTTTGAGTGCTAAGTTTGCATACGTTTCCAGTTCTCGCCGAGTTCTCCCGTTGATGACAAATGCGAAATCGTCTGCATATGCTTGTAAATGAATCTCTCTTGTTTGTTTTTAAAATTTCATCTGCAACTATGTTCCAAATCAGAGGATATGTACAAGATCCTTGGGGGCAGCCTTGTGTTTGCTTCCATACAGCTGGTCCGTCACTCGTTTGAATCGCCACTTTGCGACTGGAAAGGATGTCTATTAAGGTTTCTTATGTATTAGTTCTCGTATGCAGTTTACTGAATCTTTTTCTTATTATGTTATATTTTAAGTTGTCAAAAGCGCCTTTGATGTCTAATGAGATAACTGTGACGTAATGTTTTCTTTACTTGACCTCTTCGATGACGCCAAGCAATTTTCGAAGAGCATTATTTATTGATTTCCCAGCTGTGAAGCCAAACTGGAGAGGGTGTAATACTTTCTGTGTATTAAGAGTGAAGTTAACTCTTTGAAGTAATAATTTTTCTAATAGTTTTCCTAAAGTCGGAAGGAGAGAAATTGGTCTATAGGACTTCAATCTGTTTTTTTTTTCTTTTCCTTTTTTTGTGAAAGAGAACAATTAATCCCGTTTTAAAGGGAGTAGGGAATTTTTTAAGTTCGAGGCATTTGTTCATGTACGTGGTTAATAATTCTGGAAAGTTACTGTGGATAATTGCAATAACTATAGAATCAATACCATCATAGCCGGGGGCCTTGTTTTTAGGAAGTTTTTTGATAATATTTCCAATTTCTGTTTTAGTAAAGGCTTCTTCAAAATCACAAGGTATGGAATGGAAATTTGTTTCTTCTTCTACCATCTCGGGATAAAGCTGTTGTAGGATTTTACTTACAAAGTCCTTAACATTTCCTGTAATCGGGTTTTCCAATAAGTTTAAAATTACCGATGGTGGTTGAGCAATCTTAGTTGAATTAAAAGGAGCTCCATAAGGGGAACTTGCATTCGAGCAAAATTTTCTCCAAGCGTTTCTCTTTGCCCGGAGTATTTCTTTTTTGTAGATTGCTCTTTTCTTTGAATACACTTTTTGGTAATATTCTCTCATATCTCCTGCGCTCTTCTTCACGCGTCTCCTCAGTGCATTTAGTTCCTTTTTCTTTATTTCCAGGTTTTGATTCCACCACGAAATATTAGGTATTGTAGAAATTTTCTTTATATTGTATGAATGCAGACAAGAATCAAGTACTTCAAATTGAAGTTTTTCTGTAGCAGCGTCCAGAATTTCAGTTGTTGAAGATTCCTGAAAAATTTCTATTAATCTGAAAAGCTTTCTTCCGAAATGCTTGCAGAACTTCTTGTGACCCTCAAATTTTGTTTTAAATCTAAGATAAGAAAGCTTAGAAATTTCTGAATTGATGATAATTTTAATAAATTTATGATCACTGATTTTATTATGATCACTGATCAATTTATGATCACTGATTTATGATCACTGATCACTCATTTTCCATTACCTCCCAATCGCATAAGTTAGCCAAGGTAGAGTTTGAAGCCAGAGTTAGATCTGGCCAACCTTCAGCATTGTGGCGTTGAAAAGTGGGTTCTGCGTCAGGAGAGTTTAGAAGATGTAGGTTTTTTTCAGCTAAAAATTTTTCCAATTGGTAACTTCTTGTTATTTGCACGGTAACCCCATCGGATACTGTGAGCATTCATGTCAGCACCAATGATTAGGTTTTCATTCTGTAATTTTGTAAGGGCTTCTTCAAGCTCTTTGATCGTTTCTTTTATATTCGCAGCTGGAGAAGAATATACCGAAATAAGAGTTAAATGATTATCTCTGTTGGGAATTTTGACTGTAACTATGTTCTCGTCTGAAGCAAGAAATATTGGAGAACTGCAGGTAGGTAAGAGGATAATCCCCACCTTTCCATTTCCTGATAACCAGCTTGTCCACTGGCGAGGAAGACCTTCTATTCTCCCATTTTTTAAATACTGTTCTTGTACAAGGAGGATATCAGGAAAGATCGTTTGAGCTAATTGTACAAGTGCGGTTGTAGCTACTTTAGATTTGGCAAGATTAATCTGAATAGGTACCTATGGATAGAAATCCCGCTTCCGAAAGATTCCCAGTAGAATAATTTGGGAACCAGTTTTAAATATTTCTGATTTCGCTGTGATCTTTATTTCTGCCAAACATCGGATGATTTCCAATCCAATAAATCGATGTTCAAACTTTAATACATCCGAGGTCAATAAAATCATACTTTTACTTTGTCTAACATCATATAAAATCTTCGATGATTCGCTGTAGGAGTATCTTGAAAATGGTGGATTCCTCGATATTTAATTCCTTATGTAACATTTAACAGTGCACATCTGTGAAGCAATCGAAACTTCCTAGACTACCTAGACAAATGATTTGGAAATTTGCTTTAAATGTTTTTCTTTTCCTTTTAATTTTTATTTCAGTCAAAAATACGATAATTTTCAGTCCAATATATCGATGTGGAAACGTCAAGCAGTTTTATATATCAGAGGCCATAGTCTTATTCTTCCTAAAATAGCGGATTTTATATGACGTACTGTTGGAGAATCGCGGAATTTTTAAAGAACTTCTTTCCATGAATTTGCAGGAAAGTGGTAAGCGTTGTTGCCCATCGTGTCTTAATTATATTCATCATCTACTCCTTTAAACGAACGGGGTATGTTAGCTTGGTCAATGTGTAGTGAAGTTTAATAAGTCAGATTACAACCTTTAGACATGAGTGAATTCTTTTGTCTTGTGGTCATGTTACTTGGCTACAAAATCTTAACGTTGCGAGTTTGATCCCTGCCTATTTCCAATTGCAACAAATGCACCGTTTTGTTTGTATTGTTAAGGCATCTTTATTCTCCTCATATGTATGTGTAGTTACTGCTGAAATACTCTTTCCCCTCCTTTTTCACAGTTGATAGATAGCAACGTATACCGTGGCAAGACTATCAGTATGCTTGAGTTTGAGTTCGAATAATACTCTATGCTAGTATGATAACATTGTAATCATAGCACTTTAAAAGGTCATTTATAAGATGGATATTTACTTCGGATAACCAACTCAATGAATGTGATTAGCAACAACTATGAAAATCTTTATGTTCGCGTTCGGATTATATGCTATGTTAACCGATATTCTTGTAGTTTTAGGACCTAACAAGTTTTTTCCCCCAATGGATATCTACATCTTAATAATCAGCACATAATATTAGTGATAGATAATATCTGTAAAAGGAAGTCTGAAAGAGCAATGGTTAAATTTATTGATGGCTCAGATCACAGCTAAGCAATTGCATTTATTGGCTGATTATCCTAAAAGTACATGAAACGGCAATAAGAAGATAACATCTACTGATAATCCACATTTTCTCTCTAGATTTCCTGCAGTGTTCCACACAGTTTTAAGAATGTGAGAAAATAAATGCATCAGGGTAAAATTGGAACTGTTTATCATTATTTAAAGGAATGTATGGTAATCTTGGAATTAAGAAAGAATCAAAAAATTGGAAATTAACTACTTAGGTACAATACTGAGTGCACCAGAATATCTTAAAACGCTGAAATACCTAATGTTAAAAATTAACAATTTTTTGCCGACTATTTGAAAATTTTAAAGTATTTGCCGTTCTTTTGTTCTTGAATAATAATTTGGAGAAATATTGAGAATTTTGAAGATATCTTCTTAAAGTGGTGACCTGCCCCTCTTCTAATAGGATGATAGTGTGCAGGAAAATATGGAATAAAGTCAGAGATTGAACCCTTTGTAGGTGGGGGCCAAGCACCTCGAAGAAGATGCCACTTTGGTGAATTGGGAGGTGTTATGGATGGGTTATGATAAAAACATCAATCAGCCACTTCAAATACTGACGATAATGTTTCAATCAGTTTTGACAGGATGGTTGGCTGAACAACAAGAGAAGAATTTTTAATGGTAATTTCTTTATCATTATGAATTGGGATCGGCAACGATTCGATTCCATAGTCACTAAAAGATTTGAGTGTAGCTCTATAGACGTATTAACATTAAATCGATGCAAAGTAGGTTCATTGGAATGAATCTGGTTTTAAAATCTCAAAGTACTGATGTTGTTGGTCCATCCTTAGAAATTTCGCGTTCTTCAATAATTTTTATACACTTTGTTTGAAAAATTTATGATGAATCTTCGAGAAAACTTTTTGTTTCTGATGTTGAAGTAGGGACATGTTACTTAAACATTGATTCAATATTCTACGGCTCCATTTGTTCGGCGGTTCATTTAATTTTCTGTATGTTCTCTGAAAGGTGATCGACTAGAGCAGTGATTCCCAAAGTGGTCTATATCGACCCCTAGGGGTCTATGACAACCTGCAAGGGGTCTACGTCAGCGAAAAAAAAATTTGGGGGTCCATGAAATGAAAATGGGGATCCACGATAGTAAATCTCAACACATACACTGATAGTAGTTTAGCGCTGTTATTAATCTCTTAACGAATAAAAGAAACAGACTGGACATCATCAGCCGAGGAGATTTAAGATGAACCCTTACAAAATTGCCGCCAAATGTTGATAATTTATTGTTAAAGCATCAGGCTCATTCTTCTCATTAAAAATATTGACTTTTTGCTTATGTTAGTTTGTTTTATGTTTATTTCATGTTACATAGATTTTACATAACAGATACGAAATTTTATTTTGAGTAGTATAAATTTAAATTCAATTAATAAATGTATAAATTAACATGTGTTTTTACTTTAAGTTTTTAACAGTAAACTTTACTACAGTTAGAAATTTACAGGAAATCAATATCAGGTAAGTAGGGGGTCTATTCAATACGGAAAAACATGGCAAGGGGTCTACGACACAAAAAAGTTTGGGAATCTCTGGACTAGAGTGTCTATACGGTGAAAGTGAGCTATGTTTTAGAATAAGCTGATTACACAGAATAATAAAATCCGATTAATATATTTTGAAATGAGGGACATGAGCTTTCATCTTCTTCGACATCGGTTTTAAACTATCTCTGACTATCTTGGACTACATATATTTAATTCCTGACATAGAGCTATCGAGAATGATGAAATGTTCAAGTAAAAGCAAACTGGCTAGTCATTTTCAGTCCTCCCAAAGCCAATCTTGCTTCCAGCAGCCTTGAGGGTAAGAGTTGAGTGGAAGTTACTCTCGTTATTCGGCATCAGACTGAGAGGTGGGGTAAGAAAATATGACTTATCTTGAATTTACAAGTTCACTATTTGTATTCATGAACTCTCTAGATATAGGTGCAAATAGGGCAGAAGGATAAAATGGCTCCACTTTCTCATCAGTTGGTAATCAAATGCAAATGATAATAGGGAAAATATATGTTCGTCCTTTTTAGCAGAAAAGTAACACAAACGCATTAATATGTTATCTAGGATCCAGAAACAAAGAAATGTTAGAATTTTATCTACGGAAATTTGTTGAATTTTTATAATAAATATACATTGCATTTAGTGAGCGCTAATGCTGCTACTACTAAAACACAAATGAACTGGACAATTTTAGAATAACTGTTAGTACGATTGAAACAATTACAGCCTAGGAATCAAAATTAATAAAAAATCCGGTCTGAGGACTTTCTCAAGGGTCATCCTCAGACAGGGATTCAAACCAGGGATTTTTTCTGTGAAGGGTCTGACTTTTGTCAAGAAATTGACTCCTCGTGACACGAAAATCCCAGAATGTTGAGGTTTTGGAGATAAAATTAGTATCATAAAATCAAAGACATCAAATTTTAAACAATGGTAAGTCAAAATCACAGCAAAACAGAAAACACTTGAAGCCATAAAATCAAATTCGTCAATATAAGAATGTACAGAGACTACTAACTAAATTAAAATCTTACATATCATATATTGTTATATAGACTTTATAAAATAAGTCAAATTGAAATCCAATAAAAAATCACATATGTAATGTGCAATGTAATATGTAATAATGTTGCTCCCTGCTGATCTAAGCGAACACTTTTCATTTTTAGAGCATCATTAGAATACATTGGTCATTGCTTTTTAAAAAAAAACAGTAAAAATGTGCTTAAATTTCTTTTTTCTGTTATTTTTAATAAACTCTACAAATATAACCCGGATATCGACATTGTAAAGTAGGCAAATAGTAATAAGTTGATAATTTCTCAGAAATTTTTTCTTTCATACGTAAATGAAAACTTTATAATGACATTTTCAATTATTTTAAATCAAAAACATGATATTTATTTTTTGAAATTTCTTTGAAAGCATTAAAAAAACAAAAACATTTTCGAAAGCAGGTATCGAATCTTAAAAAAATAAAACAAACGGGTTTAATACATAATAATGTTTATCTGTATCAATGAAATGAATTGCACTTCTTTGATTTAAAAAATATCAATTGTTACTTCTTATAGTATTGATTCAAAATCTATTTTAAAGTTATGAGTTCCTAAAAACCATATTTTTTGAAAACTTTAAATTTACATTAAACATTGTAAAACAATTTTAATTCATTTAACAATTAGCATTTAATTTAACAATTTCAACAAAATTCAACACAATTTAACTATGGCAAGGTTGTTATGGCACCGGGAGAAATTTCATGAAATGAAATTTCTCTAGGTTGAATATAGATTATTTATTTCTATTACAATCACATCCGGGAAAAACTGGGATAACACAGAGAATTTGAAGATTCATCTATGAAACATATATATATGAGAGAGGGGAAGAGATAGAGAAGTCTCGTGATTGTTTCAAAACGGTTTAAAATGGTTAATGACTTAAATTAATTAAGACAAATAATGACTTAAAAATAATAATGTTCTCTCATGATAACTTGAAATTTGCAATCATTGATTTTTTTTGCTATTTTAATTTAAATTTATGGTATATGGCATTTAATGTTAATATGTTATTTTTAATATGTATTCATTCATTAAATTTAATTCATCTTTAATATTTTAAATAGATTTTTAACAATTTGCAACGAAAATTGAAATCCAACAGGCAGTAGCTCAATCAGTAAAATTCAAAGATTTCAATATTTTTCATGTAAGAATGCGAAGTAAGTAAGTAAGAATGCGAATTCAATTCGTACCAAAATTAATAATTTTATAATACTTAACAGTTTTTTGATAAACATTTAATAAAAAGTAATTAAAATAAAAAAATTCTTTTTTGACCTATGTAGGGATTACGTTTAAATTACATTTTTTTATTATTTGTTCTGCATATTTCAGCCTAATTTTCAAGATTGAGAAATTTATTTCTATTATTTATTAAATTTATTTTTTCTAATTTTCAAACTGAATCCAGCTGGAGTGGTCTCTGAAAAACTTTTTGGCATACTCTCAGATGAAGATATTTTACCAGAAATCATCTCGAATGGCTCTGACATGAAATAGTTACGAAATAATAACCTTTGGCGGGAATTCAGCATTTTTATTGAATCTATCGTGTCATCCTGGCGAATTATTTGGAGAGGAAACCATAGAATGTGATTAATGACATCCGGAAAGCGAATCCATATTTTAGCAGAGTTTTTCCCAATCAATTGGAACAAAAAAATTTTTTAAAGCTTTTGAATCACAAAATATTGTACAAACTGTATACCATTAACTCACTGCGTTTTTGAGTTACTGAGTTTCAAGTACAAACCAATAAACGATCAATCCCTCAGTGTATTTGGCTCAAAATTTCATTCGTATCTACTCTGGAGATATTAAATATGCGTACCAATTTTTATTCATCTAGCTCTCTTCCTTTTGTAATCATTTTGTTAGCTTATATTAAAACAACTGGCCGTTTTCCTCAGAACCGATTTGGCTCAAAATTAGATAAGAATCTGCAAATTTGGTCTTAATACCGTACACCAATTTCATCAAAGCATTTTTGTGTTATCCTTGTCACAGACAGACCAACAATTTTCCAAAAAAGAAATTGGAATGGCAATTGGTGTGATATGGTGGGATTTCTTCTCCTGTTGCTGGTATGTTCTTTCCCTTTTTGTTTTCTTAATTAATTGGGGTGGATTGTTTTAATTTTTGGTTGAACATTCTTATGTAGTTTTATTTTATATATTTTTGCTTTATTTAGCGATTTTTTTAATGTTGCTTTGTTTTTGTGTTTTTGCTGTTAAAATTGTTATGTCTCTTTTGCCTTAATTTTTGGAGGATTTTCGGGTCACAAGGGGTCAATACTGTTGGACACTGTCCGATGTTCTCACAGAAAAAAAAATCCTTTATTTTGAACCTTTGCCTGAGGATGGCCCTTGAAAAAGTCTTTAAGCCGGATTCTTTTCCTATTTGTTGTCATTTTGATTATGTTGCATTCCATCTTACTTAGCTTATATTGTTAATTAATTTAGATTCAACTGTATTTTAGTTGTATCTGCATTTGCGCTCACTAAATACAATGATAGTTTTTTAAATTTTAAACTCGTTTGAACCCGAAAACTTTTTAGTTTTGTTTCCGTAATTAGTTTCATTTTTGTTTCGTTTACTTAATTATATTAATTTAGATTTCTTTCATGAATGTTTTATTTCCTTTTTGTGAACTTTTTGTTATTTAATTCCGAATTAAATTTTAATTTCGATTTAATTTTTGTTGACTCAGGAAATGGGTTTTCATTATTTAATGCTTTTATGGTTGTATATATATATATATATATTCAATTCAAAGTTCAGCGACTAATTTGTAAAACTTTAATAATAGAAATACATCTATAAAAAGGGTCTAAATGAAAAATCTTTAGCTTTTAAATAAAATGGGATAAACTTCAATACATTCTGTTTCTAAAACCTACTGATTTATAAATATTTAAAAATTACTATTCAATAAAAACGGGTAATTTTTAAATCACTTCATCGACAATCCCAAAGCTGATACCACAGTCAACATTCAGGACTGACTACCTAAGAATGCAAACGTTGAATTTTCCAAACATTTCTATTCAAAACTTCATAAGTCGATGAAATTTGATAGCAGAAGATAGAAACCATTTATTTATTTGAAAGTTGAAGTGTGAAGAATATTTCGTAGAATATGATTCCTTATAACGAAAAGATCAATAAAATTAACAATATTTTTTTATTATGTTTGTAGACCAAAATAAAATAAAATATTATCATTCACATCACTTAAATGTTTTTGAAAATTAAACTAAAAACTGAAATTTATGATAAATTTTAGTAATTTTTATTGAATATTTCTTGAGATATTACATAAGTTATAATTATTCAGTAGTACACACAATGATTCTCTTTTACTTATATTGTTTAAAAAAACTTCTTGGTTTCGATAAAGAAATGTTTTTATATCATTTTGCAGTTTAATCATTTCCACTTTAATTTAAAGCTGAAATCTTGCTAGAGCTGACAGATAATTATAGAGACATGTAGTGCTTTAAGAGTTTAAGGCCTTTTATATCTGCATGGGTGAATTATGACTGTCAAAATTTGAACCTTAAAAATATTTTGATGAAGTAGCTATTAAAGACAAGTTACATAAAGTTTTTAATTGATAATGACGTTACATAAAGTATTTAATTGATAATTTTAAACAGCAGTAAGATTGGCAAACCAGCTGATCGCCAAAGGCGTTTAGTTATATATAAAGATAACCAGGGAGAGTATCTCCATAAAACTTTGAATGCAAGAGATGATATCTCCATAAAACTTTGAATACAATAGATGATGTATAATAGTTGTGAAATACTAATTTTGGCGGGAATTTGGCATTTTTTCTGAATCTATCGTGACATCCCTGGTGAGATATTTGGCGACTCATGACTGGCATTCATTAATACAGGGTGCGCCAGAGAAACTCACTTATTTGAAAGATCAATAAAAACAAAAGTACTTCAGTTATTGTTTTAATTCTTTTTTTATTTGAGAACACAATATCCAAATTTTTTCATATACTTTTTAAAATGACATTTGTTAAATGGCGACCCCCATTGTGCATACACTGATAAAGTTGATTTTTAAAGTTCGTGTCCACTCTTTGTAGCATATCAATGGGTATGTTGGCAATGTTGCGAATGTTGTTCTTGAGGTGAGCTATTGTCCGTGATCAATGGACATAAACCAGGAATTTCAAAGTGAGCCTCGTCACTGAAAAAAAACGACCACGTCTTCAGGCAGGTTGTCAAGCAGAATTTCACATGCATTTTGACGGGTAACAAAATCGCGTTGCTTTCATTTAATTCTTGTACAACAGCCAATTAATAGGGATGAAGGCCTTGGTGGAGAATTCGTCGAAGTGCGGTGTCAAACATTTCCAGAGAAGCTGCGTGTTTGCGAGCCGAAAGCCGGGAAGAACGCAGAACTGACTGCCTCAATCTTTCGACATTTTCCAGAGTTCTGGGTGTCCGTTGATGTCCATTTCTGGGTTTAGAAACACTCCCGAAATGTGTTAACCCACAATAGAATCGAATTACGGCCAAGAACTGGTCTGTGAGAAGGAATTTCAAAGCGACCGTCAGGAAAAAGTTCTTGATGACGAAGGCCCGCTGTACTCTAGACTAAAGCATGATAGCAACTGGCTAAAGGGAGAAACAAACTTGGGGACTTTCTCCTTCAGTAGCACTACATATCACTCCTCTACCAACACAACTCACCGCTCGGGAGTTTTTTCAACTAAGTAAGTTTTTCTGGCGCATCCTATAGTATCCAAAAATTGAATTTGTGTTTTAGATATGCTTTTCTAAACCGATTTAAGTCAAAAATTTTACAACTGCACTTATAGTTACAAAATCCCATACCAAATTCCATATATTTAAGTCTGTGCACTTTTGAATTATCGAATTTACATGTAACTGAAAGAACAGATCAACAGGTAGTCAAGCTGTACTTAAATTTAGCTCAAATTTTGACCTAGTGTCGGTACAACAGAAGTTAAATCTGTACCGAAATTTATCTATCTCGTTTTCATTGCTTTATAAATATCATTGTATTTGAAGAGTCAGACAGACAATTTTCCGCTGAATAGATTTTGCTCAAAATTTCATAGAAATCTAGAAATGAGGTATTAAGACCATATATTAAATTTCATATGGCTTGCCCAAAGCGTTTTTGAGTTATCTTTGTCACAGACTAACAGACAGACATTTTCCAAAATATGTGTTTCGAACTCAGAGTTGCCTAAAACGTCTAAGTCTCAAGTTCTAATTTTTTTAATATTCCTGTATTTTCTCTATATTATGTATAGAAAAAAATAAATTGACTAACTGGAATAGAATAAAGTGGAAAATTAGGCGTTATAAATTTTCCCTGTCCATTTTTAAATTCAAGTAACATAAGACACAGTTTGAAGTACATTTTAATCTCTAATAATTTAGAAATAGTTATTGGGTCATGATTAAATCGGTAAAATGAATAAAAATGCATTTCATAAAATAATAAAAGTTTAGCCTTTTTCTTGGCTTAGTAGTACCATGTCTTCCCCGTGATCTGGGCTTCCTGGATTGGAACCCTGGTTCGGACATGGTTGTCCTTCCCCTGTGTTCTATCTGTAAGGTTTATAAATGAGCCCCACTATAAAATAGGTAGTGCAAGCGGATGTATGTGTGTGTGCGTCATCTTAATTTGAGCTAGAAGTCAGACATCTGCCCTCGGGTGCTGCAGGGTCTTTACCCTCAAAAGCTTCTGCACCCCCTTTCCGTGGAAACACGCACACGACATCATCATCAGTAAAAGTTTAAAAAATTAAATCTAGCTTTCCTCAGAAGTCCAATACCTTTGTTAAGCCTATAGATAAATATTCAGAGGTAATTTATTTTGATATAGAATTTCGTAATATCCTCCTGTCTTATGATATTTCGATTAATCAAAAGAAATAATGCCACAATCATAGTTATTTGGAAGAAAAAATGCAATCTTTATCAATGTTTTTTTTATTGTTATTTCTTAGAAGCGTTTTTTCATAAAAAGAATCTCAACTTGAGTTATTTATTTCTTTAAAACAAAATAATTATTCTGGTTCTAAAAGCATGCACAATTAATTAAACGTCTAAATTTCAAATTAAAAGAGATTTCTGTCACAATGGCTTGAATAGTTTTGTAATATCTTTTGTGCAACATTCTGAAAATACAAATAAAAGAATTAAAAATTTTCGTTCGATTTTTGAATAAAAAAGTGGAACAATTGATAAGATAACTTCAAACAACTATTATCAATATTTGTCTATGATAACTTCAGCCCAAAAGCCTTATTTTTTGGAAGAGGAACCTTCTTGAAATTTACATGGAACATTAAGAATATTCGCGGTATGGGAAATGCTAAAATTTGTATGATTATTCAAGCTTAGGAGATAATACTGTGACATTTTTTTAAACAACAATTTTATTTTCGGAATAATAAACTGTTTCTGTGTGTGTATGAATTATTTCGCTTATATATATATGCAATAATATCTCTTACTCTAATTTAAAACTTAATTAATTTCTTAATTTTTATTTTAATTTAACTCATAATAACTTCATTTTACGATGGTCTCTTTTTTCCTTATCCAATTTTATCTTTTTTTATTTAATTAATACTACATATGCTCACTAAAAGTGCCCTCTTCTGATAGTTCTCACGCTCCGAGTCAAGGAATAAAAATCCTTAATGTTTTCCACGTCATTTAAAGGCACCTAAATTTCCTGTCCTGATTCTACACGTCCTATCCCAAACAGAATCTCATTGTAAAAGGCTTTGAAGGGAAAATTTCGATCTCTTTTGCTCATCTTCACTTGTATCGCGATGTGAACTGATGTCAGTTCATCATCGCTGCTTGTATATAGTATGCCTCTAGGATGAAATAAAGCGGAAATTTGAACAGTTCCTCTGTTCGGTCCCACAATTGCTAATAGTGGAAGAGAGGATCATTATAATTAAAGTTCCCCTACTCAGAAAGCTCTAGAGATGGTTCTATGGCTCAAAACGAAACAAAAGTTCACTAGTATGCAATACAAGTGATGCGCTGCATGGGAGAGAAAAATCCTCAATACGATGAGCTGAGAATCTAAAGTCCTTTTTGAAGAATTTTTTGTAAAAGTAAAAATAACGGAACATTTATTCATTACTGATAAAATTACATTTCGCTAATTTAGAAAGCTTTGACGGGATCTATGGCTCCAAGCATTGCTGAAAAATAAGATAATTTCGTGTGAAGCAATTTAAATCAACTTGTGCATTCTTGAGGTTAATCTCAGAACCGTTGGATCCGTTGCGCATAGCATAACCCCTACACAAAAGTGTACAGTCATGTTCCGAGGTTATTATCTAGCTTATGAACTTACCACCACAAACAAAAATAAAACATTCCTCTGTCCAGCAACAGAATTAAACCACGGCATTGTGCCTGCTCAGTGAACCCTCCATTATTTGCAATCATGCATTACATTCTCAGAGCTGTATTTTCTACCGTTTAGCGTAAAATGTCCTGTGGAGTTGAGAGGGTGTAAATGCTAATTCTACTCTTCAGATTAGAGATTGTCTGACGGTTGTTTTTAGATTCAGAGTGTTTCAAAAATCAATGGTGTACGGTCAGATGATCGTGGTAGCTAGATGTTTTAAAAATAACAGCATCTCATACAATCTTGTATACAATAACATGGTAAGAAAATCCTAATCGAGAAATATAAGATAGTGCACCGTCCTGTATGTAAACGATATTTTAATTTTTGTGTATTTCATTTAAATTGATCAACATTGGTTGTAGTAATATGCAGAAATTTACTTTTACCAAACGTGAAATAAATTTTCCTCTATTTTGCTTTTTTACAATCTGCAAAAAACCTCTAATGTAAGATATTAATGCAGCTCCCCTTATTGACAAAAAGCTGATTTTTTTTTTTTTATTTCTGCAGAGCTCATTATTTGTACTTCATACGAGTGAAATTTTGTTTTGTTTGAAGCCATAGATTTCGAACTCATTTTGGTCCATCTGAACTCTTCAGATTTCCCTAAGGAAGAAAAACACATTTCTAAAATTCAGCTGTCTACTTATAAACATCATGAATCAAAATGCTTTAAGATAGATTAAGGAAATTTGGCATATGAACTCAGCATCTAATTTGAAACATTTCTATTCGGTTTTAAGCGAAATTCATTCAGTATCAGAAAAAAAGGTAACTATAAAATGTAAAGAGCAAGATGAATAAAATTCTGTACACATATTTAGCATCTTAAATGCAGATAAATGTCAAATTTTGTATCAAATCCGACTAGAGTACAGAGCGTCTATCTGCCTTAACTTTTACAAACATGTAAATGATTCAAAAATACAATGAGTTGTATACATGAAATTTTGCATGTATTACTAAAATTGTAATTCTTAGACAGTTTTTGGTTTCAGCCGTTCGAAAATATTGTGTCCAAAACTTTATGCTTTATCTCCCTCTATCACGAAGCGCAAAACTCACCTGTGAGGGAAAATAAAAATCTAAGCACTCTTAGTGTTCATGCTCTAAGTTCAAAAGTTTATGGAGGAATACTAAACATATGTTTTATAATGACTAAGTTGTACTATAAAACATGCACATTCTCTATGAAAAAATCCTGTGATTGATTTCTTCATCTTCAATAAAAAGATCAAATTTGTTCAGAGAAGAAAAAAATTAATTTCATCAATCTATGTATTTTGATTTAGTTTTTTTAGTTTCTTGTAATGCTGTTTAATTCATTCTGATATTCACATCTAGATAAAAGCTTTTTTTTTTCATTTTGCTGCGTTTTAAGCAATTGCAAAGAGCAAAATCCCCCCCCCCCAATTTTTTATACAGTTTAGGAGAATTGAAGATGCAAGCGTGTGTTTGTATGCTCGCGCTAAAAAAATAAAAAAACAAATGTCAAATAAAGAAAATGTGAAATAAGACTACATCATTTTACATTTCAATTCCTTAAAAATTGTAATTATTTCATCTGAGATTCATTTACTATTTAATTAATTAAGATGTTTAACGTATTCATATCGTATTTAGAATTTTTTAAAAATAAAGAACCATATGTCTAAAAAAAATATGAATATGTGAACCTAGAACGTATTATTTTACATTTCATAATTCTTAAAAATAGGATTTATCTAAATTTTCACTTATTTGTTATTAAATTGAGCAAACCTATTGTTGAATTTCATTTTTATGCCAGATAAATAGAATTTTCACTGATTAATTCCCATTTTTAATAAATATGCCTGTCCAAAGACGGTCTATTTCTTAAAAAAAATGTCAGCCCTATTTCCGAATGAATAAATTAATTCTATGAATTGTAAAATAATAGGATAATATTGTCCTATTCTCAAATACAAGTAGTCAGGTCTGTTTTCATGCATTTAGTTGTTTGAATTCTGTATACCGAGCAATTGCTTAAATAATATCGTGGATATTGAGTAGTTATGAGATATAATAAATAAAATGAAACATTCGCATTTTCACAAAATTACTAAAATAAATGAAAATAAAAGCAAAGCAAAAATGAGTCATTTTCGCGTTGATTGCTTAAATCAAAAATACATTAAAATATGAAATTAAACAAACCAGTCATTAAAACATTAGTCTTATTATGTATATTGTCTTGGCCCGCAAAATATATAAATCTACCACTGGAGGTAGGGTTAAAAAATAAGGAAAAAAAGATGAAAAAAATATTAACTATATGTTAAAAATATTTCAAAGCCATATAAATATCACCTCAAATAAAGTGTTCGAGAAAATCTAAGCTCAATAACACGAAAATGCATATTTTCATTTACATGCGATCCCTATAAATGTCTCGAAGGCCGCGAATTTAGCTTCATCAATTATTACTTATACAGAGGGCCAGCTCTTATCGTTATTGATTACTGAATTTTTTCATATACACATTAAATTCTACCTGCAAGATTATTCAAATGATGAGAAAAATTGTATTTTATGTAATTTGGGGAAATAAATATACTTTTGCAAAAGTTAAAAAATCTATCAACTTCAATTCCGCTGCTCTGTCAATCATATCTAGTAAAATATTCACGAAATTTATACATAACGTAAATTGTCAAGACGGGTCTAATTATGAAACGAAGAGAATCATTAATACTTTTTAAATAAATAATCGAAATCACCGAAATTTTAGTAAAAAAGGTATTTGAGGTAAAACCAATTTTAGTAAGATGCATTTAAACTGAAGTGAGCTTGTTTCGATAATATAAATAAACAAAACTCGGAAGATTAAATTAACCGAGGAAGATAATCAACTGATGATGAAATTTTTTTAGAATCTCGCACATTTTATATAAAAGTTCGATAATGTTTCAGAAAAATCGATTCTACATCCTATATTATTTTATTTTCACTTTCTAATATCTCCAGAATGTTTGATATTTTATCGAACGATGGAATTAAAATATAATTTACAAATCGAACTAAGCGAATTTAATGCCACAATAGTTAAATAATAAAAATAACAAGAATATGATGTGTGTAATGTAATTCTGTGTTGGTGGATAATCAACGTCTTGTTATAGGGCGTTTTCCTATAATGATGAATTTGTTTTTGATTTATGAAAGATATTTTCTAAGGAATCGAATTCTGTGAGTATTCTTTTTTTCATTTTTCAAATTTGAAATTAATTCGGTTTATTTAGAAATCTCCGAAGCAAGATGAATTTATAAGGCAGCATTGTCTAAATGGTAAAAGAGAATTGGTTAGCATATTCTTGCCAAGCCAAAAAAAGTCTTAGTCAGGCTTACCACAATTTACCAAACTAATTAATATTATAAGATTTATTTTTTTTAAAAAAAGATTAACATATTTGAAGACAGATAATACATAAAGATAACACTTTCTTAAAAAAGTTTCTGTTTGTTTGTTTTTGCCATGCATCAAATTTAAAATTTTAATTAAATATTTTCTGCAATATCGTTTGTCATCAAATATGATATTTGTACTTTAATATATTTACTATACTTCTTTGTATTATAGCATTTAATTTGGAATTCATTTTAAATTGACAATCATTTGAGATGAGTCAAGTCATAAACACTAGTTTGAGAATATGTTATATAAGATTGGTGAATGTTTTACTTAAATTTGAGAGTTGTATAATCAAAGTTTTACATAGCTTCTTGCATTATAGTTATTACTGCAGCAAATAAATTTTGAGAATAAATAAGAATTATATAAAGAAAAACTTAAAAATAGGTTAAAAAATTAGTAATTAATTTATTAGAGGATTAAAGTTCTTTTTTACTTTAAAAGATTTTTTTTTCTGTAAACATTTTAAAAGGGGAATGTTTAAATTAAAGAAAGAAACAATTTGCATTCTTTCTCTAAATGAATGTAATAAAGATAAAACTAATAGTTTTTTTAGTTAATAATTCACTTTTAATGCTAAAAATATAATAGTATGAATTATTTGTTTTGATAATAAACAAGAAATAGCATTTTATGTATTATTAAAAAATCTCTTGAACAAACATAAATAATTTGTTTCTTTCATTGTTTAAATTTTTAAAAATGTGCATGTGAATTGAAAATTATAATTTTATTTTGTTTTGTATGAAATTTGCATTTGAAAATTATAAAATAAAGTCCATCCAAATTATTTTGTGTTATTTTTGGTGTTAACTTATAAATTTTTAGTACTCAGTTGTTAATTACATTTACTTAGCAATCATAAATTTAATATTATTTTAAAGAGTAATTATTTATTATAGTTATTAATTTATAACTATTTATATTATTAACAATTCAGTATGATAGTTCTGTCTCTGACATATGTAAATCATGTGTATGTATAAATTTTAAATTTGCTTTAAAATTTTTAAAGATAATTGATGCAATATTGAATGGGAAAATATGCTGTTAAATATATGATTTTAAATATGCTGTGACAATAATAACTAAGTTTTTTTATTTAAAAAAAATACAGAGCAGAGTGAAATAATAATGATTGAAATTTATATATAATGATAAATTGCTGAGTGAAAGGCTATACGAAGAAAATAATGAAAGAAAAAATAAAAAGAATCCTTGGTGGAAAATTTGTAATTCACAAATTATATGTTTTCTTGTCTTACCAGTTATTTGTAGACCTTATCTGTCATTATTCATCTGATGTATCTCGTAACATTCTTTTGAGGTGTGCCAGTAGATCACATTTGTTTGCTGATTTATTCAAAACAAACTGTTCGTACAAAATTCTGTAAACAGCATTACTTTGAAACAAATATGAAATAATAATAATAATTATTAAGAGATGCCCTTTGTTCATATGATTAATGTAAAGGAAAGTGAAATATAAACTAAAAGGAACTGTATTTAATGTATCATCCTGTAAGAATAATAAAATTGATTTAAAATTTAAACTGTCAAAAGTGTTACAAACTTTGTTGCATCTAATCCCCCCTTGTTGTCTTTCTTAATAAATATAAAATAAGTGTGCACATGATTTAAATTAATGAAAGAAATTTAATTTCTGCTATTTTTGGCACAATATATATAGCTATATCTTGTATCAATATCTCCTATACAGAAGGCTTTGGTGTTGAAATAAAACATACCTATGATGTCACATATTGTTGGATGATTTAGAAGGTATTGCTTATTTTTCTTTGTAACCTAGTTTAATGCTCCATTCCGTCTCAAAGGATAAGTGTTTTAATTATTTGTACTTATAATTATTCAATTTTTAATTAAATTTAACAACTGAGCACCTTTATTTTATTTATTGTTTTGTTTTGCAATGTTTCAATATAAAAAATATAAAATATAAAGTTTCATAAGTTGTATTTTAAAATGCCGAGACAATTGCAATAAAGGAAAGAAGGTTTCTATTTTATTTTCCTGCAGCTGAGTAGAACTACATACAAAAAGGACTTTATATAAATAAATTCCCCAAAGCTTCTTTATTTACCTTAATTCCTCACTTGAATTATCACTCTATCAAAGTTTAGAACCTAAATGTATTATTTTATGTCTAAATCCATACATTATTTTAACCTTAAATTTAAGCCAAAAAGTTATCTTTATATTTATTCTGAAGAATAATAATTATTATGAAATGTATTTTATGATGTAAGTTTTATTTTTTATTTTTCTGATAGTCTTACCACTGATATAATAATTAGTTACTTTCGTTTATAGGCACGTGTCCTCTACTTTGCTGGATACCATTTGAAAGCATACAGAAGATTTTATTTAGGAAATTAACGGAGAGATAGTAGCATCAATATAGTATTATTTAAAAGACCAAATTACATGTAAGTGCAGTACTATTTTTATCAACATTATTATCACCTCAAATGAATAATGAGCAAAAATAGGAAAAAATTGAAGAATGAAAACTTTCAAAGTGCTTAAAAGAAAGTATCATTTCTAAGGAACTGTTTGATTAAGAAAAGAAGAAACTAAATGAAAAGAAAATATTTGTATCATGCTGTAAAATAAAGCTTGTGAAAAAGAAGGAACTCATTGAACTCTAACATTTAATTTTCAAAAAAGGAATCAATAAATTATGTCACTTAGAATAGAAGACATACTTATTATAAATGCTTCAGCCATGATCAATAGCAATTTGGAATTAAGAATATAGTTTAAAAAAAAAACTCTCCTATCAGTCAGGTAAGCAAAATTTTCCTTTCAAAGTCAATAGTACTGTTGTAATACCTGAAAATTTAAATCATAAATCTCTATTAATAGCTTCTTTAGGTAGATTCCTTATAGGAAAATGGCCCATGGTTTACATGGCTCGACTTTGAGAACTTTTTTGTAGATCTTCCACAATCAGAGTCTCTTGAAAATAAAAGCACTCTTCATTCTTATGTTATGCTTTGCCCCTGTTATTTTGTGAACATAATTAGAGTAATTTTGTTTAGATTTTAACCAGTTTTTAATATAATATAAAAACCTTGGATAAGTTCATTTTGGCCATCTTGCTCAAAAAGTATGGAAATATTGGAAAGAGGAGTTGAAATATTCATTTTGCTGTGATTTCCTTAATATTGAAGATAGAAAAGTAAATAAATTAGTGCCTTATTAAGACAAACAAGTTTTGTAATGAAAATTTTTTCTATAGCTATTATTGCTTGAAAATTAAGAGAAAAAAAACAGCGGTTTTCAAGCTATAATTTTTACTATTTCTATCAATTTATATGCCAGTTTGGAAAAAAAATGAGATTAAACTTCTGCTTTCTTTTCATTGCCATAGTTTAAATTATGTAAATGCATGTGTAGTAGAGATTAAAAGCTTGAATAAAATTAATTAAATGAAAAAAGAGAAAGATTTAAGTGGGGAAGAGAAAGATTTAGGGGTAATATTATGTAAAAATAATCAATTTAAAAAGTTCCAGAAATTGTATGTTTAGCAGTTCTTTTGGATATATTTATCATGTTTAGAAAAATACCGTTTGGCACCCACAATGTGCTTCCATGTACCCATTCTCTTCTCTAGACATTTCTCCTTTTAAAACAACCTAAATAATTTTCTAAAATTATATTTTCATCCTGACAATACATACAAAACTGAAAAAAAAAAAAAATCACTTTTGTTCTCACTGAGTAAGGTATTTAATTAACCAGTAAGAATTTGAAATTTATCAGTTGTTTGTTTCAAGTGTAGTCAACTGCTTTAAATATAATCATATATTGTCAAGAAGATTTAATTCATACTTTGCTTTTCAAATAAAATACTTATAAACTGACTATTATAGTTATTAACCTATTTACTTCCTGGATATCAGTAATCTTGCAAAAATATAAAATGGATTATTTCTCAAATTTTGAATTGCATTTTGCGATATTCATTATATGAAAAATACTTTTTTTATAAAATTATGTGTACTGTGTGTAAGAAACATAAATTGTGTTATTGACATGCAGTTAAGACCTTTTGTGGATTTTGTGGTCCTTTGGTTTTATGTCTGTTACATTACTGAGAATATATTGTGTTAAAAATAGTAAAAGAACCATTATAGCTTTTACCTAAATTTAGGTACTTGTATTAAATCTATGATAGGGGTTAATCACTAAAAATATCATGTTAGTTTATTAACTATATATATATATATATATATATATATATATAATCTTAATTTCAACATTAAGTAAGAAAAAGGGATGTTTCTTCTTACAGTTTAATTAAAATCATAAAATTGTATTCTCTATAATTGATTAAAATAAAAATAATTGCAAATTGTAGTTAATTTTTTCAAAATTATTTAAAATACAAACATAAAATTTTAATTCTTGCTTTTATAGATCTTACCTTTGTTTAAAATCTTCAAATCTTTTAATAATATTAACACTATTACAAACCTATATTTTTATCATATTTGCTTTCTTAATATTACTTATTTAACAATAAATATTGAATTATGAAATAGCTATAAATTCATTATCTATAGTTTCTTTAAAGTTTATTAATATTTCATTGCTTTGGTTTAAAAATTGTAAGGAATTCGAAAGCAATAATGTGGGGGAAAAGGAAATGCCTTAACCTATCAATTTTCTCAGTGGTTTCTTTTTAAACTCTTCGTTAATTTTATTGGTGAGAAATCTTTTAATAAATTTAGATGAAGCATAAACACTTGATTCAGGAATTTTGATTACATGTGTATAATTAACCATCATCATGAAAAAAAAGACAAAAATGTCATGTTTTTGCAGACAGTGATTCACCTCCAAAATATATACATAATCTCTAAATATATATATGCATCTTGAAAATGTATACTTATATACAAAATAATTAATATCCAGTTTATAATGGAACAACAGAAACTTCAACTAAACAACTACCTTTGTTGAAGATATTATTGTTAAATACATATAGTTTACTCTATATTTATTGAATGTCTCTTCGTGCATATAAATTTTTCCTCTAAAATTATAAAAACTTTATTCCTCTTAAGATGTAAGTCTATAAATTGAGCATTCATATGAAAATGTTTTATACATTATAAAAATAAAGATGCCTTTAATGGAACTTTATGCTGATAAGAAAGTAACAATGATGATTTATGTAATTATCATAAAGTCTGATTTAAGTTGTAAAGGTTTTAATATTATAGATGCTTTATATAATAACAAAAATGTTGCAAAGGTGATATATGTTTTCATCATTGTTTAAAAACATAGTACACATAATTTCTGTAATATAACCTTTGAAGTAGATCAGTTTCATTGAACTATCCTCTAAAAAATTGAATTACCTTGGATTATATGAGATTGAATTTAAAATTATTGGATTGTAAGTTATAGTAATTTCATTAAATGAATGACTATACACAATTTGAATTCACCTCCCAAATTATGCATTAAGTATAAACAACATTTAAAGACATAAAACACATAATTCCTGTAAAAATTCCTTAAGCAGATCAATTTCATTGAAATAATACCCAAGTAGTGGATTATTTAGAATTGTTTTTAAAATTGCTGAAAAATGAATGAATAATCACACATAATATCAATTCAGCCCCTAAATTATGCATTAAGTATAAAATCTGTGCCAGTAAAATATCCCTTTGTTGATGGGTTTTTTAAATGAATTCTATTCCTATCATAAAAAAATATTCAAAATAACTATTTATTATACATATATATTTAAAGAAAGAGACCAATTCTTTCATTGTTCTTATTTTGATAGCTCAAACAATGTGTAAAGCAAATTTTGTGACATTAAAATATCTATATGAAACTGAATATCACAGTATTGTGAAGTATGCAAAAAAATTGGAAATTCTTACCCACAGCAAATAGAGTAAAACAGAATGCAAAATTGATGTATCATTTTTAACATGGAGGAATATATAATTATAAAAGCCAAGCATTTAGACAGAACTTTGAAACAAAATTAATTTTTCATCCTTTGTGATTTTGTCTTTAAAAAAACTAATATAACCATTAAAAAGATGTTAATAAAAAACATTAAACAATTACTTAGTTTTCTTTTATGGAATTAGATATTACAATTAAAGAGTTTATTAAATTGATACATTTCTTCTAAAAATTCTTATAAAAGACTTTTATCAAAATATTGTTAATTTCAATGAAAGTGTATAGTTTGTTAAAAGATTCTGTAATGATAAAATTCATAAATTTTTGAACAAATTCATAAAAAAGAGAATTGTTGAGATATATTTTTCAATCTGATTTCAGTAAATTATAATATGTAGTAGCATATCTTTATCTCAGCAAAATTTAAGCATTTAGGTATTTCTTAAAAGTAGAAACCATTCTCATCATATTATATGATTTGTTTTTTGCATTAAAAATAAAAACTCAAAGAAATTTTCCATTCTTTATTTCTATCTTTCCCTTTAACTATATTTATTTGAAATGCATATCAAGGTATCCTAAAATTCCTTAAAGATTTTCTTAGGTTGCTGTGGTGGAGATATCTATAATAATGTTTAATATATATATATATATATATATATATATATATATATATATATATATGTATACTGGCACATACGAGGAGTTATCCAAAAAATAAATTAAAAAGCAGCAGTATTTTGGAAGTAGAAATTGCGGGTGGGAATATTGTTACCCAGAGTGGTGACAGATGACGCTAGTTGTCTAAAGACCTTATAACACGGTGAAATTTCGTCACCCTTTTCCGTTTCTACCCTCAAAAACCGATTAAGCAAGTTTCATAATCGAAAACTTTTTCTAACCAGCTAGAAAATGCCGTCGGAAATATTGTCCACAAACGAAATTCAACCAATCATGTGATACTGAAATGACGTCACACAAGTGACGTCACTTTCGTTGTCGTTTCCTGACGGAAAGTGCCGACGATATTTTGCCGTGTGATAAGGCCTTTATATCAGTCGTTCAAGCAGGTAGTATTTGTACCGTGACCTCAAACAACGATAGTAAGGGCGAGACAAAAGAGAGGTCTGGAGCCGCCTCCCAAACAGCCCCTATTTTGCTCCCAGTAACTATTTCCGTTTCACTGCATTGAAGAAACACTTATCCGAAACAGGTTCATATCAGACGGTGATGTTTAAAAGGTTTGCAAGAACTTATTCATTAGCCATCGACCTGATTAGTACCGAGACCGGTTAAACAAACTAGTCCAGCGGTGTAATAAATGCCTCAACAGGTTCCGTGATTATGTAGAGAAGTGACCACCACGTGTCTCTTAATAACTATTTGTATCATGTGTATATAGTTAATAAAGCATTTTTTTTTTTGCTTTGTAAACTTTTTTTATATCACCCTTCGTATATAGAGATATACTGGTTTATCTTCACATTTAGTAAAGTCTAGATTACAGATACTCCTGTTTAAAAATGTCGAGTCACTAATAAAAATATCTTTGCAGACTCTATGATTTGTGTGTGTGTTCTGTATATGTTTTTTGTTTCCTTTTGTGAAAATCGCTCTTATATATATAAAAAGGGGAAATATACACCTGTAAGCGATTTGTTTATTTTCATGCACATGAATGATGCAAAAAAAATATAGTTGGTGAAAAGCTCGAACTGGTGATTTCGTTGAATCTCCACAATTCAGACATCCCTGCAACTGAAAAATGCTATTTTTAAAATTATGTCTGTCGATGAATACGATCACTCAAAGACGCTTTGAGTGGACGAATGCAATCCGAGATAATGTCTTTTCTCCAAATTTTAGATTTCTATCAAATCTAATAAAATTGTGCTGTACTTATAATTGAGATTTAATTTCAGAATCAAGCAAGGATGAAAAAGTTTTAAAATATTCCCATTTTTAAACACTGTTGGTTTTTCTTATGACATAATATGA
>JAPMOQ010011588.1:34791-50211 GCA_026543055.1 Argiope trifasciata
TGTAAAGTAGTGCACGTTATATGTCTATCTAAATTCGAGATTTTAGAAATTTTGCTCAGGATGCCACTAAAACCAATTTACATAAAATATTTAATTGAAATTCTGAACAACCAAAAACACAGGTGAATTAAATGATCGCCAGAGACAGCTAGACATAAATATAAATTACAAAACTGTTGTCAGATTAAAAAAATTGAATAATGTGAAGCAACGGAAATAATATCTAAAGTTATAACAAATTAATTATTTCTTCTGTTGATTGTCAAATGATACTAATAAAAATGAAAGATTATTTAAAATTAAATTATGCTAAATGATGAAGTAAAGATAATATCGTCTTTCAAATGATATTTATAAGATAATATTTAAAGTAAAAGTTACGTATTTAGCTTAGGGTTTAACTTTATTAGTCCAACAATTTGTTTTATCTTCATTTTGCTATCTGAGAATATAGTACAAAAATGGGTTACTGCACTGATGGCCATATAAAATAGATGTGTTGAAAATATGTAACTTAATATTCTTAAATTGATTTAACATTGGATATTTCAAGATAGTAACTTAATATTACATATTTCAAGATAGTAACTTAATATTGGATATTTCAAGATAGTAACTTAATATTCGATATTTCAAGATATAAAATGGATATTTTGAAAATTTATAACTGAGATCAAAGTGCAAAAATTAATAGCTGCCCTGACGACTATATAAAATGGATATCTTGTAATTTAATAATCTGACATTTCAAGATTTAAAATGGATATCTTGAAAATCTGTAAATAATCTAGTTATTTTAAAATATAAAATATATATTTTGTAAATCTGTAACTGGGAACAAAGTATAAATATTGACAGTTGTATTCACAACTATATAAAATGGATATCTTGAAAATCAATTGAAATATTGTCCTCTGAAGAAATCTTTATAAATCAGAAATATAATTATTTTGTATGCTTAGTAATTTTCAAAATATGGGAAATAAGATTTTATTACTCTTTGAAGTACACATTTTTGTAACATTTAGTTGTTGACTTTTACAACCCAAACTAAAAAAAAATTCAAATAAAATAGAATTCGTACGATATTTTATCAAGCTTTTGTTGAAAAAATTCTTGCTAAATTCTTGTATATTAATTATCGTTGGAGACTAGTTTGATCACTGCAGGTATTGATTATGCTTTGTTTAAATCGTTTAGATATGACTTCCTGTTTATGAAGTTATATCGGTTTATCAGATACTAAAACTATACTATTTTAATTATCTGTCATATGTTACGTTTATTATGTGCATATACCTTTTCAGTGGAAACCAGTCCCATGATATCATAATCATGATTGTTAAAAACGTAAATACCTTGTTCATCTAACTAACGTGATGTTGTATTTTGCTTTTTTACTCATCTTGTATATTATTCAGAATTCTACTTTACTCATCTTGTATACTGCTCTTAATTAGAATTCTTTAACTTTCAGCAATGAAAAAAATCATGTTATCATATATTGGCTGTAACAAGAAAAGCAGTTTGAATTTCTGAGCAATAATATAGTCAATAATTGAAAATTAAATAAACAAGTAATAAAAAAAGTACTGCGCTTCAGTCCAACAGTTTAATTCCTTCTTATTTTCTTATATTATTTATGATCGGTTGCCGCTTCAATAATCTCAGAGCTTGCTGACAAATTTGGGGACCAACTGGTGACGTATTTGGCGACCAAATAGAAGTTACTGGAAAAATATATTTAATTAATTATTATTTGAAAAAAAAAACTGTATTAACATCAAGTGTCATCCACTACCAGTTCAAAAATTGTATTTGAACTTGAGTATTTTGTAAACGATTGAAAATTTAAACAAAATATATAAATAAACATATAGAGAGAGATTGTGAATTAATAGTAGGAATTGAAAAATATATTTAAAAATTTTACAAAATTCAGGATAACAATTACATAACTATTAAATTTGTTAAATTACTAGCATCAAAAAGATTTTTTTTTAATTTAAAATGGTGTAACATTTATTTTTGTACTATAACATTTTGTGGAAGTTATAGCTGGAAAATCCAAAATTCAGCTTCATTTTTAAGTAATTTAATTTCTAATTAAATTTTTTTTAATCGTTTGGAGGTGCACATTTTTGTCCTCCAAAGTATATACGTGCCGAATTTGGCAGCTGTTAATTAAACAATCTGACCTGTAGAGCATCAACAAATATACATTCTTCTTTAATATTAGCAGAGATAGAGATAAGTAAAAGCTCTCAAAAAATTTAGCATCTAATAAATACGTGCTTCAAAAAAAGGCAGTTGTTTTAATTCTAAACAACTTAAAAACCTAGATAGTTAAAAGTCTACTGAAAATCTGTCCTACTATTGGTGGCGTCGCAATTCTACGGCAAGACTATTTTGTTTAGCATTTTACCATATTATTTATAAGTAAGTAAGTGAGAAATAAATGATATAAAATATTATAAAAGATACCTTATTTTCACAAGATATTATATAATTTTTCCACATTCAATTTTCCATATTTCAATTCATTTACCATTCAATTTCTTGAAGATGTAAAAATATCTTAGCGTATTTTGGACTAATAAAATGAATTAGAGCTTGTGCTATAATTAATTTTTTTTTTTTGTAAATTATTATTGAAATTTACTTTTTTGTATTAATTTTGTTGGCAACATCTCTTCTTTAAAAATATTGCCAAGAAAGAACTATGTGCTTACTTGAATTCTTGATGATGTTTGATTGGGCAGCAAGTTTAAAAATAATTATGATTTAAACTGCGGAGTTTTCGTTTTTATTTCGTACTAGCCGCCTTTGGCGACCAGCTGGTTCGCCATGAGTAAAGCGTTCTAAAATTTTCAATTAAATTACATATTCATTAGCCTTGAAGTAATTCCGGGCATTGATTGACCTGAAATTAGTATTTTCTTTAAGATGATGGACGGAAAGTTCTAAAAGTACACCTTTTCCTAGTAATATTCTTTAATTTTATAAATCCGTCAGTTTTAACCATCGGTTATGCTTCCAAAATATTAAAAAAAATTTCGATGATGTTGCCAAAATATTAAATATGTTTTTTTAAAGAAAGCGAGAAAGAGAAAAAAAGTATTAAATTAATGATGCAGATATTGCAAACGATAACATAAATATGCCATTAAGTCGGGATTTCAATGCATATCCTGTCAAAATTCAAACAAGTTTACCGTAAACGAAGAAGATTTATTGAGTTAATGGTATACATATTGCAAACTATTGTAGAAATCTTTGCTTTGCATTTATTTTTCAAAGAAAATATCACATTTTATACTTCTTTTATTTTATCCAGTCACGTGCTGAAAGTTGCATTTCTGTAGATTTATTTTGCGATGATATTTTTTTTATTTGAACTTCCGGCATTCTTTTATTTTATCCAGTCACGTGATAAAAACATGGTTAAAATATTTCTTAAAAAATTCATTAAAAATAGAAGTTTACATTATAAATTAAAAAAACTGATACCATTAGAAAGCTAATTTTTTTATCTTTAAATTGATATAAAAATCATGTTTGTGCAATAATATTTTCGGAAGTTATAGCGGAAAAACGTCGAAATTTCGCTTAAATTTTAATTAATTCAAATTCTAATAAAAAATTCGAAAAAAGGGCTCCGAGGTGCACATTCCGGACCTCCAAGGTATACATGTACCAAATTTGGTAGCTGTAGGTCCAACGGTCTGGCCTGTAGAGCGCCAACACACACACACACACACGCACACACACACACACACATTGAGCTTTATTATAAGTATAGATATATGGTTCTTTAAATTGCTTTTACTGCATTCGCGAAAAAGTAATCAGCAATACATATAAAGTTTGCACATTTCGTTCTTTCTGGACGTAGAATGAATTGTTCCAATAGCAGCGCCTTGAATGAGATTTCCATCTGATACCTCAACGACAGTGTTCTCCATCCTACGCTTTGTTTTCCCTTCTTACGTAATAAGAACGTAGGCCAAAAAAGATCTTTTAGATTATTTTTTTTTCAAAATTTAAATATTTCTGTTCGGCATTGTAATAATTGTCTTTACTGCTTTCAGGTTCAACGATCTAGAGTGGTTCTTCTTGGTAACCATTTTCCATCTTCTGGCATTTCACAGACCAAATTAAAAGACGTTTTTCGTTTTTTTAATAATATCTTTGAAGCTCTGGCTTCTTATGATAACAAGGAAGAATTTTTTTAAAAAATGAATCATTTATTTATTTTCTGAATTGTGTGGTAAAATATTTTCCTTACATTATACCTTTCTAAAAGCTATTTAACCTACACGCTCAACCACAGAGTTCTTGCAAGTTCTTTACGTAAACAACGTGTACTGGTATTGTCATTATAAAACAGGAGCATAAGAAAATGGAATTCTTCATGGAAATGTTTCTTAACATTAAGAATGCTGTAATTGATGATGATGTGGATTCTTATAAATGCGCTTTGATGAATTACATAGAGAAATCTATGAACTGTGAAACAACCAAAAAATATCAGCAAAATGCCTATGAAAAGTTAGGTAATGTCAATTTAATTTGCCTCGCTTGTAAATCTTCTGCAGTAAAAGTGCTTGAATTTTTACTTATGAATGAAAACCATGTATGCATTTTACCCAATTTGACTAAAAAATGTGATGTTCTGCCTAAAGAAGAAGACGAGGAATGCCATAATGCCATTTATTATGCCATACGCTCAAATAAGAAAGATATACTTGAAATCCTTTTTGGCAAATGGTTGAATGACTATTTTCGAAAAAATTCTGATGGATTAGATGATCTACTTTCCAAAGCATTCAAAGATTTGACTGTCAGGAATATTTACATAAACGAAGATATGAAGATTTACGTAAAAAGCAAACTAGCGGATTTTAGATTTTTCAATGAAGTTTCTTCTCAGAAGAAAAATAAATTAAATTCTATTGATGTCCAAAATCTGAAAGATCTTGCGATAATTCGAATAGATTCTGTTGTGGAAACTATTACTTACCTTAGAAAAAAATTTAGGAGCATGGAACCGAACGAGCAATTCATACTCTCTTCGAAATACATTGCTAAAAATATTCATATGTTGAAATCCTGTCTGAAATGTACATGTAAATTGCCATGGGAAGAAATCGAATTTTGTTTAATCATTTTCATCCGTTCTTGTCAAAATTGTTTCCAAAAGTATCCATTGTACCATTTCATTATCAATAAAGACAGATTACTAATGCACCTGGTAAACTTTTCAGATATTTTAATAAAATTGAAAGACAAAATCAAAGTGGTTGATAATAAAAAATTTGTAATGTTAGTAATCGATGAAATGGAGGACATTGAAAATATTGTAGATTTTAAGGAACTGCACGATGACTTCAGGCTAGTTAGGGACCTGTACTCTCTTGAGAAAATAAAAAGTTGTGTAGATTTGGCCATGACTGCTAACATCACCGAAAAATGTGATCAATTAGCTATCGTTAGGTCTCTGCAAGTCATCGGAGAATGCATGAAAGATACAACAGATTCCCCCAATTTATCTACAGAAACATACGAATTATTATTTTCATCTTTACCCATCGATATACAGGATGTTATCACAAAACTGAGAGATGATTTATCTCATGAAAAATGTCTTTCCGTAAGGTATGGGATTGAAATGAGCGAACAAAATGTTTTCCAAAGAATTAAATCTGACATCACTGAAATGAATTTAACAGTTTCCGATATTATTCGAAGAAAAAAGATCATAATTATTAGAAAAATATTTACTAAACTGAGAGATAGTAAAGACGTTGACACCATGAAATTACTTCTCAAGCAACATCACATATCCGCAATTTCGTTGCAAAACGATTTAATAGAAGCGCAAAATTTAAACCTGAGCGAAGTCGAGCAACTAGAAAATTTGGTTTTGGAATTAAAGAGTGAGATAAAAAATCAAATTAATAACTCTATAAAGCTTTTTCACCGAATTCAAGATGTAATTCAAATGACTTGTGCGGAAAACCCATCCGATGTAAAAGGTTTATTTCAGGGATTAAAATCTTACATGCCCTCTGACCCTGAGGATTTACTGAAAATTTATTCAGATTTCGGATCTGTCGCTTCAAATTCTCTACAAACTGAAATTGGACCGACAGATAATGGCTTAAGAGTAATAACAAAATTTAACATGCCTGAAAACGTAGAAAAATATAAAGAAATTTTCATTAAAATTTTCAACAAGCATGGATTAAAAACATTGTTATATTTTCTTCAAAAAATGAATTGTTTCTTAGATTTTTCAGACCTTTCACACTGCATCCCTGAACTCGAAAGAGGAATAGAAGCAATTTCAATAGAAAAGGATGAAATAAGAAATTTTGAAAGAATGATTACAAATTTGAAAACTGACTGTGATAAGAAAGCAAATCGTGTTGAAGAAATGTTTCTGGAAGTTCATTCTCTAATCCAAAGCGAAAAAATGAATTTCAAACATACTCAGAAAACATTTCTTGATTCTCTTGAGAAATTAATATCAATAATTCAGTTTGATAATGATGAATGTTCTCAAGTATTAGAAACACGTATGCTTGATTTTCAAGACAGATTTCAATCTCTGGCCTTACCTCAGCTCTCAAAGAAATTCTCAGATATTTTCCGAAAGATCACTTCGGAGTTGGTGAGAGAAAATTTTGCTAGAGGAATACCTTTCTTGACTGCTCTATCAAAAATACATATTTTCTTAGAATTCCGCCTTGGTAAAATCAAATGGATTAAAGAATTCAAGCAAATCCTTCAAATCCCAAAAGAAGAAAAAGTTCAAAAATCCGTTAAAAAAATGCCTCAAAATAAAAAATTAAAACATTTGTTGTCCGATAAGCTCTCTTTACTTGAACAGATTGTTAAAGAATATTATGAAAATAAACAGTTCTTTGAAAAATCGCAATGTTCAAATAAGAAATTAAAATTGCTATCTATTATTGAGATGTTAACATTAGATTCCTTTAGTATTTTAGGATGCAAATCCTTACCTAATCGCTTAACTCATAACGCATTCTTTTTAGATAAATATTATCCAGTAATAAATGGTAAGAATTTACGCAATCATTTAGCACATGGGAATGCGTTAGTTAGCATTGTATTAGAAGATGAATGCGTAGATATCGTTTTAAATGCAGAAAAAATGAGTACTTATAATTTACTGATGTCAAAACAAGAGATTGGTAAAAAGGTGAAAAATGATCCCCAAATGTTAAAAGATTCTTTAGACGAAGACCTCTTCACTGTTAGCCAGCAACTAAAGCTTTTTGCTGCATTGATCGAAGGTAAAAATGAAAAAGTGAAAGACTGTATTAGTAAGGGATCTGATGTCTTTGGAAGAGATATGCATTCGCAAACTTCTTTGCATTTTGCTGCCAAAGGCCCTTGTCTAGCAATTGTAAAGTCTGTGTTAAAATTTAATCTAGATGTTGATGCTGTTGATATCAATCTTCAAACGGCTTTACATGTTGCTTCATCAAATGGAAGGCTTGCTACAGTAGAATACTTGATTCAAGAATCGAGATCATTAATTAATTATAAAGATATATGTGGAAGAACACCATTACATCTCGCTTCTATTAATGGACACACTGACGTTGTAAAATGTCTTTTAAAACATGGCGTTGAAATGTCATCTAAAGATCTCTTTGGAAATGCTGCACTTCATTATGCTATCATCCACAATCATTTAACTATTGTTAACATACTTTTGGAAAAAGAGTTGAGTGTTCATGCTAACAAAACTTTTTTCGGTGACACTGCTCTACATTTAGCATCAGGAAAGGGGCATATGAATTTAGTTGTCAATATGCTGGAAAAAATATCTGTCAATTTTAAATCGGATTTGAATTTTAGTCCTTTGCATTACGCTGCGAGAGGAGGCCATGCTGATGTTGTACAACTCTTAATATCAAAAGGTGCTGAAGTTGATGCAAAAACTCTGAAAGGAACCACAGCCCTTCATTTAGCTGCAGAAAAAGGTCATCATACAATAGTTGAGATATTATTACAGCATGGAGCTGACATAAATGCGGCTGACTTTAATGGTTTTACTGCTCTCTGTTTTTCTGTGAAAGGTGGTTTTTTAATTACATCCAAATTTTTACTGGAAAGGGAAATGGTTGTGAATGGTGGTAAAAATTATATTTGGTATCTATTAAATTTCATTACCGAAATAGGAACATATTTTTTATGGATATACAAAGTTTTACTGGGAAGGAATGAAATCACCGATGGAATTAAAAATTCTTTGTACAAGCCCATAATTTTGGCTGCCGAATTCGGTCACTATGAACTTGTTGAATTACTGTTGCCTCAATGTAATACAAGTTCTAAGCTTTCGGCTTTGCATTGGGCAGCTTTTAAGGGTCACCTGCGCGTTGTGGAGTTACTAGTAAACAATGAAATAAATGCAGAATGTGATGATAATGGATATACTGCATTGCATTTGGCTGCATATGAAGGACACACCGACATTGTTAATTTTCTCATTTCAAAGGGATATATTAAAAGAATCAATTCAAAAATCTGGAGGAATGAACTTAAGGAGAACTCAAGTTATGAAGTCCAAGATACTGCCGTATTATTTACCAGTGGTAGGAACGAAATTGATGATGTGTTAGAATTTTCCGGTACAACAGCCTTACATCTTAGTGCCTTTAGAAAACACAAAGACATTGTGCAAAGTCTTCTGAAAAATCAAGCTGATATCTATATAAAAGACGACAATGGTATAACTCCATTACAAGCAATTATTGTAAATGGCATGGCGGATATTCTTATTAAAGAAAACGTATCTATTAATTTCCCTGATTGTGGTGATGCAGGTCCTTTACAGTTAGGAACCTCCCAAGGGGATCTCAAGTTCGTTGAATATTGCATTAGAAATGGCATTCAGGAAGGCTGCATAGGAGATGCTAAAAATAAGGCTCTTGCTGTAGCAGTTTATTTTGGTCATGAGGATGTTATGAATTATTTAATTGAATATGGAGCGTGTGTAAATGCTATCAGTCCTGACGGCTTTACACCTCTAGACTTAGCAGTAGAAGCAAAAAGACTGAACATAGTGAGAGTTTTGATAGACAATAAGAATGCGGAAATCAGTGTACAAAAAGAAAGAAAATATTTGCTTTCAGCAATCAAAAGTGGACATGAAGATATTGTGGAATATTTTTTAACTAGACATCCTGAAAACGCTGCTTCGAGACCTGAGTGCCGTGAATTTCCTCTCCATACCGCAGTGCAGTATGGCCACTTGAATATCGTGAAGAAATTATTAGGATTACAGAAAAGGACCGACATTAATGACACAAATGAAAACTTTGCAACGCCACTCCAGCTTGCATCAGGACAAGGCTATAGTGAAATAACTCGACTTTTGATATTAAATGACGCTGATCCTAATGTACCAGACCACAATCCACCACTTCATCTAGCTGTTGCCAATAGCGATTATGAAATTATTAAACTTCTAATCAAAGCTGGAGCGAATATCACAATGAAAGATGAAAATGGCATTTCTGCCATTGGATTAGCAATTAAGTGTAAGAATCTGGAAGTAATGGAAACACTGTTGGAGCTTTCAAAAATCGAAATTAATTTCAAAAGGGACAATGATCTCACTTTTTTGCATGATGCTGCAATATCAGGGTCTTTACAAATAATCAAAAGTTTAATTGAGAAAGGAGCCATTATTAATGCCCGAGATTCCACTGGTGCCAAACCTATACATATGGCGGCAAAGGAAGGGCATCAAGATATTGTGAAACATTTTCTAGACGAAGGAATCGATGTTGGAGATATAGGAGAGAATGGCTGGTGTTTACTGCACTATGCAGCAGCTGGAAATCAGACAGAAATTTGCGAATTTCTCCTCTTAAATGGTCTGAATGTTAATGCTGTTGATGCACATGGTTGCTCTCCTCTCCATATAGCAGCGCAAATGGGTAAAACAGAAGTTTTTCATATTTTGCTTCGTTACGGGGCTTATTTCGACTTTCTTAATAAAAGAAACGAAACTCCCCTGAATGTTGCAATGGCTTCAAATTCACCCAAGAAATTTCCTATTATAGCTTCTTTGACATTTATTACAAGTTTATTTTCAGCAGTTGAGAAGAATGATCTTCCAAAATTGAGAGCTTCACTGAATGAACTGTTGAGGCTTTCAAAAATCAGTTATACAGATATAAAAAATGCAGAAAATTTGTCCCTTCTCAACTATGCGGAACAGAAAGGCCATAAGGATATCTTGGACTTCCTCTTGAAATACAATGTGGATGGAAATTATTAGCCATCAAATCTCAGCGTAATTAAGATTATACTGAGAGTATTAATTATAAACAGTATCGTATTAACTATGTATTGATCGTATTAACTCAGTATTGATTATATATATTTTTTTCTTTAATATTATTTTAATACTTCAAAGCACTCAGCAGTCTGTACTTTTTAAAATGATATATAAAATTAAACAGACTTAAAAATTTTCCTTAATTGTAAAAATTAATTTATTGAATTGTTGAATAAGCTCGCGCCATTTTCCAATCAATGTCGTTACCGGAATTGATTACGTTTGTTTATGATAGTGAAGCATCTATTTTCAAGTTCTATAAACAAGTTTGAAAATCAGTGTGTGTTATTTCGCGAAAGTACAAACAGCATTATTTTTCATCGCGTTTTATATGTCAAATTTCGTGTCAAAGAAAGAGTATTTGCGTGAAATTTTACTGCACTGTTTTATTCGAAAAAAAAAAAAAAAATGGAGTTGAAGGTCACAGAATTCCTGTTCTGACTGACGGCGACCATGCTCTGTCTGAAAAAATTTGTAGAGATTCGTTTAGACACCTTAAAAATAATAATTTTGACATTGAAGATGAAGAATGCTCTGGCGCACCGAAGAAGTTTGAAGACGAACTGATATTAAATGCTAGCTGAACTTTCAGAGTCGTTAGAAGTTGATCACACGACAGGTTCGAAACGTTTGAAAGAATTAAGAATGATTCAAGGCCCTTGGTTGCCGTACGAGTTGAAGCTGGGAGACTTCGAACGGCTTCTTTTCAAGTGTAAACAATTGCTTCAACGGCAGCAAAATTATATATAGAATGTTTTTGCCTCGGACTTGCGAGCATATGTGTTCAATGATCGCGTGTCTATAAGATTTTGTTGATGTCTTTTTTAAAAGGTGCAAAGGTGTTTGACTTTTATGTTTAAGAAATTAACACCACCGATATCAAATCAGTATGGTTTGCTGATTTGATATTGGACAAAACTTTTCAATAATAATAGCTGAAGTAATACACTCTTTTGTTCGATGTTCTGTCCCGAATTTTACGATGAAGTTAATCAGAATCCAGTTCCTCAAATCCTTGTATCCAATTCACCTAATCTTGATATCCATTTCCCAAAATCCTATTATCCAATTCACCGGATCCTGGTATCTAGAGAGTCTCTTAGTTTCTAAGTGGGACAGCTGGACAGTCCCTTATATCGTTTTTATTGCAAACAAATAAAAAGCATTCAAATAAAGATTAAATCTAATAGTGATGTTTAAAGTTATGTAAATATTTTTCTTCATATTATAATGTTATGATCTCCAGAATTGTTTGAATCGAGATTGTCTTGAATTGAGTACTATTCCGAGTTGTAAACTGCAAAATTTCTTCCTTTTTTGGACAGATCATTTTCGCAACCACTCTTGCGAACTAATGATTTGCTATTATTTTGGATGGTAGAGGTATCCAGTATAAGTTCTGAAATTCTCATTTTCTACAAAATTGTAGAGAAAGTACATTTATGCCTCCTGTAACAAAATACTTTGACTAACTTCATCTTGTGAAGGATGTTTTTTTTTCTTTTTTTTTTGTATTTTAAATAAGTTTTTTTAGGTCCATGGAAAGTATATTTCCCACCAAATCCACCAGTGTTTGTATGCAGTATGTATTAGTCAGCAGACATTCTCACAAATTTTTCGATAAACTAGAAAACGAGATGTTTCAGTTTCTTATTTTACATGAAATGATAAGTCTTGATTTATTATTTAGTGATCAATTTATAAAATTAATTAATGAATCAAATAATATTTATCTAATAAATTAAATGAAATTATTTTCTTAAATCAATCTCAACTCTAAATTCATTTTAATATACCATTACTAGAAAAAAATAGCCCTTTAAAAGACTTAAGTTTGGATTGCATATTCAACTTCATCAAAATAATTTTTACTTTTTGATCCTTAATTATTAGTTTTAATGGCATGTTTGAAAATAGAATATCGTTATTGCCTTTATGAGATGCTAATCGATACAGTTGTTTTTAGTGATTTATTTGAAGTTAAAGTCGCAAATTGTATTATTTTACACACATACATCTAGATATATATATATATATATATAATTCTATATTTTATATACCACTTTTTTGTATAAACGCATTCAAAATGTTGACAGATTTCAATGGAATGCATGGAGTTTTAAACGCAATTGCCTTTCTAAAGTGCCTATCATTGCTTGTTGTACTTCAATTGTATATATTTTTCTATTCTATACTTTTTATACTAGCGTTTACTGTTTTATAATGGAGTTTTTTCTATATTCTGTGAATATATATATATATATATATATATATGCATGCATGTTTTTGTATAAACTTACATGAAATACGTGAAGAATTGTAAATTGCTCTTATTTTCCTCTGGTGCTAATCGTCGTGTAAATTTTCATTATTTTTTAATTTGTGTGTATTGTATTATTCCTAATTCTGATTTATTAAAGAATATTCTGAATATTCGCATATTTAACTTTGCTCAAGTTTAAATATATGCCAAATAATGATTAAATCAATGGGATGCCTAAGAAAATAGCTATGATTGCTAAGATGCTAGTCATTGCTCATTGTTTTTTTAAGTTTTGTGATTGTGATTTTATCTTGTATAATTTTATATAATCAATGTATATATTCATAATTATATTTAAATTCCAATGACATACTTAGAAAAACTGAAAATTGCAAATCTTTTTTTTTAATGCTTGTCATTTATAGCTATGCGTTGTGTGATTGAGCATTCTTTTTTATATGAAATATTCATCATGCATTTGCCGTTTTAGCTTGATTATGTTTATAGGCTAGCACATTATCTTGAAATTGCTGTAATTATAATGAAAAAACCCATTCTAAATGCTTTTCAGAGCGGACCATTGTAAGCAGAGCTGCTACATTTAGCGCATAGTTACTTCTTGGGGTAAGGTGATCGCTTTGAAAGAAAATTAAATTAAATTGTAATTAATTTTTTAAAGTCAAAAATTTTAATTAATTTAATTAAAATTTTAATTTTATGCAACTAAAGCAGAAAGAGTTTTAAATAAATGATACTTTAAAAATTTAATTATTTAAATTTTATTTAAATGAAAAAATTATATTTTTACTAAAAAAATATTTTTTTCAAGTTGTATTTTAAAAGTAAGATTTTTTTTCAGTAACTTTGAATCACATCATGGCATAAAAATAATTTTCACTCCACCTTTAAAATTTAAATATAAATTTTTCATTACTTATAAATTTTGAAGATTTTTTTTCTTTCTAATTCTAAAGTTTTATTATTTTAGAAAACAAAAAAAAAATTTTATTACTTTACGAAACCAGTTTTGATGAAATTCATGCATTTTATTAGATCTTTCTATAGGGTGAAAGCAGATTTTTAAAAAAAATAGACATATGGAGTGTTAAGCATAACCATGCTACAATGTTTTGGACTAGAAGTTCGAATAATTTAATTTTTATCCTCTAATATATACCAGATTTGTATATCTTCTACATAATCGGGTATGAATTTCATTGAAACGCTTATTGATTTGAGGATTATAATTTTTGCTCCAAATATTAGTGGCCATCAAGCATTTTGAATCATTCATTTCTTGTTTGCTTTAGTTTATACCTGTTTATATATTTTATGAAATGTATATTTACATATTTTCCTTTTTCTGCATCAAATTTATACCAAATGTTGATGGAATCCAATGGAATGTTAAAAGAATAAAAACTATATTTGCCTTAAAAGCAAGGTCGTAATTATTTGTTAAATATTAATACATTTTACAATTGTGAATTTAATTTAATCTTGACTTGTGTTGTTTATATTCATAAAAATAAAATTATAATTATTTAAATGTATTTTTAATAACCTTCGTTTAATAATTAACATGTTTTGTATTCACATTAGTATTATTCGGAAGTTTTCCGAGATTATCTGAGAAAATTACATGCGTTTTTCTCTAATTATATGATATGCTGAAAAAACACATTGATTATCAAGACCTTTGTGAGTTTCATACGCTGGAGGTACTAAAGATTTTTAATATTCTAATATAAATATTTTTAATATATATATTTATAAATAATAATTAATTAATATTCATATATGTAAAATTATTTTATTTACTAATTTAATAAATCATTAATTAAACATAATAAATAGAAATGCAGTATAATTAGGAATTAATTTAACAAATATTCACTACATATAAGTAGGGTTTCGGTAAAAATGTTCATAATTAAAAAACTTATGAGGAATACTCATCACATAAAAATGTTAATTACTATTAATATTTAATTAACATAATATTTAATGTTAAATAAAAAGGAAACAGTTACCCCTAAATTTTCCATCTTACTCCTAAACAAAGTTACTATTCCTTCTTTATTTTTATAAAAGGCAAGGCCTTTAGCGCCACAAATAGAGATTGTTTTTCCCCCATGATAATGAAATGATAGCAAAAATGAAGTTGAACACGTTTCTTTATAAAGCCAATAGAGATTTGTTTTAAATCTATTTTTAGGAAGTTACAATAATTTTTATATTTGCCTTTACATACGTTTTAATACTATTTTAAATCTATAGACGTAATTTAATTCTTATCTTTGCAGGAGTTTCCTCGATATTTTCTACAGTTTCTAAACTAGAGAGTAATCAATCTATTGATGTAATATTTTATAATAGTTTTAGTGCTACAAAATGTGGAAAAAGAATGAAAATTTTGCTTTATTTAGGAGTCGAAATCCAATATTTAGAAATGAATAGAAATACAACTTATTTTTTAGCTCTGGAAATTACTTTATAATGTATTATTTTCTGAATGAAATAATATATTTCATTATATTATGAATGAATAATCTATTTTATTGATTTCCTTATTATGAAATAATATATTTTAATAATTACTAAATAATATATTTTTTCAAAAAATCTGCAAAATTTTGAACTAATTATTAGATAAACCTCTAAACTAGAAATTTTTTTCTTTATACCTTTTCTAATTACAAAATAAAGGCTCTTTTTATAATTTTACCTCTTAACTAATGTATTTTCTCTTCATAGATGTTTTTTTTTT
>JAPMOQ010011588.1:55211-75571 GCA_026543055.1 Argiope trifasciata
TCTTAACGATTTTGAAATAGCAAAGAAATTTATTAATGCAAACGATGTGTCAAGAAGGAAATTCATCGTCTGTTTTTAAAGATCATCAGTTCAATTGATATTCTCATTTAAATGTTTCAAAAAAGCTTCAGATATTAAAATGATTTTACTTATTATATTTTATACAAAAACAAGTTTTTAAATTAAAAATATTAGATAATATATCTAAAATATTAGACATTATATTAAAAATATTAGCATCTTAATCCTGAGCAACGTCGGATTCTTCAATCTATTCTATACTAGCCGCCTTTGGCGACCAGCTGGTTTGCCATGAGTAATGCGTTCTAAATTGTTCAATTAAATCCTATATTCATTTGCCAAAATTTAAGAAATAGTTAAAGTTAAAAGATTCAGTTATTAAGTAGTTAAAGAGTTGGTAACTTTAATCGGAAAAACTTTTTGAGTTAAATGCTCTAATAATTTATGGATTATTCTTACCAAATATTAAAAATGTTTTTTTCGGTGATATTGCAAAAATATGTTTTTTAAAGAAAGCGAAAAAGGGAAAAAATTATTGAATTAATGATACAGATATTGCAAACGATTATAGAAATATGCCATTAAGTCGGGATTTCAATGCATATCCTGTCTAAATTCAATCAGATTTACTGTAAATAAAGATAATTTATGGAATTAATGATATAGATATTGCAAACAATCATAGAAACCCTTGCTTTGCATGTATTTTTTAAGAAAATATCACATTTTATGTTTCTTTTATTTTACGCGGTCACGTGCTAAAAGTTGCATAGCTTTAGATTTGATTTGCGGTGATAGTTGTTTTTTTATTTGAACTTCCGGCATTGTTTTATTTTATTTTATCCAGTCAATTAAAATTTAAGCGAAATTTCGACGTTTTTCCGCTATAACATCCGAAAATATCATCGCACAAACACGATTTTTGCGTCCATTTAAAGATTAAGAAATTAGCTTTCTAATAGTATCAGTGTTTTATATATAACTTAAGCTTCTATTTTTAACGAATTTTTAAAGAAATATTTTAACCATATTTTTTAGCACGTGACTGGATAAAATAAAAGAAAACAATAACGGAAGTTCAAATAAAAAAAAAACTATAATCGTAAATCAAGTCTAAAGAAATGCAATATAATAAATAAATATAATAAAATAAAAGTAATACTGGATAAAATAAAAGACTGGATAAAATAAAAGAAACATAAAATTTGATACTTTCTAAAAACATAAGTGCAAAGCAAAGGTTTCTGTAATCGTTTGCAATACCTAAATATAATAAATTCAACAAATCTTCTTTATTTACAGTAAACCTGTTTGAATTTAGACAGGATATGCATTGAAATCCCGATTTAAGGACATATTTCTATAATCGTTTGCAATATCTGTATCATTAATTCAGTACTTTTTTTCCATTATAAAATGTGATAGTTTCTAAAAAAATGAATGCAAAGCCAAGTTTTCTATAATCGTTTGCAACATCTAAATCATTTATTCAATAATTTTTTCCCTTTCCGCTTTCTTTAAAAAAACATTTAATATTTTGGCAACATCACCGAAAAAAAAAACATTTTTAATATTTTGGAAGCATAACCGGTAAATTATTAGAGCATTAAACTCAAAAAGTTTTTCCGAATAAAGTTACCGACTCTTTAACTACTAATAACTGAATCTTTTAACTTTAACTATTTCTTAAATTTTTTATGATTTTAAAGAAAAAATAACATGTCAAAGGGAAAAAATTAGGTTTTATCACTTATTAGGTTTTTTAGGCCATCATTTTGACAGAAGATCAAATTTTAAAAAAATCAACGATTACTACAAATTCAATCTAAAGAAATGTAACTTTCAGCACGTGACTGGATAAAATAAAATAAATATAAAATGTGATATTTTCTTTAAAAAATGCGAGGCAAAGGATTCTATGATCAATATTTAAATCATTGATTCAATAAATTATCTTTATTTATACAGGATATGCATTCAAATTCCGGTCCAATGTCCAATTTGTAATAGCTGAATTTGCCTAATAACTGAATCTTTTAACTTAAACTATTTCTTAAATTTTGTACTGATTTTTAAGAAAAAAATAACATATTTTTATCTATACTTATAATAAAGCTCAATGTGTTTGTGTTGGCGTACTACAGGCTACACCGTGGGATCTACAACTACCAAATTTGTTACATGTATACTTTGGGGGTCGGGAATGTGCACCTCGGAGCCCTTTTTTCGAATTTTTAAATTAGAATTTGAAATAAATTTAATCTTTTAGAATTGTCCGTCCATTATCTTAAAGGAAATATTAATTTCAGGCCAATCAATGCCCGGAATTACTTCAAGGCTAATGAATATGTAATTTAATTGAAAATTTTAGAACGCATTACTCATGGCGAACCAGCTGGTCGCCATAGGCGGCTAGTTAATAATAAGTGTCTGTTTTGTCACCCTCAACATTTTACTGTGTATTCTTAGAATTAAAAAAGTAGAAAAATATGACAAAGATCATTTAAAAAATGTTTTGATCTAGACGGATAAAATTTATTATACGGTATTTCACCAAACTTGTAGATTTCTATGTTTTGAACAAAATACGTTCAAAAAAAGCTCGTCAGTCCAGCTGTTCGAATCTAATTAACGTAAGAACAACGAAACAAAGAAATTAAGATGGATGAAATTCTCCTCACTGATTTAACATCTATAATGTAGAAACCTATCGAATTTTGAGGCAATGAAAGAGTTGACCGTCTGCCGGTCTGTACTTTCAGAAACATATAAACTTGGTAGCTCAAAAATGCAATGACTCCAATATATCAAAATTGATATGTTTTTTTTGTGTGTGTGTGTGTGTGTGAGAGAGAGAGAGACTACAAGTGCAGTTTTGTGTCAAATCTTTGCTCTAATCAGCTGTTTAAAAATTTCTAAAACACAAATTCAATATTTAGATACTAATAGCGCATGTTAAGGAATAATCGCCAAATAACTCGCCAAGTACGGCACGATAAATTCATTAAAAATACGAAATTGACTCCAAAAGTTATTCCAATATTTCGTGACTGTTATACGCCAGTGCCTTGCAAGGCGTTCTCTGGTATAACTCTTTTCCTAGAGAATAAGTTTTAGTGAGACTATTCCCAGTGGTTTATGTTTTTGTTTTGATAAAATGAAAATTCAAAAAAAAAATTCTTTCTGTTTTCTTGAAAATGAAATAATTTTTTCGTTGCCATTTGAACTTTTATTTATGAAACGTATCCTTCTTAATTTCAGGTGCAACATGCTGAGAGTGATTATCCTCACCAAGCTACTTCTGATTTCTCGCTGCTGCAAGAATTCATTCAAAGATATCTCAGCATTCTAAGATAATATAATGATATTTAATAATATTTATACTTTAGAAAATAAAAAGTGAGACATTTTATAGCGGATCAATTAATCTGATAATTTATTTTTCAATTTATAAAACAAAAGAATTTATCCCATTTTCAGAAGAAAAAAAAGTTATATTATTTGTTCACTCAGTCATAAAAGTTCTAAGAAAATCTCACCCTCCATTGAAGAACATATAAAAGAATTATCAAAATAAAACGGATGTACAAAGATATGGAATTATACATCAAAATCCTGACTAACATTAAGAGTGCTATAATTGATGATGATGAGAATTCTTATAAAATGACTTGCGCTTTGCTAAATTACATAAACAGTTGTGTAACATGTGAAACACTAAAGGAATATCAGCAAAATGCTTACATAAAGTTAGGTAAAATCAATTTAATATGCCTCGCTTGTAAATCATCTGCATTGAAACTGCTTGAACATTTACTTATTAATGAAAACTGTGTCTGCAGTTTACCTTATATAACTAAAAAATGTAATTTTCTGCCTGAAGAAGAAGACGAGGAATGCCACAATGCTATTTACTATGCCATACGCTCAAATAAAAAAGAGATACTTGAAATCCTTCTTGGAAAATGGTTGAATGACTATTTTCGAAAAAATTCTGAGGGATTAGATGATCTACTTTCCAAAGCATTCAAAGATTTGACGGTCAGGAATATTTACTTAAACGAAGATATGAAGATTTACGTAAAAAGCAAACTAGCGGATTTTAGATTTTTCAATGAAGTTTCTTCTCAGAAGAAAAATAAATTAAATTCTATTGATATCCAAAACCTTAAAGATCTTGCGATAATTCGAATAGATTCTGTTGTGGAAACTATTATCTACCTTAGAAAAAAATTTAGGAGCATGGAACCGAACGAGCAATTTATACTCTCTTCGAAATACATTGCTAAAAATATTCATATGTTGAAATCCTGTCTAAAATGTACATGTAAATTGCCATGGGAAGAAATCGAATTTTGTTTAACCATTTTCATCCGTTCTTTCAAAAGCTGTTTTCTGCAATATCCGTTGTACCACTTCGTGGTCAATAAAGACAGATTACTAATGCACCTGGTAAACTTTTCTCACATTTTAATAAAATTGAGAGACAAAATCAAACTGGTTGATAAGTGTAAATTTGGAATATTAGTGATTGATGATATAGAGAGATTTGAAATCGGATATTTTAAGGAATTACTGGATGACTTCACGCAAATTAGGGACTTATATTCTCTTGAAAAAATAAAAAGTTGTATAGATTTGACCATGTTTGCTAACATCACCGAAAAGTGGGATCAATTAGTTATCGTTAGGTCTCTGCAAGTCATAGGAGAATACATAAAAAGCACCACAGATTCCCCCAATTTATCCACAGAAACATACGAATTATTACTTTCATTTTTGCCTGTTAATATAAAGGAAGTGATCACTAGATTGAGAGACGATTTATCGCATGAGGAATCTCTTTCTGTGAGATTTGGGATTGAAATGAGCGGAATAAATGTTTTTCAAAGAATGCAGTCGGACATCACTGAAATGAATTTAGCTGTCTCTGATATTATTCGGAGAAAAAAGGCAATGATATTTAGGAAGTTACTGAACAAAATGGCACGCTGTAAACATACTGATGCCCTAAAATTATTTCTCAAACAGAATCACATCTATGCGATTTCCTTGCAGAATGAGCTGGAAGAAACATTGAATTTGGACATAAGAAAAATCGAACAGTTGGAAAAATTGTTTTTTGAACTGGAAAAGGAAATGAGGGAAGAATTAGATTTCACAAACGAACTTATTCGACAAATTCAACACATAGTCGAAAATGCCTGCACTTCGAATTCATGCAATTCGAACTTGTTTAAATCTCATGGTCATGTTAAATCTAAAGGAATTCGAAAGATTTGTACAGAGGAAGTAGTCCAGAAAATTGAAGATTTCTTAGTGCTGATACATATTAATGAGCAATTCTTATCGCTTAATTCAATTTTATATGAAATTGAAAACATACCTAATGCAGGAACATATAGAGAAATTCTAGCTAAGATTGTCGCTATAAACGAATTAAGGAAAACGGAATCTTATTTACATAAAGTCAATTATTTCTCAGGATTTTCTGACTTTTCTCAATATCTTTTGGAAATTCAAAAAGCTAAACAGGATCATCCAATCACAGAATGCGAAATGAAACAGTTACAGAATCTGTTTGTAATTCTTAAAGGTGAATGTGGCCAAAAGGCATCTCGTATGAAAGAAATATTTTCGGAAATGTATTCCCTTTTCCAAAGAGAAAAAATTCATTTGAAAAAGACTCAAAACACATTTCGTGAATATCTTTTAGAATTCATTGTAATAATCAAGGATTGTGAGAGTGACGACAGTTCACAGAGTTTAGAAAAACTAATGGTTGGATTACGGAAAATTGAATCACCAACATTACCATCATATTCAAAGAAATTCAAAGCTGATATCAGTAAGATTTTTCTAAATATATATTCTGAATTTAAAAGAGATAATATTTTAAGTAGAAAACGTTCGAAAAATATTTTTACAAGCATAGCTACTTTTATACGATTTGGAATGGGAGAGATTAAATGGATCAAAGAATTCAAACAAATGCTTCAAAGCCATAAAGAGCAGAAGATGCAAAAATCTCATAAAAAAGTACCCGAAGTCAGCAAATTAAAAGATTTGTTGTCGCGTAAATTGACGTTGCTCGAAGAGGTTACTAAAGAATATCATGAAAATAAACCGTTCTTTGAAAAATCGCAATGTTCACAAAAGAAATTGAAATTGTTAGCTATTATTGAGATGCTAACCTTAGATTCACTGAGTATTTTAGGATGCAAATCCTTACCAAATCACTTAACTCATAATGCATTCTATTTAGACCAAGATTATCCAGTAATAAATGGTAAGAATTTGCGCAATCATTTAGCACATGGGAATGCTTTAGTAAGCATTGTATTAGAAGATGAATACGTAGATATGGTTTTAAACGCAGAAAAAATGACAGCATATAATTTACTAAAGCCGAAACAAGAGATTGGTAAAAAGGTAAAAAATCATCCACAAAAGTTAAAGGCATCTCTTGATGAAGACCTCTGTATTGTTAGTCAGCAACTAAAGCTTTTTGCTGCATTGTCCGAAGGTAATATAGAAAAGGTGAAAGACTACATTAGCAGAGGAGCTGATGTCTTTGGAAGAAATATGTACTCGCAAACATCTTTGCATTTTGCTGCCAAAGGACCTTGTCTAGCAACTATAAAGTTTTTGTTAAAATTTAATCTAGATATTTATGCTGTTGATATTAATCTTCAAACGGCTTTACATGCTGCTTCATCAAATGGAAGGCTTGCTACAGTAGAATACTTGATTCAAAAATCGAAATCATCCATAAATTGCATAGATATATACGGAAGAACTCCTTTACATCTCGCGTCTATCAATGGACATACTGATGTTGTAAAATGTCTTTTAAATCATGAAGCTGAAATGACTACTAAAGATCGCTTCGGGAATGCCGCATTCCATTATGCTATTATTCTCAATCATATCGTTATTGCAAACCTGTTTTTGGAAAAAGAATCCGATGTTGATGTGAATAAAACTTTTCTTGGGGACACTGCTCTGCATTTAGCTTCAGCAAAAGGGCATATGAATTTAGTTGTCACTTTACTAGATAAAATATCTGTCAATTTCAGATCAGATTTGAATTTTAGTCCTTTGCATAAAGCTGCAAAAGGAGGCCATGCTGATATTGTGGACTTATTAATTACAGAGGGCGCTAAAATAAATGCAAAAAGCTTGAAAGGAACCACTCCGCTCCATTTAGCTGCAGAAAAAGGTCACTATACTGTTATTACGAAATTATTACAGCATGGATCTGATATAAATACTACTGATTTAAATGGTTCGATACCTCTCTCTTTTTCTATTAGAGGAGGATTTTTAGCAGTATCGGAGCTCTTACTGGGAGCAGATGTGGTTGTTGCTAACTCTAGATCTTCAGAATGTCCTTTAAATTTAGCTGCCTATTTCGGTCATCCCGAACTTCTAAAATTAATGTTGTATAAATGTGACATGAATTCTAAGCTTTCATTCCTACATTTGTCAGCATATATGGGCCATCTAACCATTGTGAAATTTCTGGTGAAGAAAGGAGAAAGTATTAAGTACGATGCTGCTTGTTGCACTGCATTGCATTTCGCTGCATGTGGAGGACATCCAGATATAATAAATTTTCTGATTTCGAGAGGCTATGACGTAAATGCAAAAATCGTCTGTAAAGAATTAGAGAGAAACATGAGCAATGCTATACCATTTCTCCGTTCTTTCTGTAATTTTAATATTTTACTGTTCCCTGGCTGCACAGCCTTGCATCTTAGCACGTATATGGGACATAAAGACACTGTGCGAAGTCTGCTCAAAAATCAAGCCGACTTATATATCAAAGACGACAATGATAGAACTCCACTACAGATAATCATTGAGAAAGGCTTAGCTGAAATTCTAGTTGAAGAAAAGATATCCGTTAATTTTACAGAGTTTGATGATTACAGTCTCCTACATTTAGGCGCAATTAATGGTGACCTCAAATTCGTAGAATATTGTATTCAGGAAGGCTGCGATATCAATGCTAGAAGTCAGCAGAAAAACGAAACGGCATTATATCTAGCTGTTTTTAATGATCAAACAGAAGTTGCAAGGTATCTTTTAAATTGTGAGGCATCTGTGTGCCATGATGGCGCTGCTGCTCTAGAAATAGCAGTTAAAAGAAACAGAATAGATATTGTGAATATGCTAATAAACAAAAATGTCGAGATCAATAAAGAAAAAGAGAGAGAATATTTGTTGTCAGCCATCAGAGATGGAAATGATGATATTGCGGAATACTTTTTAAACAGAAATCCCGAAAATGGTTCTTCAAGACCTGAATGTGATGAATTTCCACTTCATAATGCTGTTCAGAGTGGTCATCTGAATATCGTAAAGAAATTATTGGAATTAGAAATAATAAATGACATTAATGAAGAAAATAATGAATCTGCAACTCCGCTCGAACTTGCATCAGTAGAAGGCTACTGTGAAATAGCTCGATTTTTATTGGAAAAAGGTGCTGATCCAAATCATGCACCAGGCCGATGTCATCCGCTTCATATGGCCATTTTAAGTGACAATTCTGAAATGATCGAAATCCTTTTCAAATCTGGAGCAAACTTGCTGAACACCGAAGGCTGTTCTGCCATTAAATTAGCAATTAAAATTAAAAATTTGGATGCAATGGAAATACTTTTGGAGCTTTCTAAATTTGATATTAATATAGATGGTTATAATGGTTATACCCTATTGCATAATGCTGCAGCTTCAGGATCATTAGAAATAGTCAAGAGTTTAGTAGGAAAAGGAGCCGTTATTAATTGTAGAGATTCCACAAATACCAAACCTATACATATAGCTGCTAAAGAAGGTCATCAGAATATTGTAGAATATTTTCTAAGAGAAGGAGTCGATATTGAAAGCAGAGGAGAAAATGGTTGGTCTTTACTGCATTACGCAGCGGCCGGGAATCAATCTGATATTTGCAAAGTTCTCTTCAAAAATGGTTTAAATATTAACATCATTGATGATAATGGCTGTTATGCTCTCCACGTAGCAGCACAAATGGGCCAGATAGATGTTCTACACACTTTACTTCATTTTGGTGCATATTATGACTTTTGTAATAAAAGAAATGAAACACCATATGATGTTGCTAAGATTTCAGATATTCACAATATTCATGTTATAGCTTCTTTCATCTTTATTTTTAATTTGTTTTCAGCTGTTCAGAAGAAGAATATTCCTCATGTTGAGGCTCTTTTAAATGAAGGACAGGAATTTTCAGAGTTTGGTTATGCTAATATCAAAAATGCGAAAAATCTTTCCCTTCTCCATTACGCGGCCTGGAAGGGCTCTGAGAGAATCGTGGACCTTCTGTTAAAATACAATGCGGATCCAAATGTAAAAACAGTGAATGGATGCACGCCTTTGCATTATGCTGCCAAATTTTCATACCCAAAAATTGCGAGAACTCTGTTATGCAGTGGTGCTATTTTTAACGCCGAAAGCAATGGAAAGAAAACTCCTTTAGACTTTACAAATGATGGAGACATTACTGAAGTTTTAAATATATTGGATACAATGTTCTCAAAAATTAAAAATAATAATTATTTCATTTCAGATAATTTGATGCCTTTAAAGAATTTGGACATTGTAAAAACTGTGATGAGAGCTAAAAATGCATGTGGTAAAACTCTAACTTCATTCGCGATTATAAAAGAACACCCGGAGGCTCAATCATTAAAATCCCTTTTTCAACCTAACTTGATTATTCATTGCCAGAGAGCTGATAAACTCTGTAAAGAGGGTCAGTTCCACGAATCTTTGCAACATTACAAAATCATCTTAGAGCAAAGAATTGATCTATTTGGCGACGAAAATCCCGGCGTTTTAGATATTCAAGAAATTGTATCTGAAATCCTAATTAAACAAGAAAAATATGACCAAGCTCAAAGTTTGATTGAAAAAATTTGCAGGATTCGAAAAGAAATCCTAGGTGATTGCCATAAAGACACTTTAAAAGCTATGAAGCTAATGGCATTAACTTTTAGTCACAAAGGGAGAAAAACAGAAGCGCTTAATATATATGAAAATGTTTTGAAGAAACAGCAGCAGTTATTAGGATCAGACAACGAAGAAACATTACAAACTCAAAGTCATATTGCCCAGATAATGCTTGAAGGTGCAAAGGCAAATGACACAGTCACCAAAGTCAAGGATTTTGTTTTACAGCTTAAAACTGATATCGCCAAACAACTGTGCATGCTAAAGAAGCCTAGCGAAGCTCTTGAGATATTTAAAGACATTTTTGAAATTCAGCAGAAAAGTTTAGGACTATACCATACTGAGACATCAGATACTTCATTCCATATCGCTTTCGCGCTTTTCATCATCGACAGAAAAGAAGAATCTTTAAAGGCCTTCAGAGAGACTCTTGACCTTCGGTCCCATGTTTTGGGACCATACCACGAAAAGACTCTTCATTCTCGATACTGGGTAGCAAATGCTTTGTATTCATTACGAATGTTTCAAGAAGCATATGAAATTTATCAAGCAGATCTGGAAGCAAGGACATCAATTTTAGGAACAAATCACGTAGATATTTTGGACACTCTGAACAAAATTTCATCAATCCTTTCACAAGTGACTAGTGATTAGAAAAACAAACTAATATTTATGTGAAAACTGAGTATTCTCTGAGACAGGGGGACCCAAATTATTTTCTGAGGCTTCTTGGAAAGAATGTGTATTTGTGATCTCTGAAAAATACAGCGCACTGAGGATTAAGTGAGATTGCCATTGATTCTGTTTCCAAAACGTTAGTTTAACAATTTGACAGCCTTTATTTTTATGTGATAAATAAAAAGCGATATCGGGTTGCTGAAGTTTAAAAAATACACAAGGGCTGGTATATTTGAATCGGTTTATTAAGATTTGCCATATTGAGAACAATGGGAATTTTATATGTTTGAAAAGAAACAATACACACTGGCATATTTTTTGCCTGTCAATTTTATTTTGGAATCCTAAGCGAATGGTAAGATGCTGTACGCATTATTTTTATAATGTGATTATGACATAAATCAAATGTCTATTCTTATCAACATAGAAATAAATAAATTGATTCTATTTTTTAGGAAAAAATATTTATTATTTGTATTTATATGTAATTTTGTATAAATTCTAGTTGAATTTTTAAAGAATTGTAGATACGGTTAGTCGATGCATGTGTTATAATAAACTTTTTGCTGTCAAGTGTTATATGATAAGAGGCTTTTATCTAATACTAGTTACTAATGAGAACCAGTTGGTTCTCCGAAATTAATGGTTGTTAAAAATTTCAATGAAATAATTTTTATAATTTAATCTTAATGGCACCTTTAGCATGATATTTTTAAATTTTGATAAACTTACTACTCAACAATTCAAATTCGTACTATTTTAGAAGCCGTCCAACAATCTATTCATTGTTTTATGCATTTTTTAAATTTCGTGTCTATATCTTTATTCAAACATTTAATTAAATCACAGGAAAATGCAATAGTCTTTAAAAATGGATGCTTTTTAGCAATAATTTCTCGAAATGAAACCTTAATTGTAAATTCAATTAAATTTCTAAAAGTTTATTACAAGAATGCTTTATACTAGAACCTACTCAACATGGAAAAATAAGCCGAATCATCAAAGCCTGATCATGAGCAGTGGAAAAAAATCCAGGATTGCATATATTAGTAACAGAAATGCAAACGATTTGTATAACTCTTTGCTTCAAAATGAAATATATTGTTACAAAATTTGTTTAAAATATCTTTTACTAATTGATTTAAATCAGAAAATAAATATGCATCAAAAATTAATATAATTTAAAAAGGTATTTTTTAATTTTGAAATTGTACAAAAATTACTGCTGTGCTCTAATATTTTCAAAAGTTATGATGAAAAAGTATCAATATTTCACTTAATTTTCCATTAATTAGAATTCTAAAAAGATCCCCCTCTCCACCCAAAACACCATACCGAGGTGCACATATTTAACCTCTTAAATATATGTACTGAGTTTGGTTGCTTTATATTATTAATTCTCAACCACTGTACCTCTGCCCTTTTGCGCACCGCCAAATTCTTAAAGTGTGCCGCCAAATTTTTAGAAATGTATATAGTAAAAATTATATGACTTTTTTTACAAGAAAAATTACGAGTAAAGTTTGTTAAAATTACAAAAAAGTAAACTGTAAAATAAAACTGTTTAAAACGTTAAACTCCTGCACTACTACATCACAATGATAAAAACATCAAACTCAAATTTCTCACTAAAAGTATTATTATTATTACCTTGTAATTTATCCCTTAATAAACGTACTGTTGTTTTTGTAATATGTATTATATTATTTTCTTTTACATTCAAAATAATTATCATAAATTATTTTACACTGTCTATTATAGAAAAGTAAACAATTTTTAAACTTGTCTTTTTATTTGTGTGCTGCCAAATTTTGAAATCATTAAAAGTATGCTTCCAGGGAAAAAAAAGCCGTTGAAAATCTCTGCTTTAGATCATGCACTTGGACCTTTAGAGTGCTCCCATTTATTTTTATTATTAGTAGAAAAGATTTATTTCATGTGTGTTATTTCCACTTGATTACTATGGTTTAAAGATCTTTTTTTCTCAAGGCTCAAACATGATGATTAATACCTTTAAAAATGAATTATCGTGTAATTTATTAATTTAATTAAATTTTAAATCTTATAATAATAATATTTACTGACAGCGAATTTATATTTTAAAAAATCATAATCATTCTAAACTGTTTATAATAATAAATTATAAACTAAAGAAAAAAATATACAGAATTTTTTAAAGCACTCTTTGAATTTACAAATTAAATTATTTTTTTACCGTAGCTGTTTTTGCTAAATTCATTATTACTAATTATTTTATTTTATAAAGAAAGATTTATGTATTTATTATTAGATTTATGTATTATACATTAATCTTTTTTCCATACCACAGATAAATCAAATATTTATGAATTTCAATGCAATGCCTAAATAGTACAAGCAATATTTGCTTTGCTTTGATGTAAATCACTACTTGTTGCATGTATCAATATATTTTATGGTTGACAATTTTATGATAAAGTATTTTGTTTATAAGCATAGAAATAAAATTATTATTAGAATTTTAATTTCATTTTTTTTCAATCATTAACATGCAGCCACATTAGTACCATTCCGACTTTTTTCAAGATTCTGTAAACAAAGATTTTTAGTGCTTTGAGAAGCTTTGTGAAGATTAATCAAACATTTTCATTGCCAATTATGTTGGAATCAGGCATCTTATGGCCCCATTCAAATCGCGGAACATGGCATTCTTTTAATTAATTAATCAGCTGAATTTCACATTTCAGCACATTTTTAACTTAATCGATATATTCATGAATTGTTTTATATTTATTTATTATGTTGACATTAATTTTTATATCTAGACATTATTAGCAGATACTCAATGTTTTTTTAATATTGTAATAATTAAGTGAATATAATAAAGCAGGTAGAACTTGATCATTAACACTTGGCGAAGTTTAAAATGCCAATATTTTAAAAATCATAAAATTTGTTTTTTTTGTAATCGATTTGACAATGCTAATAGCCTCTTTTAAATCCATCTGCCCATGATCGTCTCCTTCCCCTCAGTAATCATAGTCAACTGCCTAATAGGCCTAGGCGGAAATTCACTATCAAATCATTCATTCTGACTATCAAATCATTTTTGGCTTTAAGTTGAATTTAAATTAATGGCGTTTCAAAATTAATTTTTAAGCATCACAAATTTTTAATGAAATGAAAAGACAAAATTGTTAATAAGAGTAAAAAGGATAATTATTAATCGATGAAATAAATAAAATTTATAACATTGCAGAGTTTAGGAATTGAAACAATTTAGAATTTAATAATGATTTCGCTCAAATTCAGGACTTTATTGCCTTGAGAAAATGGTAATGTATTTTGAAATTTGTACAGTATTTTTTAATTATTTTTTCCTGGGATAAATTTTCATATTACTCTGTATAATGCCTAATAAACTTTTTTCGGGGATTACCTAATTACTAAAATACCTGAAAATCAAAAAATATGAAAAAATAATTGGATTTTTGAATAAAAACATTAATAAAATTTTAATTATATGAGTGAGTATGGGATAGAATGCGTTATATAGTTTAGTAATTCTCAACGAACTGAAATGAAGAAAACCCATGCGCGCAACTGATGTAAGAAAAGGATGTTTTAAACTTCGATAGAGTTGATACTGAGATGCTGTCTTTGATGATCGTGAGATCGAATTGATATTATATTTTTACCTACATTAATGGGGTTTTTTTTCTCTCTCTTTATTGAATATGTTACGTGGAATTTTTAGCAGCTTCTAGAGTCATTTTTGAATCAATAATCACCCGTATTTAGTTCCCTGGAATCTAAAAGTGAAATTAAGAAGGCAAGTTAAGGGCAATAATTTATTACTATTGTTAAGATACCGTGCAAGCTGTAACAGTAAGGCAACCGCATAAAAGGTATTTTCCCCTTCTTTTTTTCTTTTTTTTTATCATGTGAGAATATGATGTTGTTTTGTTAAGAAGTTTTTGGATAACTGAAGACAGTTAATTGGAGCTCGAAATTGCTTACTCAATGAACAAATGAAGCTTGAAACCACGTAGGCAATGAATTAAACACAAATGGCAATATTCATCAACATCTTTTAATCGCATGTATTTTTTTATCTGCTTTTACCAGTGTTGCATTATTATCATACAAGCTTCTTTAAAAGCAGATGCGTTTTTAAAAGGTTGACCAGTTTTTGCCAGTATAGCTTTATTATTATGTAAGCGTCTTTGATAGCACATGCGTTTTTAGAAGGTTGACAGCTATGACATCATAGCTGTTATTTTCACGGAATGTTTTTTTTTTCAAAAAAACTTTACTCGCTTTTAATAACAGTTTTGATCAAAGCATTTTCTCTTTTCCCCTGTAGGGAAATATCACTTAATTCATTCTTAAGGGGGAAATATTGAGGGATTTGTTTTAAGATTAGTCCATCATGAAACTGTTTTATGATCTCAGAAATTAGAAAACAGCAGCTTGTGTTTGTATAAATATTTTTTTCATAAAAATTCTACATAAATTAATAAGTTTAAAAATTTATTGGTTAAATAGTTTAACATTTAGAAATCGTATTGTGACGGAAATGCTCGTTATTCAGCTTCCAAACGTGGGATTCTTTTTTGTGATAACATGATGTTTTGATTAGTGGGTTTTGAAGCTCGAAATCGCTTAGCCGATGACTTAAGCATAAATGGCAGTTTTCATTTTCAATTTTTTTCTTGGCTGGCAAAAAAAATATTGGAGCTCTCGTCAATCTTGAAAGAAAGAAAAAAGGCATCGGTTGTTTTTTTAAGTTAACGCATGCGCATTACGTCGTAAATTTCAAACCGGTTTAAGCCAGATTTTAGCTTTTCAGTTTTTGTCTTGGCTGTCAAAAATGTTTTGGAGCTCTCGTCAATCTCGGAAAAAAAAAAGCATATATTTTTAATAGACACATGCGCATTAATATAATCACATGATCAAAAAAATTCTCACATTATAACTTGAAATTTGCAATAGCAGATTTCTCTTCATTTTTTTTATTTTTTATTCGGTGAGTTCTTTCGCTACTATTCCTTTCAGAATACAAAGACTACCACTCTTTGACGATTCTCTTTGCTAAGGAGAGTAGGTGTGGGGTGAAAGAATAGTTTGATATCCTGAATTTGTCCCTATCTTTTATTATTGTTTCATTACAGACACTTTTTTGTCAGTTCTTTTTTTTTTTTACAATCATATGAGTGTCGTGTCATTTCGTACTATTTTATTTTTACTCAAAATTGTGTATTGTTTGTTTATATGACTAGTTCAAGTGACAAAAAAGCTCATTAAATCATATCATTAAATGTGATTAAGATTATCGACCTTTGTTGATTTTAAAATGTTATTAAAAGAATTAAATTACAAATAACACAAAGGAAGTGTTTAAACATTAAAAAATATTATTATTTTGTAAAAAAAATGAATTATAAAATTTTAAAAATAAAAAAATCCATTTATTCACCAAATTTTAATGTTTAGGCCGCTTACAGTTTATAAAAAGGGTTCTAAAGTATTTTATTATGAACTAGAATCTTTTTCACACAATATTACGAGCTATTCACAGTCTACACTTTTTTTTTTTTTTCGCTTTCCAAGTTCCTGAATAATCCGATTTTATTGTTAAATGTAAACATCTCCTCTTTTAATCTTTTCTCTCACCCCTATTTTAACCAAATAAATGCATCTTGGCGCATGTTTGAAAGTGCTAGCGTTTTCGAATCCGTGAATGAGCAGTACAATGAAAATCTGGCATCTGTCTCAATCATTACTCAATAGCTAATTCCCAAACCGTTAAACATGAGCTTATACTTCGACAACAAAAAAGTTCTGATAATGACTAAAAAATTTATATTTTATGCTATTTGTGTCTATAAATACATAATATTGAAAAAATATTGTGCCAACTTCTTATTTTATGAATCTTCCAGTCCTTCATGTCGTCTTTAGTGTAAACCATTTCAAAAAAAAGAAAACTATCCGACATCGAAATATATTGGTTTAAGAAACTTCGAATCTCATTATTTTAAATGAATCAATGGTTGAACACGGAACATTATAAATCGATTGGCGAATCTAAATCCAGGATTTTTTTTAAATGGTCTGAAATAGTGAAATTCAAAGCTTCATAGTTCCGTCAGTGTTTGTCGCAGATGGATGACAGTTTTTATTTTGTTGCTGCTGCTTTTGTTTGTTTAAAACGTTAATCTGTGGAAAATATATAAATAAACATAATTTGTATAGACAAATTAAGCATGGCTTTAAATATGTTATGTGTTTGTCATGTCAGTCATATAAAAAATATGCTTAATAAGTAGTCATGAATGACCTGATGATTTACTAAACATGATTTTTATAGATTAGAACTGTATAAAAATTTTAAATTTATTATTTTCTTGCAAAATTTGTATTAACTCAAATAACATAAACCATAATTCTTTACGCCATTTAGACCATTTTTTTAAATTGGAAGTATGTTCTAATCTCTAACGACTTAGAAATTAGTTTGATTCACAGTTAGAGTGGTCAGACCGTTATTTTTGGTACCATTTGGACATTTTGGCACCAGTTGATTGCTAGAAATATTGGATGTGTTTCATATTCCATGAAATATGCTATAATTTTTGTTAAAACATCATTGAGCAAAACATGTGGAACTTCAGAAAGTAATAGATATTTAACTCCCTAAATTTTTGGAGAGCATTATTTCTGTTTTGATTGCCAATGTACTACTCTCTTTAAAGATCTGAGTGCTTTTCTAAAATTTAAACATTTAAGAGTAAACTTAAACGTTTTCCCTGGCGTAACTTCCAAAAATATTATAGCACAAAAATGATTTCTTATATTTGGTTAGAAATTAAAAAAATTATTTTTTCAATGAAAGTAATTTTTACTCCTTTTTATTTTTTCTATTTTTGCTCAACTTTTTCAAAATTTCTAATTCCTATTTAACAATACTGTATCACATTGTTGAAATGAAACTCATATCGCTTTCACCGTTACGTAATATTTCACTCTCACTTTTAAACCAAAGACAACTAGTAAAACATAAAAATTAGTGAGCTCAAGTTAAAAATATGATTTTAAAAAGAACGAGGATATGCCTGCAAGAAAACTCAAGAAAAAAATATCCAAAATGAAGCAAAATAAACATTTGAACAGAAAAAAAAAATCAAATGATTTTATAAGATATTTTATACCTATCTATATTTAAGGAACTATTATTGCATTTGTTTACTACAAAATGAAAGTGAAAGTAATTTTATTTAATTTTCAAAGAAAACGGTTTTATCATGACTTCAAGAATGTAAAAAAAAGAAGATTTGATTGTTAAATATTGCAATCGGATTGGATTTCCCCTTTACTGAGAAGCACACGTCGGTAAGCAAAGTTCAGAACAATCACTCATTGACATTTGGGTCAACCATCTTTGCATTGAAAAAAATATATGTGTTTGCTTCATTTTCAGAAGATTTATTTTATTTCAAACATTTTTTGAAATTTATTTTAAATATTATTTATAAAAATGTCATTTTTATTGTTATAATGAAATTAAAACCATTCTTGTAACCAGTTTTTATTTACATTATTATTCATGTCAATTAAATATTTTTAAGTACTTTTGTTTAATCGCTTCTAGGATAGGTTCTCTCTTTGAAAAGATGTTGGCACAAAAAAGTATTTAAAATTGTCATAAAATATTTTCCAAAGATCAAAATCAAGGAATTTCAAATTCACATTTATCGAATTTTTATGAAAATAGCTTCTGTATGGCAAAAGGTTTTCCGTATTTTTTCTTCACGACATCTGTAAGCAAATTCTTGAATGACTTCTATAGGACAGCATATATAACTATTACCGTACTGATACTGCATGATATCATAATTAGCAAAATTGTACAATGTATTAAGTTAGACTGTACCCCGACGATTGTTCGGGAGGTTTTAGGTAATCAGATATTCATCACCAGCGGAGGGAAAAGCAGTTTTTTTAAAATATATATATATTGAAACATTTACAAACACAGCGGGAATATTTCCCATGAAGCTTTATTACATACTTTATAATAAAAAATATTATTTCCCCTACCTCTCATATTCCTACTTGCCTAAAATTTTAGACTTTGTATAGGGTGTCCCAAATTAAAGTTACCCTATTCAGAGCTACACACCGCCGTAACTTTTCATCCGAAAATTCTGAAATTTTGGGTACGCCTTAAAGAAGGCATGGGAAAGACATTTTGCTAAAAAAAATTAGTTCCAACTGTCACCACTAGAGGACGTATTATCAACTATTTTATTATAAGAATTACACATTAGCTTGGAATTAATCCAAGACATGTTCGATATGATGGCCACCATTGTCAGCTACCCTCTGAAATCTGAAAATAGTGTGTTCAACAGTAGAGCGTAGTGTCTACGTTGAAATATTGAACACTTGAAGGCAAATACTGGCTTTAAGTTCAGGCAATGTTCTCAGTTTGTCACGGCCAACCAGATCTTTCAAATATCCCCAGAGTCAAAAATCGTATGGATTAAGGTCTGGGGATTGGGGAGGCCAAGCATTATTGAAGTGGCGGCTTATTACTCTTTCTTATGTAAAATGTGTTTTCCGAATATTTTTTACACAATTTGCAGACTCCACACAATTTCCATTCAAATTCCAACAGAATTCAGTATATTTCGTGAATAGATTTCGTATTAAATTCGTTTAGTTCAAAACATTTTGACATAGGCATATATCATTTCAAAATATGTTTTCAAATTTTATGACTCGTCAGAATGTCTCATTCGAATATTTTGATGATTACAATGCTCTCTTTTCGTATACCTTTGTATGAGAAAGTTCAAAAACTTTTCATTTTGTAACGGATGGGTGGGTGGGTGGAAGGTATAAGGCAGCAATTCCACTCAGTCCTGATTTCCTTCTATTGCACTGCGTAATAACAGAATAAAATCTACCATGCACTCGCATTCCATAGGTATGAAATGAAGAAGAATAGTTAAAAATTAAGTTCTAAAGTTGTGAGAAATGGCGTTTTCAACCTTTTCTGCTGCAGAATTTATTTATTTTTTAGTTCAGAATTGGAAAACAATTTTTAATAATAAGTAAAAATTCAATTAAAACGGTTGTATAGTAATTTTTTGTTTAAATATACAATAATAATTGCCCTGTATTTATTTATAATTATGTATATTTATTTTAAACTTAAATTTCATTATTGTTTAATACTCGGCGCTATATAAATGATGTAAAGGTAAAAAAATGAAAAAAAAAGAAAAATCACGAAAAATAACTGAGAACATTAATTTTCAAATTAATTTTTTAATTAACATTCTTTCTAAATTTTATTCTAATCTCTAATCAGTGGTTGCTTGATTAATATTTCTTTATTAAATGATTATAAATATCGTCAGAAAATATAACTTTTAATTTATTTAATAATCTAAATGTTAAAATAATTAACATTTAAATTAATACGCCATAGGGCAATATAGTATTATAAATTACAACACCCCATGTTGTTTAAGATATTAAAAAAATCAGAATCGCTTTATCAGTTTAAAAAGAAATTCTAGTTGTCTCTCAAATTTACGATTTTTTTTTTTTAATTTTTTTTTTTTTTTTGTGTGTGTGTGTCTATATAATTTACAAAGACATTCTTCAAATTAAAAGTATGTATGTTT
>JAPMOQ010011588.1:75581-93188 GCA_026543055.1 Argiope trifasciata
CCCGGAGTTACTTCAAGGCTAATGAATATGTGATATAATTGAAAATTTTAGAACCCATTACTCATGGCGAACCAGATGGTCGCCAAAGGCGGCTAGTAACATATAAAAAAAACAAAAATGTGCTTTGAAGTATTTAAAAGAAGAAAGAATTGAAATTTGCATTGGTTAAGGACTCTGCACACATAATCCGGTCATGTGCAAGATATGGAGTAATTTGAATGAAGGGCAGTAAAAGCTCTTTATTCGTGGGATTTATGTTCCACAAATATGCCGCGAATACAGAAACCGTGAATACGGAATGGTAATTTATATGGGATTATAGGGGTTACGTTACAAGGCGACAAAATAAAAAACAAACAAATATATAATAAAATATTATTTCTTGTCTATTTCTTATTTATGTTTCCGGTGGATTATTGTATTCAATTGAGTCGTCCATCCTGTATTCGTATTATTTTCTCCAGTCTTTAATCGTTACATTAAAATGGATAAAATAGTCTTTGAGATCTGCCTTCTTTGCGTCAAATTCAAATTAATTTTTGGAATGACGTGAGTAAATTTTCATTTCTTAATCGTTAGTTCTACCTTATTTCTCAGTCGTTAATTCTACAAATATACTTTATTCATTGAGTAATAAGGTTGCTTTCATTCTGTTTGTTTACATTCTCAAACTAACCGATCGCGACGAAGGCGGCTTAGGTCAAAGTCCTCGCGATATCATTTAACAACATACTTTAAGCAAAGGTTGTAACTTTAATGTAACTTAGTAATGTTTTACTTTTTTGTTAGTCCATTTGACGGCATTTACGAAGGATATTTGGTTGGAATAATTTTATTGTTATGTATTTACTTATTACATTCGCGAATATAGGAATTGGGTCGCATTTTTTTAAATCCGCGAATAGTGAAAACGCGAATGAAGGAAGCGCAAATAAGGAACTTTTACTGTATTTTAAAATTAATTTTTGACCTTCACATTTGTTTACTTTCTACTTCACTGTTTCTTATAGCGTATAAGCTTACAGAATCTTAATTCTGCAGCTGTGTTTTAAGAAACTCTCTCAAGCCAATTTTCAGCCGACGATCGAAACACGCAGCTATGAATCATGGTCATGTAACGATAAATCAGAAACTGGAGCACAACTGCAGCCGTTTCGAGGTCATCTCAAAATGCAGGGTTTGTGATAAACAAACCAAAGCTAATTTCTGATGCTTCAGAATGACGTGCACAAGTAAATTTCGTCTGAAAATTTATCAGACTTTTCTAAGACAGGGGAGACTGTGACTAATTGTAACAATTATTTGGTAAAAAATATTTATATTCTTTAAATGTTTCCTTGATTATAACAACTTTTTTCAATTTAATTCTTCATTCATAATATCCATAAAAAACATCAACATTCTTTTATATGCTAGAACCAGATTTTTTTTTTCAAACTGTCCATTTTTACAACTTGCTTTGCTTATGGAGCAAGCAGATGAGGGGGTTGTAACAATAAAAACAATATTTAAAATTGTTTTCTTCCGTTTCAGCGTTCTGAGACAACCATTTTTCGGTGGTTCTAACTCACTAAGGGGTGACACGTGGAAGGTTGTTCGCCGATTCTGAAATTTATTTTATTGTTAAATGTAAACCTCTTTTCCTTTCCACCTCTATTTTGTCTTATTAAACTCTTCCTAACGCACGCGCAAACGCGCGGATGGTTTTAGAATTCATTACCAAACAATACATAAAGTATATGAACATTGTTGTCACTTGCCATGTAGGTAATAAATGTCATCAAACGGTTTCCAATAAAATAATGAAAAAAATATTTATTTATTTATTGCTCAACATAAAAGTCAATTGACATCGGAATTGTAGTTAAGGGGCTATTTTGGGACGGACCTCGTAATTTTGAACCACGGTCAGATGACGAGGACGACACCTGACCTGGCACTCCCCTCTCCACACCACACCAGCGGGAGGACGTTTGGCCTGACAGATTTAATGCGCAAGAGACCCTCTCACACGACGGTTCTTCGGTGGAATCGAGACTCGAGCCTAAAACCCTCCGGTTCCGAAGCCGAGATCTTACCACCAGGCCACCGCGGCCCGTATACAAACCTGTGGGAACATCATCCGCCTGGTGTGACGCGAAAATAACAAAACAGGCATCATCCTTCTGACCGCCTCTCAAAATTCGCTAATCCAAAACAGCCATTGTGATGCTTAATAATGTGATGTAAATGTAATATATAATAATGTAATTTATTGTCAGGGTTTCGGTACACAACCTGGAAAACCATACAAAAAAACCCTTCTTTTTCATATATATATATATGTTAGTTCTAAATCCTTTTCTACATTTTTTCCTCCTTTGTTTTCTCTTTTCGATTTCTTTTTTTCTTTTTCTTTCCCCTGTCTTTTCATTTCTTTTTGAACATGTTACCATATATTTTTCTATCACTTCTTTATCAAATAGATAAGTTTATTATTATTATTATTATTATTATTATTAATTGAGCCTCTTTAAATCTCTTTTAAAGTTGAATTCTTAGGGTTAGATGTAATCTCTGAAGGTGCATTTTAATAACTAAAAAAAGTCTGGTAAGTCAAGCACACTCAAATTATAATAAAGTTTTATTACATTACAGCTCGTGAATTGTGATATGTTACAACATGCCCTGAGATTTTGTTAGTTACCGCATTGATATTTATAAAAATAATGTTAGTAAAATAAATAAATAAATAAAGTAACTTTTTAAAGTTTTGCACATGGATACGATGAATAAGTAAAAGCATTTTGAAATAACTCAACTAATTTACCGTAAATCAGATTTACAAGATTTTTCTCCCCATTTACAAATTAAAATAAAGCACGTATTCAGAATATCTTATAACCCGTTTTGATTGGCAGCTAACTATACCAATATTGTAGGACCCATAATAAGAATCAAGTTTCGCAGAAATTCTATTTGGAAATTTTAAAAAGTCTCCATAAAATGCTTATTACCCCCGACTCTCATGCAGTAAAAAAAGCTTTCCTCGTCATTTACAACCCTTACTAGCTATATAGAAATACATAAGTAGTGTGATGTCATCTAATTTGATATTAGCAATTTGGCCAAATTTGCTTTTTAAATTTTTTTTATTTATAACATCACAGTTGGATAATACACACAAACATAAAAGAAGAATAAATTCATACATTACACTATTTAAACATTTTCATAATCATCATCTAAATCAATATGCACACTAACATCAGGCCTCAATGCCTTTCGCTTCAGCAGCTTGACCACACTCACCCTCGAATCTCGCCGTCTTTTTTGCTGACTTGCGATCCACACTGCAACCGAACTCCATGTGACGTCACCATAATGTTAATCACAATCAATATAGGGGCGTTCTCTACCGGCTGTGATGGCAGATACTAGATCAATTCGTTGCAATAGCATAAATGTTTACTGTGAAATTATTAAAATATGTTTCAATGCAAATTATGAAATTATTTGTTCAAATTCTTTGGCAATATCTTTTACCGTAATGTACATGTTTTTAAAATTTACTTGTTATCTGTTTCTAGAAAACTTCATTTAAGTCAGGAATAGGAAGACAACAGATGAAAATAATAATAATAATAAAATTCAGACAGACATTTTTTTTTCCATAATTTTTCTTCATTTATAATTTCTCATATACGTAGAATAGAGAAAATACAGTAATTGTTTTTAAAAATTATAATTCCAGATTCTGACGAATCTCCACGCTTTAGACCTCCATGAGTTCGAAAAAAACATTTTTCTGTCTGTCTGTAACTAAGGTAATTCAAAAATATTTTGAGCTGGATGGATGAAATTTGGTATATGATCTTTATACCAAATTTGTAGATTTCTGTAAGATTTTGAGCAAAATCCGCGCAGAGAAAATCTGTCTGTTCATAATAACTGCAAAACGAAAAGAACTAGATGAGATTTGATGCGCAGAATTAACAGCTATAGTATAGAGTCCTTCCAATTTTTGAACTGAATTCAACTAGGAATTGACCTAGAATCAATCAATCTATACTTTTAGAAATATGCAACCGTGATAACTCAATGATGCAGTGATTTAAATATATTGAATTTGGTATGGGATTTTATGACTGCAATTGCCATTCTGTTTTAAATTTTTATTTCAATCGGTTGAGAAAAACGCGTCTGAAACACAAATTCAATTTTTCGATCTATATACCGCATGCCAAGGATTAATCGCCAAATAACTCGCCAAGGATTACATGATAAAATCGTTGATTCCGATAGATCAAAAATATTCGAGCACTTTCAGTTTTAGGAATTTATTCAAATTTCTCAACAAAGACTGAATGAACTGCCTTTGAATTCTGGACATGTAAAGAATATATTGGAATTCACATTTTTTCATAAATATTCAGTTACGTAGAATATTCATGAAATGACTAGGTATTGATAATGACCAGGAATTGATAAAGAAGAATTAGATTTTAACTTAATCCATTTCATGTTAAACAAACGTGAATTTGGTGCTTTTAATAATTGTCTTATTTGCAGTGTACAATACTTACATATATTTTTTGTGGAAATAAAATGTATTTTTATCTTATTTTTTTTTATTTATTTATTTATTGCTAAACCTTAAATTTTTCTGAATTTCTTTGCTTATAAAGTTTAACATCATATTGTAGAAAATTACAAAGAATATGACAAAATATTACTAAAGCATTATAGTAACTCTTAGCACTCTGATGTCTTCTCTCGGGCATCATTCAAGACATTTTGTCCTTTTATTTAATTATTTATTAATTTTTAATTTTTTAAATTTTGATACATAAAAATACTTAAGAGTGGTAAAAATATGTAGATAAATTTTCCTGAAGAATTCAATTAAAAAAATTTACATATACTAATTTTTCAGAGCAATAAAAAAGACCTTTTATTCGGCAAATATTTATGTATCGAATTACTTTTGGGGGCGCTGAAGTTTAAAAAATAAACTGAACTCGGTTAATCTGTGCTTTGGGTCCCCTGCTTAGCACATTTTCAAAAAGTCGCCAACTGGCGTGTTTTTGCGTAGTGACTCTCGGTGCATTCAACTCCGCGAGACAACCCGTAAAAACGCGCCAGTTGGCGGCTTATTGAAAATGCGCCAAGCAGGGGACCCGAAGCATATTTTCACCCTGAACTCCAAGATATGAATTATTAAATATTCCAAAATATGAATCTTCATTTAAATAAATATATATATATATTAAGCATGCACAAGACGTAGCGGTAAAATCCTATTTTAGCCCACCTCTGGCGACTTTTTCAAAATCTTGCCAATTTTTCAAAATTTTGCCAAATCGAAAGTATTTGAATTAAAAGGTTAAAGAAAAAGAATTCTTACCTTTCGCCAAAAAATTCTTATTATTCGCCAGAGGTGGGCTAAAATAAGATCGACCCGATGTAGCATATTTTTCTTTCGAAATTTCAAAGACAAATATATAAGTTGCTTATATAAATATTTAAGATTCAGAAATATATCGGCACTGGAGTGAGCTGAATTTCCGTGTTGACTAAGGAAAACTTAACGAGTTATTTTCCATAAATAGATGTTCATTAATTGAGAACTTTTGAATATTTGTACTGAATCCTATAAAGCACAAGAAATATATTAAATACCTTTTTATATAAATAAAATATACAATTTCAATAAATTACCTTTTAGAAATAACAAAAGATATTGTATTCATTATTATTTGCACAAACCTTATGCTTCTGTCATAATTCATCTTGATTTACAATATAATGTTTAAAAAAAAGTGGATTCTTTTACACTTTGTTATATTACAAACGTGGCATTATAATATAAGATGGGACCATCTTTTGATTCAACGACGTTGATGGTACTATGCGTATAAGGTTATCCGTTAATTTTTAAAATGTAACTGCGAGAATTTTCGTCTTTCTTGTGAAAGAGAATTGCCAAACTTTTTCAACAACGTTAAATGTAACAGTCTAACTGGAATTGGATGTTACAATTTATTCCACCAAGTATTCTATGGAACTGAGATCGTGTCATCGATCAGGCGAGTGCATTTTTTCAACTTCTTTAAGACAATTAGAATATCGTTTTAATGGAATCCTATAATAATCATAGCGCGTAATGAAATCATGTAATCAGTGACATTTCGTACAGAAATGTTCTTACAGTATTTGCAGAATTTTTTTTTCTAATAGAATATCCTTTTTATATTCATCACGCATTATATTCGTCTGTTCTTATGAAACCATTCTTCTAGTATTCATCCAAATGTCTTAATAGTTTCTTATTTTGTATTTATTTATAGAGTATTTTTATTTTATGTTCGTGATATGTTTAATTCAAGTGTGATTAAATACTAAAAGCAAATGTTTCTTTAACATCGCGATCTTTTATATCTAACCGGCATTATATGTATCTGACAAATTAATTAATAGAAAATCTGATATATTAAAACGTTATTAATCCTTTCATTTTACTCAATGATTAACCCTAATCGCACTGCACTATATATAATATTTTGTGTAATGCTTAGCAATATTGTGAATCATAAGGAATATGTAATGGCGTATCATTAATATTGTATAGTATATTCTCTCATTACAATTTTCAAGATTCAAAATTTTTTTTATTGTTATTAGATCAGATTAATAAGTCATTTAGTTAAGATTTTAATCTAAAATTCGTTGAATTTTTATTTAATTTTCATTAAAAATCATTATAAGCCATAAATTATTAATTAAAAACAGAATTTTGTATAATATTGTTCAGCGTTAGGGATATAATGTTGAAAATTCTACATAGAATAATATCGACATTATTGCAAAGGTTGATTTTGAAAAATTCCCCGTTTAACAACATTGATTAACATTGTGATGACTGTACCGTAAAATTTTTATTGAACAATAATGTACAACAGCTCATTATTCAATTTTATGTATTTTGTCTGAAGTGAGCTCACATCTCAAATACGAATGTAGATATTTTTTTACTCTAATTCAAAAAACGTCTGATTTTTAATAAAATGTTCTATTGATGTAATTAGAAAGGAACTGGTCCGGCAAATGCTCTGGATGTCATTATCAACGTTCACTAAATTAAGAAATCAATCAATTGTATTTAAGAAAGAAAGCGTGTTTTAACTCATCTATACTAATATTTTAAATGTGAAAGTTTAGATGTCTGGATGGATGGATGTTTGTTATTCAATCACGCCAAAGAGGCTGAACGGATTTGGATGAAATTTATCTCAGAGATAAATTATAACCTGGAATAGAACATAAGCTACTATTTTTTTCCGGTTGATTGAGTGATTAATTTTTTATTAATTAAAAACTAACTTTCGTGCCATAAAGCTGAGGCCTAATTCCGCCAAAGATGAGTAAGGTTCCAGTTTTTATCCCAACAGTAGTCAGGTGAGGTTTAGCAGAATTTCGATAGATTATTTCAAACAATTATATTTATTTTCTTTGTGTTTGATGTATATCTAGTTATCTTTCGGATTCATTCTGAAGTACTTTTAAATGAAAAGAAAACAGAATAAAGGAAATAAAAAATTTCTAATATGCATTGCGTTACCCCAACTGGCGCAGGAAAGTCAAATTTGTGCGTTACGCTAACTGAAAGTTCACGCGTGATTGTTGGCAACTGTGTTTTCATTTAAATTAAAAGTTTAAAAATTAAATGTATAATACTGCTGTAGCTATCACAATCTCGATCAATAAATAAAATGGATTTGACTTGATTTTAAAGAAATACGGACTTAATTTGCTGTTTTGTTTTATTTTAGGTGCACACTGTAAATAAATTGTTTTTAGGTTAGTTGTGTACTTTAAAAGGGGTTAAGTTATATTTTTATGCAACGTATTTTTCGTATATGCTTATAGTTTTAAGGGTATTGTTTTTAGGATAGTTTTAATCTTTTTGATTCGTTATTATTTGATAGTTTTTCGAAATTCCCGGGAAACGCAAATCTAATCTTTCGAAAAGGAGTAATCAAGCTCGGGCATGGCAGTAACTAGAAATAGAATCAAATCCTCAAGCAGAATTTATAAGAATTAAGGAAGCGTAGCGACAGGCTACATTTAGATCAGCTGAAACGCCATAAAGGGTATTGGAAAAACGGAATTGATCAAACCTCTTATACATAAACATCATAATTTCCACGTATACGAAATCATGGGTAAAAGCTAGTATTTCCTTTTTTTTTTTTCCCCTTCAAAAACATGCGGGAGAAAAAAAAGATACAGTGTTTTTAACTACTTAGTAATGACCTTGATTTATGCTTATAGATCTAATAACGAAAGCCCCACCTGTAAAAAAAAGCGTTTTTTTTTTTTTTTTTTTTCATTCTTTTAGTGGATTTAGCTTTTTATATATGGTATAAAATGAAATCTCCTGAAAACGTCTGTTTATTCGAACCATAAAGCTGGGAAATAGTTCACGGATATTGGAGACATTTATACCAATTTGTGGAGTATTTATTGGGGAAGATTTTAGAACATTTAAGCCACATCAAAATAAAAAAAGGCGTTTTATAATTGCGATGTTAATTATTCCGCGCATGCGCGAAAACCACAAACTGCACATGTGCAAAAGAAAGAGCTGTGGTATGCATACGTGATATGTTTCTTTGTTTAAGTCTGATTTTAAATAGCGATTCAAATCTCAGTATGCCGTTCAAAAGCTTCGTTCTATAAAAAATTGTTTTGTTGCTATTTTTGATAATTTTTAAAAACATTTTATGTTTGTTTGATGTTGCTCAATATGCCCATGTCATATCGGGTATAGGCTAGACTTAAGTTTATAGCTAATTTTTCTTCATTACCTTCTCCTTTCTTCTTTTATCTTTTAACTATACCACATGCAATGCCGTGTGGGTAATGCGTGTTTATATTTTATCTTAAGTTTTATAACAATGAGCTCTATAAAATGTATATTCGTTTTATATTTTTCTGGTGTGTCAAAATTCTCAAACATTTGTTCTTATTTCTTATTATATTTTAAAAGACTGACGAAATAATTTTATAAAGTTTTGTAAATTCCTTTGTTTTTATTATGAAAATAAACGTGCTATCTATATTTGCGTTGTTACTCTACCAATATAAAACGTGAATGTCTATGTATCTTTATTGATGCATTACAGGGCAGACTGTTTGACATAGAGTCACCAAATTTGGCACAGATATATTTTTTAAGTTAGGAATGCCCACTTCGAAGTTACTTTTTTAGATGCATAAATTAAAATTTTATTTAAGGAAAAATTTGAGGAAATTTCAGAGTTTTTTTCGGGTGATAACATATTGTTACGAAATTCATTCCGAGGGTATGCAGTAGCCGATATTCAACACGATTGTTAATTGAAGGTGGCTTTGAGGTTATATTCTACGAAAGGCCAAAAATACAATCAATATGTATATAAAGATCAACATACATAGACACTAGCAATAGGAAACAATCATAGCATTCAGGGAAAACAACTAGAGTGCTTACTTTATGATCAGAATTCCAAAGAGAGAATTGTTGCGCTTTCCGCTTGTATAATTTCGCATTAGATTGTGTCGTACATGGAATTCTGTAGAAGGGTCTCCAGATCTCGATTCTAACAGAAATTTGGTTATAACCTTATTTTCTTTCAGAATTATCGCCAAAACTGCCACATTTGTTACCAAATAATATCTAAGCTTATCGTAAAAGTGAAGATGTTGACCTGCGTCCGTTAAGATTTCAGTGAATTCCTCTTTCCAACAATGACACTCCTATTGTAGGAAAACCATATTATAGATTCGTAACATTATTATAGATTAAAAATATTTTTACACTTTCTTAAGATTGCTCACAAATGCTTTTTTAATAATATTAGTTTGTAATTTTAGCAGATTTCTAAAAAATACTTTTATATGTCGGCTTGCAGCAGTGCTTTTTCTTGAAATATAATTCATATTTCATGATATTGAATCTTAAAGTGATTTTTTATCAATTTTTGTTTCTTTTATTGAGAAACATCATTATGTCTCATATAATTTTCTGAATTCATAATTTTATTTTATTCTTGAAATGTGAAGAGGCAAGTAATTTTGCTGATCGAAGCATCATGTTTTCTTTCTGTATATTATTAACTCAGGTATTTTTTTGTTGTTGTTTACAGTCTGAAATTTGTCATATATTTATTAAGAGAACTGAGGTATTCAGAAAATTTCCATAACTTCTAAAAGAATCGATAGGTTTTTTTTTGTGTGTGTGTATTTTCTAAGAAAATGACATGATCCTTATTTTAAAATTTGAAGTATATGCAGTTATTAGTTTATATTACACACTTAGGCCTTATATTAGATTAAATGTCTAAATTTTTTTAAATATTATATATTTTTATGAAATATATTTTTCCACTGGAGAGTATAATTTACACAAGGGTATGACTAGAGAAAACCTCTTTCATTCGTACTAAGACACAAGAGAAAGAGCGAGAAAAGTTTTTTCCCAATAAAAAGTTCTGATAGAGATTTCTTCGACGTGTCGATCAGGAAAGAGGATCTTAAGTATCTTTCTAAGAGGACGTTAGGGATTTTCGTTCTTACATATTGAGAACTGTGCTGCCATCATTTTTTAAAACGCATGTTAAAATTAATTAGAATCATGATTTTGTTATTAAAATTTGTATTTCAGTCTCCACTTTTTCTCACTAAGCTTATTGATAACTGGATTCCGTGTAAGTCATAAAAATAAAAATAAAAAATAGCTACAATTTTATTTTCTTTGTTAGAAAATTTATTATTAACTACAAAACAGGATTTTAAAACTTAACTGAAATGCAAATGTTGTTCGTCAACGGAATCTAAAATTCTCTGCGCTATTAAGTGTGCGTTAGGAGGAGTTCAACACGATAAAGTAGGAGCTAGAGGGAAAATGAAAGAAGGAGTTACATTTAACAATAAAATAAATTTCGGAAATGCCCACATCCTTCCGCGTCTCACCTCTTAGTGAGATAGAATCATCGAATAATGGCCCTCTCTGGATATTGAAATGAGCAGTAGTAGAGATTTTTCAAGCGGATCCATGTATCTTTAGGAAACGCTAACATATCTGACACAGATATTGCTTTGATTATTTATCATGAAATGGCATTGATCAAATATAAACAAATTATTTTCAGACTGTTTCATTGAACTTTTTTAATGCCGCATGGAGTTGTGTGATTAATGGAGCCATAAAATACTTACTGGAAATGTTTACGCCTGAATACATATCATTTTGTGTGAGATAGGTACTTTCTCTGTATATGTGCTGTGCCGTGGTCGCCTGGTGGAAACGTCTTGTCTGTAGGGTTTCAGATTCTACCGAAGAACCGTCGTGTCAGGGGGTCTGTTGCAAGTTAAATCTGTCAGGCCAATTGTCTTTTCACTAGTGTGGTGCGGTGTAAAGAGGGGCGGTTCCAACTTAGGTGTTATTCTTGTCATCTGACCGAGATTTAACATTACGAAGTCCATCGCAAAAAAGCCCTAATATTGCTTTTAAACGGAATGTTAATCTAATACTATAATACGAGGAATGGTTGCTAAGTCGAAAATCGCCCCAGAATTAATAAACTCCGATAAACTTGGGGGTCTGGGGTTTTTGGCCACGAGGAATCGATTGGCGCCGGTTTTGAAGCGCTACGGTCGAGCAGTTCGGAGTTACAGATAGGATATTTTCAAACTTTATTAGTTAGCCATAATGGCTACTTAAATTTTCAAGTGGTAACGTGCTGCCGTCTATAGCTAATATGGCGAACTAATAAAGTTTTATGTTTATGCTGTTATAGGTTTATAATATGTTTCTTATGTATGTATATATGTTTGGTTTTTCTAAATAAATTTGTCAAAAATATTGAACTTCAACGCACTTCAATCTTTACCTTTGTATAGAATAGTTCCCTTTCCAAATTCTAACTTTGTTTAGAATAGTTTACAATGGTGCACTTTAACCGGTTATCTTTTCACCAATGGTTTCACAAATTTTCTTAGGCATGTATTGTTTTGATAAATCACAATTGAAAATTTAAATCTTCGAGTTAGCTTCGATACCTGTTTTCTCCGAGCGGAGTTCGGTCACCCGCTGGTATAACTAAACTTAACTCTGCTTGTGCGTGTGTGCATGTTTGTATATGTGTGTGAATCATTTAACATCGTTCAAAGTAAATAATCTGAATGGTTGGGTTGGTTGGCCATTCTGATTTAGCTGTATTTCAAATTGCCATACTTCATTTTATCACTAGGAATTAATGCAGTTAAGTAAATACTCTATTAACATGAGCGGTCAATAAACGAATCAATAACAAAATCATGACTGCATTAAATTTCCATCAGACCAGAATGATTCTAAAATGACAATAATCGAAATGCATTTAATTTTTCTTCTAAAATTGAATCTAAATTTTTGATTAAATCGAATAACTGAAATACGAATCGAATCGAATAATTAAATAAATTCTATAGTATCAACTTTCGCAGTCATACAGATATTAATTATTCGAATTAAATGCACTTGGTAATATTTGATCTAGGAACAAGTTTCTCATATTTTTAGTTTAAAAAAAATGTAACCGATCTATGTTACCTGTAACTGTATCTTTCACGTTTTTCCTGCACGAGCATTCTACGTCTATGTGAATTTAACCATTTTTAGATAATTCTCACTTGGATCTTAACTACGTAAGCTGCATTTTTCTTTGCGTATCGTTCTGGATTTCGAATAAAGTATATTTACTTTTAAAAAATCTATTAGCATGCTAACCTTTATTTGAAAATAACCTAATGTTTGAAGATTAAAACAGCTCCATTTATTCATTAATTCTTAGCTTCATTAGTTAATTCATTAATTTATTATTCCCATGGTTAGAAAAAAATAATCTTTAATGGATTTATTTATTACTTTTTCGGAGAATGAACTGGAATTATTTGATTTTCTCATGTATAATAAAATAAGAGTTGAGGTTAATTGTATAAAATGCACTAACTGCCTTGAGCGGCTTGCTCATTTGCTCAGTTTATTGTGTTTTTAGATTGTTAAATAATTAATTTATTATTTGATAAGACTGAATAATATGAATTCAATCAGTATAATACAAATTAAAAAAGTACGAAATAAAAACGGAAGTTGATTACTTGTAAACGCGATTGCACGTTTTGATGTATAGTTTCAATTCCTTCATAGCATTAAAAAGAGCGTGTTATTTTCTAGATAATATATCAAATTGAATAAAAATATTATTTCTTTTAAAGAGGAAATCATACAAAAAACAAATTGATGTCATCAAATAGATAATTTTTTTTTTTGCTTTAAAAAAATTCAGATTATTTTTTTGTAAGAAAATATGAATATCCCTTTTAGAAAATATAAATATCCGTATCTATAGGGTAAAATTATTGCCTAGACGTAAATTAATGTACAGTCGCCAAAATCGAAATATCTTGAGTCAATTTCTTCTCTTTTTTGTAATCTTGAATAATTTTTGTAATCCACTCGTTACCGTTTTTGGTTTCCATCCAGAATAGCCATTTTTAGGCATTTTTTGGCAATTGATACGATTTTGATGTGCTTGTCGAAAAATCATTAATTAATTTGAAACCTTATCACGATTATTTATCTCGAGATGTTTAAGCTTAATTTTAAGCTAGATTAAGCATTTTGTTTGAAGTTTTCTTCATTTTATTTGTTCCTCCCTTTCTCTGACTGAATGTACTTTTTTGGTGAGATGGTGAAACATGTCCAAGTTGAAGTGTAGTTTAGTGTGTCCTCCGAGTTTTTCGCTAATGTGGCAGCCCAACGAAACGATCTTCTAGCGACCCTAATGCTGTTTTGTTCACTACTTTTTACAATGTTTGAGCTTTACATGAGCTACAGCTATTTTATGAAAATCTCGAATTAAAAATACTAGACAAATATCTATTAAAGACTCTGATTTAATTCTGTATTATAATTAAAAGTTTTTTATCACCAATGAGACGCTGCAATTTTATTTTTTAATGTGAATACGAACAGAAAATATTTATTCTTTTGTAATTTTAAACTGTCGGTAATGCTCTTTGAGAAATCATCTGAGTTCTTACTTTTAAAAATCGTCTGAGTTCTTTAATTAATCGTCTGCCATGGGATTCCTTGCAATTATCGCATTTTTTTTTTTTTTTTTTTAGTTCTCTTGGTAATTTGTTATATCGGTAATTGTGCAAAAATAGATCGCTGGTGAATGGGATGACAGGAAGTACTTTCAACTTGCAAAATTGATGAAGGGTGAGTGGTATATATATATTTGTGTGTGTGTGTGTACTAGCTGATATCAGGTGCGTTGCTGCCACAGAAGAAATAATTTTTGAAATATCGTTTGAAATTTAAAATAACTATTTTGTTTAATTAGGAAAGATAAAAAGAATAATACTTATTTTTTAATCGGAAATGAATGCATTCATTGAAATTGAATGAAATATAAAGTAGAAGAGTAAATAATATTTATTACTATTTTTTAAACTTTATTATTCAAGATTTTAGGATAGGCAATATTTCTTTGTTTTTCCGTCTTCAGCAAAAACTTATAGATTTCTTGTTTGTCCGTCTCGTAAGCATCCAGCATTAAACTGGTTATATGAAAAACATGGATTTTTTAGGTTCAGTCCGCACACTTGAGTGATTCATTGACCTTGCTCTTTATCATTGAAAATACAAGTCGAATGAGAAGCTAAGCCGTTAGAAATGAGAAGGAATGTTGGTGGGAACAGTGGGAATGCCTGGTGTGAGAACATTTTCTTCAATAGACGTTCCTTTAATTATAGTTGTCAAGCTTCTTGCCTCATACTGGTCTTTTGATTCTGATACTCGTGATCAAGTAGCTGCTTTACGTTTTTTGCCTCATGTTGATATAGAGACTCTGAAACGCTTGAATTTACAATTTGTCAACGGTCTGTTTTATTGCTCTCTTGTTGTTCCTCGTTTGTTCCAGAAGCTCGAATGGACTTATTACCAGATGTTGCACTATTAGATCTATTAAGTGACGTTTGGGAACATATTTTTTGTTGAAGCAATCAAAACGATATACATTTGTATAATTGAAATATCGTTTGTAGATTCACTTAATGAATAGCAAAATTACTGTTTACATTGGACAATTTCTATTATATATAACTTACCTTGATCTTCATCGATAATAATAATCTTATTTTGTATGTGTGAGATAATCTTTGAATAATATGTGCTGCTTGCTGTATGCAAAATAGTGAGCACAAGGAGTGACAACACCCTATGTGGAAGATATTGACTGACATCAATCATATTAATTTTATTTTATTTGATATTTGTGCGATTAATTCCGAATGGGATATGTTTTTTAATGCTTGACTTTTGTCAATAATCAGTTTTAAAATATAACCCTCGCGGAAGTGCAAGAAATAGGTTTTACCAAGTTTCATCACAATCGGTTGAACAGTACGATAGCGCATAGGATACGAACAAACAAAAATTCATTTTTATACAACGGATATGATAACTACTATGCCTATAACCTTCTCGCAAGCGCAAGCAATGAATTGACCTGTTGCATAAACATCAGTTAAATAGTACAGCAGCGTATAAGGTACGAACAAACAAAAATTCATTTTTAATTAATAGATTCATGTTTTCTTTAAGAATGGTAATGCCTGGTGTTCTTTGAGAATTGTAAGAGAAGAAACTATTTTTTGTATCATTCGTGATTCGTTTAATATTAATTCAAAATTCTCAAGATCAATTTTTGAAAATGTGATTACAATATTTCCTTTTACAATTGATTATATTTATAAAATAAAATCGTTGATATAGTTGAATTAATAATTTTTTAAAAATTAAAATGGTGCTACACTTTTTAATATTTTTTGAAGATACTTTAAAAAGCGCTTGAATGTTATTAAAAGTTTAATTAAAATTTCAAACCTATAGGATTGGTTCCTCTAAAACTTTCTCACGCACGCTGTAATAAAACTATTATCTCAGAGAACGACTTACATAGTATTTATGTACAATAGCTACGAAATATTAGTATCTAGCTTGAATTTAGCATCTTTACTGAATCTGTTGTCGTCTAGGAGAGTTATTGGTGGTTAATCCATAGTTTATAGATTCGATAAATATATCTGAAAATATTTTTATACATTAGATAATTGTATTATGCCTATAATCTTCGCATATTCGCAAGTAATAAGTTGTCGAAATTTTATCAGAATCGGATGAGTGGAACAGCAACGCATAAGAGACATACAGACAAGCATTCATTATTTTTTGTATAGATTACATATTAGATAATTTTACTATGTCTATAACCTACCCGTAAGTGCAAGTAATAAGTAGTCAAAGTTTTATTGTAATCGGATTAGCGGTACGACAGTACATAACAGACATAGAGACAAACATTCATTTTTATTTATATAGAAGAATATAAGATATATATATTACGAGTCGATGAAGTTAGGAAAAGATGTTTGTTTGCATATACTGTTCCTGTTATTCACTCTGCACTTATGTTCAATGTGTTAACTAAGCTACTAGGTTTCAGCATTAGCGAAACTGTAGAATGTTTCCTTTGAAGTTAAAAAATTCTGTCCGGTGCCTTCTCTTCGACTGCTTTAAACTTTGCTCTTTACACAGCATTACGGCGCAACTGGCTCGAAAAATGTCTTTATTTCAAAATTGTTAATATAAGCTATTATAATAATTCCAAAGGTTAAAAAAATAAATTTTAAATCTCAGATATGATTAAATAAATTTCAGATTGGAATAAAAACTACAATACTTATCAGTAAAGATCATAATTTTAACGCAGAAAGGGGAAACCGTAACTGCTCTTCTGAAGTGTTCGTTTATTTTGTCCGCCATCTTTATGGGTAAAGGCATCCTTGGCGCAGTAAGCGGCACACTGAACTACACTTTTATCCCTTTCCAGAATGTTTCTAATAAAATTTTGCAGCTTCATTATGTGAGCGGCGCTTTGGATTTAATGCATCTGTGAAAATGTTCATTGCATTAAGCAATCTGAAATTCATATGATGTTTTTTTTATATTTGAATGTTGCCATTCTACAGAAAGTAATAAACACGATTTATATACCACGTACGTTAGCGTTTTGTATGTATATAGATTGTTCCACTTCTAAAGGTTGGTTCACACGAGACTTATTATTGCCCGCAATCGTTGTCTCTCTGTTGTTGTCACGGCATTGTCCTCGTGTGAACACTTTAGACAAAGCGGACAACGTTTTCCCGATGGGACAATTACTTGCCATTGTCTCTTTGTGGTCACATGATTTTCCGGAAGTAGGCGCGATCTTCTATTGCGGGCAATAATAAGTTTCGTGTGAACCCACCTTAAGTATTATAAATAGAATATGATGATAATTAATCTATTTAATTGTGATTCTTCAAAACTTTTAAGTCATATTTGTGGTGTAAAAATGTAATTTATTTACATAATCATACAGTTATTTTCTGATGTAATAAGACTATCAAGTGAAACTGAATAACCAAATTTCAGAACACTAGTGAGCAAATTTATTTATATGCATAAATAGTGAATCGGGAAAAGTTTTT
>JAPMOQ010011588.1:93288-109335 GCA_026543055.1 Argiope trifasciata
AAAAAAACCAAATATACAATAAATTATTATTTCCTGTCTATTCATTTTTCTTATTCATGTTTCCGGTTTATTATTGTATTCAATTGAGTCCCCCATTCTGTATTCTTATTATTTGCTCTAATCTTTAATAGTTACATTAAAATGGATAAAATAGCCTTTGAGATCTGCCTTCTTTTCGTCAGATTCAAATGAATCTTCGGAATGAGGTGAGTAAATTTTCATTTTATAATCGTTAGCTCTACCTTATTTCTTAGTCGTTAATTCTACAAATATACTTTATTCATTGAGTAATAAGGTTGCTTTCATTCTATTTGTTTTCATTCTCAAAAACACCGATCGCGGCGAAGGCGGCTTATGTCTAAGTCCGTATTTAGACATTTTACAGCATACTTTAGGCAAAGTTGTAATAAGATCTATTTACTTTTTTTATTAGTCCATTTGACGGCATTTACAAAAGGATATTGGGTTAAAAGTTTTTAAAAAATGAAAACGTGAAATGCATTGGTTAAAGCTATATATAAAGCCAAAAGTTTCAAGCTTATATGTTTCTTAAATGATTTGCTCAAAATCTTGCAGATAGTTTAACAAAAATATTTCCTAGTTTTTCACTTAAAAAAGACTGTACTAATATCCAATCTTTAAATATAAATGTTATATCATCAACTGAATAATATAACTTTTTTTTTTTTTTTTTTTTGGTGAAATAAAACTTTGAAAGAAATATCTAATGTTTTTGCTTATTCTCTGTTTCAAAATTGTAAAACAAATTGAGAAATGAATATACGGAATTTGAATAAAAAAGATGGATTAGATTTTAATATAAGATATTTTCCATAAGAAAATTCGGTCAAAATTTAGAGTTGCAAAAAATTGCATTTGAAGATATAAGATAGCACTGCAGCATACATTATGCAAATATGCAACGCAATGTAACTTACCAAAGAATAAGTTTGGAAACAAAACTTAATTAGTTTTATGCAGAAGGGAGCACGATAATTAAGAGCATTGAATAAAAAATGTTTTGTATTTCATCAAAAAGAAAAAAAAAATGTTAAAATAAAATCTTGCAGATCTTTTAAAATGTGTTGTAGAAACGCTTAATTTTGTTATTGACATTTTGAATTCTTAATCTAAATAGCGTGAAATGTGGAGCAATATCACTTCAGAATTGCAGCAAAGACAATCGTTACGGGCAGATAATCGGGATTGTACCAAGGCATTGTGCGCATGGTATTTGGCGCATGGTATTTGGTATCACGCTAGTGCGCCTTAATATCAATGCTTTTGAACTTATTTCTGTAATTAATTCCAATAATAGATTTTATTAAGAACTGGAAATTACTCCGTCTCGGACTTTAAATTATATTCTTGATTCAAAATAGATCATTTAAAAATCATTTTAATCAATCAAAGGTTTGAATCTTATAAATCGTAAATGGCAATTTAAGAAATACGAATTAGTAAATAATCTAAATATATTGCATAAAATTTAATTATTTTTCATACCCCAATAAATAATTAGAATTCTAATTTTGAGAATATTTATAACATAGCGTGCAAACTTGTAGAATTACTTTGTATAATATTTGAAACTGTATTGGGCAATATTGGAAATTGATATAGGTCAGAATAGAAATCTTTCAACATTCTAATACAATTCTTTGCAGTATTGTTTGTCGAAATTTTAGAAAAAATGCTAAATATTGTGCTATTTGGGTATGCACTAAAACTTTTCATAGACAAGATAAAATAAAATTGTTGTTAGTCATTAACAAATATAAAACTGACCTCAATTTTACAATTAACTGAGTTTCTTTTATAGTGAAGTTAAATGTTTAAATTTAGATCATTTCATTTTAAAAGCTACCAGAAATTATTGTCTTTTAAATTAAGTTTTTTGAACAAATTTCCAATAAATGACTTTTGATGGTGATGATTGCCAGAGGTATCAAGGTTATTGTTGAAACCGGTTTGAAGCAGTTGGAAGGGTTACGTGTAGCTTCCACTTCCTGGTTTCTAATGACATAAAACATTTGGCATTATTTGCTGTATCAGCAAAATTATACCTAAAATTACGGAATGTCAGGTAGTATTACAGCCAAACGGAGATTTAATCCAGACTTACTAGTTTTATTCGTATGACCCATTACAGCCACTATTTTTTTTTTTTTTTTTGTATCAGAATGACGACAACTACAAAATGGTGTTATCCTGCAGTTCTTAAATTTTGGTAAAAGTGTTGTTTCATTTAGAGATATATAAATTTAATTTAAAAGCTTGATGATAGTTGACTCTACCAATCACGCCACTAAGATTTATTAAATTAGAATTTTATTTTTCTTAATTGTTTCTCAGCCTGCATAAAATAGTTCGCCATCTAGTGGACATTTGCGATATCCGGATGTCTAGAATTCGTCAATGTATGCTGCATCTACTTTCATTTTATATCTCAGTTTTGGTTTAAATTAATTCAAGAACGTTGACATATTTGTTGTCAGCTTTTTTTTTTGCAGAAATTTTAATGTTTGTTTATAAATTATAGTAATTCATGTGTAAATATTTGAGTGTCCAATGTATGAAGTATAATGCATGAATCTAATTGATATTTTTTGAATTTTTCAATAATTCTGACATTGATTACAGTGTAACATGTCATCTTTATAGAAAATATATATATAACTTAGATATTTTTGAAATTACTTTTTCTGTGCATTTGTTCGTGAATTATAAATCAAAATGAATTATAATGGAACATTCCAAAATTGAGCAATTTATGGGTGTGTAAAAGCATTTAAACATTCATATATATATGAAAAATATTTGGGAAATTGATATTCATAAAGCATGACAAGTTTCGAGATTTTAGATATATCGCTAATCTGGTTCTTAAAAAAATACTGTTAATATTTATCGAAAAAATATAATGACTTTTCCGATGTGTGGTGATGGTTCAATTGTTGTTTCTTGATCTTTCTGTAATACAGTTAGGATATGAAATCGTTCTATTTCATGGCAGACGAATTGCGCGCTTTTCTGGGCGGGAATATTATTTTTCAAAATTCTACCTGGAATCGCCGCGTTCTTGATTGGAATTGCATCACTGCATATTAGTGTTTATTTGCTTTGTTGTGAGAAAAATTAAGAAAACATGCCAATGAAATGTTAGAAATTAATTTAGTTTTTAAAAATGTTAATTAGAATAAATGTTTATTGATAGATCTGAATATTCAATTTTATTGATTAATTTCTGTTTAATATTTTAATTATTCAAGAATTTTCAGAAGAAAACACAATTTTGATTAATTTTAAAAAATGTGTTTAAGAGCATTCTTTTTTAGATTTTCAATTACTTTGGTAATTCTAGATTTGATTTATTTTATTCACTGTAATTCATGTCCCTTAATACTGTCATTTTTCAAAGGTCAAGAACATAAAATGTTTTCAACATTAATTTTGCTACTGAATTTATTGTCTTAAAATTTTAGTTACTTTTTTTTAATCTTTTATTATTTCACTGAAGTTTTTCTTTTTAAATATTTGTTTACATGATTTTTTTGTTTATTCTTATTAATTTATTTACTATTACTTTTTATATTTGATTAAAAGATTTTCATTTAGAATTTAATATTATTCAATATTTGAGTTATTATCACAGTAAGTATTAGAAATGGTGTTAATGTTAATGATGTAATATTCTAACTGCTTTATCATTGGTTGAGTTAAATTTTTTTAATTATATTTTTACCAAGCATTAAAACATGGTCTTCCAAAAATTTGTCTTCTTTATATAGTAGTTCTGAATGAGGAGAAATAATTGCAATAAAAAAAATCTATAGCTTATGTTTTAAACTAATTATTTTAACTATTTTCTTTTCATTTAGTGTTTTATTTAAGGAGCATCAATAAAATTGTTTTGTTTCTTTAGATAATCTGGATGAAGCAACCAGGAACTTTTTCAGTATTACTAAAGGAAAATATTATTGTTTGTGACAGATGACAGCTGATTGTTTTGATTTTTCTGTTCCATAATTCATGTTCAGTAAGTTTTTACTCTTCTAATTGTAATTTTTTTCACTGTTTTAATTATTACATTTTTTGTTTCTCTTTTACGCATAATAAGATTTTACATAATCATTTTTATTTTGTGTATAATACAAAATCAATTTTATTTTGTATATAATGCAATAATATTTTACAAAATCAATTATTTTTTGTGAGCATAGTACAAAATCAGTTTTACTATGTGCATAGTGCAAAACCAATTTTACTTTGTGTATAATGCAATAATATATTACAAAATCAATTTTAATTTGTGCATGATACAATAAGATTTTACAAAATGAATGCATAGAAAAAAGTCGCTTTTATTTTTTATATAAATTGTTTATTCTAATACATATTACCACTAGAGATAATATTTTCATATTTTTTTATTAGTAAAATTTCAATATTTGAATCATTGTCACATTGAAATCTTCCTGATGCATTCCTGATTATTTAATATATGTTTCTTAGCAAGGAGTACTGATTCACTTTTAAAAAAAGGAGAAGGGAAACTTTTTTTTTTCTCAATCTGTAACAAGTATGCTCAATCTAGTGAGAAAATAAAACTTTAACACATGTATTAAAATTTTTTCCTTAAATGACCATTATTGCTGAAGAAAATTTCACTTCCCAAATGCTTGTGCTTCAAAATTAAAATATCTATTATTCATATTTGTTAAAATGCTGTAGAGACTATTAATATTTTATATTATTTATTTTTAAATATATTAACTTTTTCACAAAAAGCAATGAAAAAAAAAACCCTCTTGAAAAACTCTTATTTTTAATTAACTTTTCTCTCTCATCATGCTAAATGGTCCATCATTTTTTTTTTTTTTAATTTTGATTAAAAAACTGCGTTTAGAATGGCAAGAAGATGTATATTAATTTTTCGGTAAAGTTGAACTTAAAACTTAATATTTTCTTCATAGCAATAAGCAAGACCTTGCATTAGCTAAATAATTTTTCATCAAATTACTTTTCCAAGTGCTGAGGATTAAAACTAGAGTTATTTTTAACCAAATGAATGAATAAATTTTAACTATAAGTTGTGTTTGAAAGGCAAATAAATGCAAAATAATTATTTTCATTCAATAACTATGACAACTTTAAAGTTAGATTTTTTTTTTGAATTTGTTAATATAATTATTTAATAAAAAAATTTGAAACATTTTTTAAATGCTTCTTTATTATATTTGAGCACATAATTTTTCAGAAAATGCATTTAGTAATGCATATTTCAATGCTGTACAAACTATTTATGAATTTTAACATTAGTTTTTCTACCTATCTACGTTTATTTTTTATTTAGTCTTAAATAATTGGGCTTAATTCAATAAAGCTTTGCATACTTATTATTAAAGACAAGAAAATGATTATTGCCAACTTTCCAAAGTGTGAAAGTTAATTAATTGGAAATTTTGTCAATTTTCTGCTATAACAGAATAGCTAATAACTTCATGATAATTATTTATAATGCCATCTTGAAATTCAAAATTTTAACTTCTTACTTATACCAATTCTATTTCTGAGAAAAAAAATTCTGTACAATTTTTGTTAATATTTCAATATTTAATAAGTAGTTGAGTAGTTGCAGATGATTTTAAAATAAATTAATGATATTTCTTGGATGGACAGTGGTGAGGCTCTGAAGTATTTTACCTTTATTTTTTGAAATTTATATTTGATTTTCTCTAAAAAAGTTTTAGCAATGAAATTTTATTGTTAGTTTAGTAGTGAAATTTGAAGAGTTCACATATTTATTTATTAAATACTAGCCGCCTTTGGCGACCAGCTGTTTCGCCATGAGAAATTCGTTCTAAAATTTCCAATTAAATCACATATTCATTAGCCTTGAAGTAATTCCGGGCATGTATTGGCCTGAAATAAATATTTTCTTTAAGATGATGGACGGAAAGTTCTAAAAGTACACCTTTTCCTAATAATATTCTTAAATTTTATAAATCAGTCAGTTTGAACCATCGGTTATGCTTCCAAAATATTAAAAAAAATTTCGATGATGTTGCCAAAATATTAAATATGTTTTTTTAAAGAAAGCGATAAAGGGGAAAAAAAAATATTAAATTAATAATATAGATATTGCAAACGATTACATAAATATGCCATTAAGTCGGGATTTCAATGCATATCCTGACTTAATGGCATATTTTAATCAGGTTTACCGTAAATAAAGAAAATTTATTGAGTTAATGATATATATATGTTGCAAACGATTGTAGAAACCTTTGTTTTGCATTTATTTTTTAAAGAAAATATCACATTTTATATTTCTTTTATTTTATCCAGTCACGTGCTGAAAGTTGCATTACTTTAGATTTATAAAACTTAGTCGAAAATACAACATTTTGCTATAAATTTAAAACACTGATACCGTTAGAAAGCTAATTTTTTAAACTTTAAATTGATATAAAAATCATACTTGTGCGATCATATTTTCGGAAGTTATAGCAGAAAAACGTCGAAATTTCGCTTAAATTTTAATTAATTCAAATTCTAATTAAAAATTCGAAAAAAGGGCTCCGAGGTGCACATTCCGGACCTCCAAGGTATACATGTACCAAATTTGGTAGCTGTAGGTCCAACGGTCTGGCCTGTAGAGCGCCAACACACACACACACATTGAGCTTTATTATAAGTATAGATAATATTGCAAACAATAAAATTTTTTTTGCTTGCAACATATTTAAATTTTGTTTGGAAATGTAAGATTTCAAAGGCATAACTAAATTGTATCTTTTCATTAGTTAAGAAAAAAATTCATTCAGACATTTCAGCTAGTATTATTTAGACTGATAATTTTGTATATTTTAAAACAAACTTTAATTTTTGACAATGTTACATAAAATGAAGCTGAAATGTAAATATTGCAAGCATTGTATTTAGTTTGCTGTCACATAAGGACTTTTATTGCTTACATATATCTATATTTAAATAACATTTCAAGAAAATATTAGAGAACTTGAATATGGTTTTTAACCTTGCAATAATCCTTCATATATTAGACATAAAATGCCAGATGAATGAAAATGTTGAATTATGAAATCATTTAAAGAAAAAGATTTTATCAACAAATGTTTATTATTTAAATAATAATATTTATTCTAGATGCTACAAAATCAGAGCCACATTCTTTCTTAATATTGTGCCAAGGTTATTGACATGCTTTCCTTCCCATTAACATTGTATTGGTTTGTCTCAACATTATGTTGTGTTATAGAGGCACCATTCTTGTTTACTTGGAGTGAATTTTAATCATTGACATTTTAACAATTTAAAATAACTCTTATTTTCATTGGATGTTTCATTTAAAAATGTTTAGAACTTGATTCATGTAAGATTTCAAACTTTTTTTTTGAAATTTATTACAATATTTTAATTAATATATATCATAATTAATCAGATATGATAAATGTTTATATATTATATCTTTTATCTTATGTGTTTGCCTGTTAATTGTACAACTAAAATTCTTGCTATATTTTTGTATTTTCACTACAAAAATTGTTAAAGTATTATCAAGACTAGACACGTATTTTATATGCCTATTTCATTATTAAATATATTAATATTTGAGTTCTATTACATGTTAATATCATCATTGAAAATTGAGTTTGAAGTCAAGTTCAATTATATTTTCTATAATTTGCAATATATATTACTGTTTTGTAGTTTTCTAATAAATCTAAATTTTCTTTTGCAGAAATAACATGTTTAAAGTACAAGATAATCCGGATGGATCCACAAGCATTTATTGCAAGAATAGTGGAAACCTTTTATGCACTATACCAATTAAAAGAAATTGTGTAAGATATTTTAATGTTTGAATTTTTTTTGAATTTCATTGCCATTCATAATCCATTTTAATTAATGTATAAAACTTAACAGGTTTTATTGTATTCCATTTACTTGCTTATGCATTTAATGATATTTAAAAATACAATTCAAATCTTAATTTTCAAATTTTTATCATATATTAACTTCATGCCAAAATGCTCTCTTATTTCTTGATGCAATTTCAACTTTTTTATTAATCCTGCATAAGCTTTGTAAAACTGCATTAATCAGCAAGTTCTCATGCTCTGAATGAAGGTAAAAAAATCTGCCATGCTTAAGCAACCTTTTTAAAAAAATACTTGTATTTCCCTTTACTAAATCTGCCTGTATCAAAGAAATACCTATCAAAATTTCAAAGTATATAAAATCCCTGAGGAAAAAATATTTTTGGTCTCTATTGTTCTTGTACCTCAAATCAGTTCCGTCAGTATTTCTTCTACATAAATTATGTATTTTGGAATGAAATAAAGCTAAGTTTTAAAAATTTCAAAAGTTTTTTTACTCTTTAGCCATGAAATTGCTGAAAAATATGTTTTACATATTAGGTTGAGGAATAAGTTCGTAGCGTTTTTATTGAAGACAATAATTTAAAGAAAATCATTAGTAATAACAATCAATCATTTATGTATTCATTGTTGCTGTTTATGACTTCTTCCCACCTCTTGACCAATTTGTTAATGCCCTTCCTCCAAATATCGCCTGGTCTGGTATCAAAGAAGTTTTTGAGTCAGTTTTTACGGTCCTCTTCACTGTCAAAGATAATGCCCCTCGTTTGGTTCGACAGGGAATGGAAAAGATGGTGATCCAACAGTAGAAGGTCTGGAAAATACAGGGATGATGAAGGATCTCTCAATTTGAGCTCTTATTGTGCAGTTTTGATGACTTTTGCAGCATGGGACCTGTTGTTGTCGGGAAGGACTGTGGTTTGGCCTTGACGATGAGGTCTTTTCATTTGCATAGCCTCTTTTACATGGTGTAGCTGGGCTTTGTATAGGTCATTGATGACCATTACATTCCTTTCAAGCATTTCCCTTTACACCATGTTCTCCTCTTCCAAAGGGTCTCTCAAAGGTCGATATCAAAATTGTCATTTTTGAACTTGGCAAACCATTTGTGCTGTAAACTCGCCTGTGACACCTTCTCCGTATATGTTACAAATGCCGTTTGCTGCTTCTTTGTCTCAATGAAAAATGAACAGCAGATGTCGAAAATGTTGATTGGTATCTTCTGGGTATTCTATTTCCAAGCCTTAAAAGTAATTAAAAATTAAATTTACTCAGAAAGACGATTAACACAAATCTGAAGAGCAGAAAGAGCTCTATTGAATCAAAACTATAAACTTTGTCAAATGGCAAAAAAACATTTGTAAAACAAAGAAAATATAAAAATGCTTATTCCCCAACCTAATAAAATATATAAATCATGAATACATATATATACATCTCTGAATACATATATATAAACATGAATACATGCTTTATACATCTCTGAAAAATGATTTCTGATTTTATTGGATATTTTCTATTACTGTAGTACTGTATATTTAACTTACCAATGATTAAAGATAAAGTGCACATTTTACTTTCTTGAATTTTATTTATTGTAAACTGTATATGTGAGTGCATCTTTAGCATTTCTGAATTTTTAGGATTGCATTTGTTTTCAAACTCATCAGATATTTGTTTAGTGCACTTTCATGAGCTACTCTCAACCAACTCTCACCAGTGTTCCTCTTGCTTGTTGGTGTAATCTCTCCATATTTCCTTTATTTATTTTTATTTGTACATAGTACAGGGAAAATAGTGCAATTTAAAAATTCCTACGAGATGTTTTGAAGAATCTCCATGTTTCAGACCTCCTTGAGTCCAAAAAATAAATTTTAGGTATTACATCATTCTTTATCTGAGGTTGGAATAATTCAAAAACACTTTAACCTAGCCAGATAATTTTTTTTTAAAACCAAATTATTTGAAACATTATTAAGGCAAAAGACTCGAGACCAAATTTGTAGATTTGAATGAATTTTGGATGAAATTTATTCAGAAGGTGTCTGCATATTCATCTACAAGGTTACATAAGAACTACAGAATTAAAAATGCTAGGTAAAGGAAATCTGGTGCACAGATTTAGCATCTAAAATGTAGATTCTTATCAAATTTTAAATTCATTATGTCAAAGGGTTGCTCTGTGTTTTCACAGGTATGGAAATGCGATAATTTTAAATCAATTAAATTTAGGGTTTTTTTCATAACTACAACTGTGGTTTCTGGCCAAATTTTAGTTTTTATAAAAGAGATTTTTCCTTTTACCGGGCACAAATTTCACTAATGTGAACCAAATGCAAGCCAAGTAGTCAAGTGAAGTGAATGGCAAACAGTAAGAAATTGGGTGGAATTTTGCATTATTAGATGATTTCTTTCTGTGCCCGGCTAATGGTAAAGTACTAAAAAAGATTAAAATATAATATTTACAATCACTTAGAATATAGGATATATCTCCTAATGAAAATATTTTGTATAGTCTTTATTTATGAATGTAATCAAATCTGTAAAATAATGAAGTGAACATTCAAAGTAGTATTGTATAAAATTATGGACATGTAAACATAATTTTTGTGTTTGAGATTGAAAGACAAATATGTGATCATATAGCTGTTAATACAATGACAATAAATTAAATTTCATTAGCACTGTGAAAAGTGTTGCAAAATTCACATTTTTTTTTTTTTTTTCATTTTAAAATTAGGATTTTTTTTTTTTTTTTTTTACAAATGATTATTTTGAACATTCAACTGATATATAAATAATTTTTCTCCAATTATATTTTTAAAAATTATAACAGAAAAATGTGCAGTTTGCCCTTAAATTTTAACTGATAAATATTTTTAAATTTTAACAATTGTAGGTTAAACTGTATGCCCTTGTTACAACCAATATCTGTACATTCAGTTACTACTATATGAATAAAGAGACATTATTTATGAGTATATTCTTTCTTTTAATCACTTACTCAGTTTTCAAAGTTTGTCTTTTCAGAACTTTGTTGCTACTACCTAATGCCATTTTAAGTCTAAGCAATTTTTTGTTTCACCGTCAATCATTACTTTATACAGTTTCATATGCATTAATTTCATCTTTTGCAACGATCATTTTAATTGAACAAAAATTACATCTTAACACATTTACATTTCAGCGAAGAAAATCAACTGAAATGTGACATGGTATATAATTTTACATGAGGGTTTTGTCTTGATAATTTCTTGTTTAATCCTTGAAATCAAGATATTTTTGCTTTAAATTTAAAATAAAGTTATAAATGTATTTAACACTATTAATTTTGGTACACTTTATCTTATTAAAGTATTTTGCTCCAAAATAAAATTTTCATCCAACCTATCTTTCATCTAAACTATTTATCTCTAAAATATTTTGTAATTGTTAAATGATTTGTTAATTAAATTTCTGTTGATCTCAATATATCATTTTATTTAGTTATATACGCTTGTAATGTAAATATAATTTTAAATTTTATGTCAGTGACTAAACATTTTATAATATTTGATTCATTTGTTATGTTATTTATTTTCACAGAGGACCCCTAGAAAGGTCAATGTTGTAGAGCCACAACGTGTCAATAGGACGCGATCATCATTGAATTCAAATTGGAATCACTTGAAAAAACCAGATGAGTCTTTGAGAGATGGTAAGTCTAAAAATGTTTAAGAATATTCTTTTTTCTTTCTTCTTTTTTTGTACTTTATTATCATTATTTATATCATTTGTACTTTATTATTATTTATTTTATTGCACTATCTTTTTATTCAGTACTGTGAAACCTCTTTAGATATGTTACACTCTTTTATACATTGCTGTCATAGTAGTTTTTAATCTTACTCTCTAGCCTATTGAGAACATACTCAGTAATATTTATACATTTTATAATCGCAAGGATATTCGATTGGTGGATATTTGATTTCTGTAAAAATAATTCACATGAAGTACATTCTGATTGTTTCAATATTTAAAAGTATTTGTGTTTGTCACTTTGTATTATGGTAAACATTGTTTACTTACTATGCTGAAAAGTATTATATGTTTTATGGTGTTGCTAATGTGTTTTTATTTTATGTTTCCAGTGTATTAATCTTTCCTTTTTGAACTGCTTTTTAAAAAAAAATTAAATAGAGTAAATTGGTTCTGTTAGTATCATTTGCAATTATATGTAAATATTTAGCTGCCTATTGTGTATACAAAAATATGGTTGGTATCTATTTTTTATTCTCAGTAAATAACTGATTTATAATAGTTGTTAATAATGTTTTGTTCATTTAAAAGACCATCAACCTGTTGTGTCTAAAATGAAAAAATAAATTCTGGTTAAATTTTCATGATTTTTCACAATTATTCTTGACTATTCTTAGGCCACAAAGTCCAAATACATTATGAGAAAAGAATACTATGAGAAGTTAATGTTTTAATATGGGATTATAACACTGGAAATTTAAATAATTAATTAAAATTAAATTTTAAATTTAAATAAGTAATATCGAATTCTCTGGAGCAAATGCAAAGTGGTATGCCTAGTTTAAATTAAAAGCAATAGTAAGCTATTTTCAATATGTACAAGCTTTCTGAACCACAACTTTAAAAAAGTTTATATGTAACAGTAATTTAAATTTGAAATAATTCAAGTGTTCATTCAGGTTTTTTTAAGTCTTCTCTGCCTTAAAATAGAAAAGGCATTTTAAAGGATGTCAAAAATTTTAGAGAAAAAAATCATTACATAATACAATACAGTCAATATTAACCAAAGGAAAAGATAAAATGTAAAAGAAATAAACTAAAGACATTTGCCACTGTGGCTAAAGTGAGATGAATTATCTACATTGTTTTTTATGCTTCAAATTGTCGCCAAGAAAAAAAAAAAAGAACCCCCCAGATTCTATTTAATTCTTCCTATGCGAAATATTTTCCCTACTGAAAGCTATTTCTATAATGTACGCTATTAACATAGTTATTTTGCTGGAGCTGTTATGGTGGACTCAAAGTAATGTATGTTTCTCTAATTTCTGTGTCTCATTTCCATAAAGTTTGAACTTTTAGCTTAAGCAGTAGTGATAAAAATTTAATTGATACAAAACCCCTTTCATTGAAGCTAAATATATTTTTTAAAAGTATAATAATAGAAAATAGAATTGTTCAACATTAATGTCTTGTGCACTACAGGATATATTTCTTAAATTATGTAATGCCTCAGAAATTTATTCAATAAAAAATTTTCAGATTCAGATAAGATTATTTCTGAAAAAAATATATCTAAATTTTATACAGTTTTCTGGTTTTAAGCTATCAATCTTATCCAATGCAGTATTCTTGATGCAACTTTTAAACTGAAGGCATGCCACCACCTTTTGTGACAAAATCTGGCAGAATTATAATGTTTTGAATATAACTATTAAAGGATAATCAACAGTTTTATAATTTTAGTTAAAGCATCAGTGAAACTGCAGGCCCTCGTTGGCAGACCTATTTTAAGACAATACTGTCTATAGACGATATAATATACAGGCAGACTTACTTCAGACTAATTCAATAAAAATAGTCTAAACTCAAGCATTTTTATAAAATGGTAATATCCAGATTATCATATCTAACAATATTAATTACTAAAAGGTGCACCTTTCTTTTTTATTTAAAATGATAGTATCTCAAGATTATTTAACTACATATGATCCTTAGGAACAAGAGTTTGTATAAAAATAAAAAATTTGTAATGAACTATGTTTGCCTTATCTATTGCAGAATTATTTAATTATTTAGTTGTATAATATATACTGAACACACATGAGGAGTGATAAAAAAAGTTTACAAGCAGCAGCATTTGGAAAGTAGAAGTTATGATTGGGAATATTGTTACCCAGAGTGGAGACACATGGTGATAGTTGTCTTAAGGCCTTATCATATGGCGAAATTACGTCAGCACTTTTCCGTTTCTACCCTCAAAAATCGATCAAGCAAGCTTCATAATCTACAACTTTTTCTAACCAGCTCGAAAATGTTGTCTGAAATATTGTCCGCAAACGAAATTCAACCAATCATGTGAAACTTTAAAGTGACGTCACTTTCATTGTCGTTTGCTGACGGAAAGTGCCGAAGATATTTTGCCATGTGATAAGGCCTTTAGACTAGTCGTTCAAGCAAATAATATTAGTACCAACACCTAAATCACTGACAGTAATGGCAAGACGCATAGATAAGTTTTCTTGCATAGAGTCTTGTGAGTCTTGATATGATTTCTAAGCCAAGAATGTTTCACCTTCGGAAATTCGCCCCCATACACTTCAATCGTCAAGTTGTTGAAATGTATTGGGGTGAGAAATGAGTTGACAACAGGTGGAGAAATGGTCTTGACCTTTTGAAGTGGGCAGACAGGTTGCTAGAAATGTTTAGATGACAGTTCTAGAGCCCTCCCCCCCCAATCCCATTCAACCCTGAGTTGGCTTCCAGTGACTATTTCCTTTTCTTGGCATTGAAGAAACACTTATTCAAAACAAAGTTCTTGTCATATGTTGATGTTTAAAAAGTTACCGAAAACTAACTCAATAGTAGTTGACCTGGTTATTACTAAGACGGATTAAACAAACTGGACCAGCGGTATGATAAATGCCCAAATAGGTTTGGTGACAATATAGAGAAGTGAATATGTCTCATAAGTACCATTTGTACCTTGTGTCTGTTGTTAATAAAGCATTATTCCTTCTATATATATATATATGTGTGTACATAATATTTAAAACTTTTAGCCATTTTTTTTTTCATTCATCTTTCTTGAAAATATATGTTTCAGGTTTATTTCATTTCTTTCAGCCGTGCTCATTTTTCTAGGTTTAGCTTGCAGTAAATATTATTTAATTTTTTAATTTGAGTTTTTGTTCATGTGATAGCAACACTGTTAAAAGCTAATTTTTTCCACATATGCATAATGGGCTTGTGCAAGTGAAATAGGCTTTTTCATTGCATGAAATAAATAATCAGAAAATATGTTTAGAATATACTGAAAAAATTAATTGAACATTGCAAATTTATTTGTTAAAAAATTTCATATTTAAAGAAACAGTTTTTTGAATTTTAAAATGATGTATAAATCATTTTTTACTTCTTTTTTTATTAATTAAAATCTTACATAACATTTAAAAAACAATTGCTTTAAGATATTCATTCCCACTTTCCAAGCTATATATTTTATAATTCCAGGTCAACTGTTCTACCCTGTAGAGTGTCAACACAACACAAACTCACATTCATCTTTATTATTTTAGTCTATTTTATTTTATTTTTCTTTAATTTCAGTTAAATCATTTAGATATAACTTCATGATTCTGTGGAATGGCCAGATGTTAAAGGTATGTTACTTACATTGTTTTCCATCTGTTCCACATTGTGTACATGAATCTTTTTAATATGGACAATCCTATGACTTCATATACCTTAAAATTTCATGGTAATATATCTGCTTTTTTATACATCAAGTAAGTTACTTAGGTAGAAAACAGAATTCTTTATTTTAGCTTTCAACAGTGGTGGAAAATTATGTTGTCAGATATTTGATGAGGCAATTAAAATACTTTGAATTTTAAGGTAACTTTATAATCTGTTGTTAGAAATTAAGCAAAAAAAAAAAAAAAAAAGCCTACAATTTTATATTGTATTATACTATTCGATTTTCATTCAAAAAATAAATGTGCAAGAACTTTGCAATTACTATTTTATCTCGATTATTCAGAACTTTGTTTCTACCATTATTCTTGAGAATATCTATTTAATATTTTTTGGAAACCATCACCACAAAATAAATTTTTTTTTCTTTCCAAATTATACTTTTATAACTTTTTCTTGTGAATTGATAATTGTTTCAATATCTGAAATTACTCAAAAACAGTCTTTATTATTATTTTTTTTTAATAATTATTATTATTTTACAGTGCACAAATTTGAGCAGATAGAAAAAATACTTTTAGTCATTTTTTGACTACTGCTTTTGTCAATAAAGATGGATTTTTCAAAAAATAATATGGATATCAATCTAAAATTTTTGTATTGTACCTTTCCTTCTGTTCAACACATCTTTGAATAAAACTACTACTATTTC
>JAPMOQ010011588.1:109345-129764 GCA_026543055.1 Argiope trifasciata
TGACAGACGAGAATAACTCCTAATAAAGGAAAGTTTCAATTTATATAGTAAAAATTTCTTTTAACTTTCCAACTTTTCTTTTGAATAAAAAAAGTTAGAAAATAATTTTGTCTTTAATAAAGTGTGTTGATGGCAAAGAAATATTTTTTTGTTACAGTTAATAACTTTGCATTTTAAATAAGTAATTTTTATATATTAGAATATGACAATGTTTATAGAAATATTTAAAAAATTCTGTATGTAAGTTAATAAGGGTAAAGAGTTACAAAAATAAGCACTAACCGATAATCATAATGAAATCGAAAGCATAAATTAATTGTGAATATCAATTTATCGTATCGGCATTTGTCGTGTGTCACTAGGCAAAAGTGGAAAATATAACAATTTCTTTTTTTAATGCAAGTATGCTTGAGTGTGAAAAGGTTAGCTGTGAATAAAAATGTAAATTTAATATGAATGAATCCTTATTGTTTAATTGTTAATATTTCGCGATTAAAAAAAGACAGCTATCTTCTAATAATTACAATTATTCTTCCATAATGGTATCATTCTGCTTTGGAAACCGGAAACCGTTACAGACAATATTTATAGATACAGTAACAAAGATTCAGTATAAAGGTAAAAAAGAATGAAAAGCAACAAAAATAAAAACTAACCAATACAAAATTGAAAACGCAAATTAATTGTGAATATTGATTTATTGTATCGCGATTTATCAAGAACTACTACTCATGATCATAATTTCGATATATCGATATTTTTCAAAAACTGGCACAGCCCTAGATCTAAAGTCTGTTGTGGGTATTCATTAAAACTATTTAAATTTACAAAATGTATGTTGTGTACACCTACCCTGATTTTATCCATCTTCATAATAATTTAGCAGAATTATTGCTTTTGCTTGACAATTTCACCGATAGAAAAAGAATGGTGGAAGGGGAAGAGAGAGGGTGGATATGCTAAATAAGATAAACATACAAAAAAAATTCTGCAGTAGGCTCAGTAGTTGGAAATATGTTATTTACATGTTTTGGCTTCAATGTTTTTATAAATATAATTGAAATGGTCTTTAAAGTGTGGGACATTTGTTGTTCATATAGTTCTTGTGATGATGCATTTATAATTTGCATTATTTCCTGCATTCATAATATCCTATTTAAAAGGATGATTGATCTTAATATATATAATCTAATGATTGTTGAACGTTCACCTGATCCTTGGAGAAAGAAAAATGAAATGAATTATAATTTCTGTTTTTGGAATGTGGGAAAGGGATAAGAAGATCAAAGCTAAATACATGGCTTCAATTTTAATTGGTCATCCCACAGTAAAGCGATATATATTTTTAAATCTAATGTGTTATTCAAAGGCTATTATAAAATTCAAGAGAATAGCAATTTTACAAAGAATTTTTAGAAACTGGATGTCTAAAGAATACAGCTGTTGCTGAAGCAGCTGAAAAAATAATTAACTTTTTGGTATTATATATTGAAAGGTTATATTTAAAATAATACCAAAATTTAACCATGCAAAATACAACTAAGGTCATACTAATGACACAGTCTTGAAACCTAAAAGCTATAAATAGTGTTTGTTTGGGTTTTTTTTTTCTATATTAAAATTCATATACCAAGATTTTTTTTTTTTTAAAGAGAAAGAATTTGATATTTTCTTCATTTGAAGTTTTGGATAAGTCCCTTTTCAAATTATATGCTTATCCAAGTATCTGAAGTAAATAGTCTAAGAAGTACTCTTATAAGAAAATGCATCTTTTTCTGAATTTTAAACCTCTAAGGAAAAAGAATGATTTCTGAATGATATGACTTGAAATTCAGTAGAATTTTAGGTGTTTGAAGCACTCAAAATTAAATAGATAAGTTTTTATCAAAATGTTTTAAAAGTCAAATGTGTTGTCAGAAATTGTAAGATTTTGGCAATAATATTTAATGACCAGATAACAGTTAAAGAGGTATTAAAAAAGTAATAAAAAGTTAAGAAATTAGAAAATTAAAAAAAATGTTCCAAATTTTTTTTAATTGTATTAAAATGAAGTGAATAGAGAATTTATAAATCACAAAAGAGGTTATGTAGGAATATTTAGAGCAAGCAAAAAAATGCATGGTCTTAAAAAAGTAGAAAAAAAAACAACAACAAAAGGACAAGTAAGGATTACAATCTTAAAATAGTGGAACCATAAGAAAAAGGAACACATTACAAATAAACTTATACATATGCATAGATATATAGAAATAAACTACAATGAATGCATAAATGAACGAGGGAACTAATTTAAAATCAACAAGGTCACACATTAAAGAGTCAATTTTTATATTGCAAAATTTTATGTACAAACTGGTTACAAAGGCAGTGTGCATTTAAGGATATACTGTTTTCATTTTATTTGTTTAAATGAAAATAAAAATTTGATTTGTATTTGTTTCTTGTATTTTCTCCATCATTTTGTCTGTTCAAAGGTAAGGTTAGATATTTTTATGGAATTGACATTTTTTAATGGATTTGTTTCAACTAAAGTGTGAATGAATATGTTCGTGAAGTCAGTCCCTTTTAATAATTTTTGTGAAATGAGTTTATTATAGTGTAAGTGTGATAGCTAGTGATAAAAGTGATTGCATTGAGATCTCCTTTGTAGTTGTCCATAATGTTCTTTTCCTTCGCATTTAGAAAAAAAGGGGGAAAATGTAGTCATGAATTTGAAAATGAATAGTGAAAAGAAATTACTTTAATATATTATGTGCATTCCTATATTGAAAGTATGTAATTTAATGGCCCTTTAATTTTCTAAACAAAACTGTGCCCCAAATAAGAGTGAAAATCATATTCTTGCTGTGTTGAAAATTATGAACTATAATTATTGTTGATTGATACAGTTTGAATTTACAGATAACCTTATCATCTTACAATAATTTAAAATTTTACTAAAAATAACATTTTCTGTGAATTGATACTTTTAGTAAGGTTTTATAAATTTTACTTATTTGCTGAGTATTAGGTATTTCTGGTGCAACATACTAAAGAGGTTTTATTGTGTAACATGTATAAAAGATTTTTTTTATTATTCAAATTAATGTAATAATTTACTGTAACTCAAAATATAAGTAATAAATGAAAAAAAGTAATGCATAAGTTATATATATTAATTGTCCATATTTCAGTGTATATATATATATATATGTATATAATATATGCTGAGCCTCTTTTTATACAAGCTAAATCTCTGCAAAATCAATGAATTACTTAATATGTTTATTTTCATAATATCTTGTAGTCATTGATTTCGTCACTACAAATTGTAGCTATGTTTTATGTAGTTTTGTTGAGTTTGAGTTATAAATTGGATAAATTTATAATATACAGAGCAGATGTAGCTGTTTAATTTTAGAACTTGAAAGACTAAAATATATTTGATGATTGTGATTTTTTGCCAATGAAATTAATTTTGCCATTGCATTAATCATAAAGCAACATGATTGTGATATTTCAAAACTTATTTGATGTAAAACATCTTGTACTTGTAAAGTATTGGTTTCATTAAAACTTTGCTACTGGAACATTGTTTTATCATAGTAATTGTTTGTCATTCATAGTAAATTAAATTTTATTTCATTCAGTGTTTGTTTTATTATGTGATTAAATTTTACTTGATTCAATGCTTAATATGATGAATTATATAATAATAACGCTTAAGGGTAACCTTGACAATATACTTTTTGAAAATAATGTGCATTTTTTTATTTTATTACTTTTCTCATTTGTACTTAAAAGTGCTTTTTAAATTCATTAAGTATGTAATTAACTATAGCCTTTTTCTTTCATATTAAACTGAATGGACAGAGATATGTGTTTTTTGTGCTGAAAAATATGTATATTTACCAAAAATTATATTAAAATTAAATTGTATGATAAGCCAATCATTTTTATATTAGTGTATTTACAACTTCATGGTATATTTCTATTCTCATTTGCCTTTTCAGAAGTTAATTTTTTTTAACATATTGTTTTTTTAAGGCAGTCTTTTTCAATCTAAAATTCTTTTTCACCTTTTTAATAAAACATAAAGCGCATGCTATTTTGATACACCTGTAAGTTTTTGATAGAGTTTTTCTTCTCACAGAGTCTTCTGAACTTAAAGATGAAAAAGAAGGAAAACCTAGAACCAGGTAATGATTGCTAAAATGAAGATATGTATAAAAAATCAGTTATATATCAGGTAAATAGCAAGAGAGATTACTCAAGAGTTTTCACCTAAGGAGGCTATGACATTTGTAATTTGGATAAAATTAATTTTCTGAAAATGTATAAGTGAGTAGTTGCAGTAAAATACTGATGAGTATATTCTTTGTGCCATTTTATTGTTCAATAGATGGATTCTTCTTTTAAGTGACAAATTGATACCAGTAATGAAGTATGATGAACTGCTTTATCAATATTAAAGCTATGTGTGCGTATTTCAATCTACACAGCCACTTACTCATAAGCAGATTGAAGAATAAAGATATAATTTTTAAATTCATTTGATTTTTTAATTTTTTAAAATAATGTTTTATAAAACAGACATTAAAGCTCAAATTCATGCTCCTAATAATTGTATATTACATATTAGAATTGCTTTATAAAATTAAAAAAAAAGCCCATGCAATTGATTCTGTTGATTACTTTCCCAAGAAATTACCCTGGCAAGTCTTTAATTGAAGTATATAATCTATTGATCCAGTTACTAGAGGAAAACAGTTTATGCTGAGAGAAAGCTAATGAAGCTGCCATTTTTTATGAAAAATGTGTGCATATAGGATAAGGGATTTATACTCTAATATCAGTGGACTCAAAATTTATATATACTTTTGAAAATTCAGTTAAACTTATTCATATAGAGATTTGGTGGTCTAAATAATTAAAGATCGAAAATATACTGATTGCCATAAGACAGTAAAAGCTGTAATTAGATTTTTTTCATGGCCTTGAAGTTAATGAAGCATTGAATATAATAGATTTAATAGATATAGAATGAAGCAGAGTGAATATTAAAATATATTCTTTGATTTATGCTATAAAAGTATGAAATGTTGAGAAAAGAATAATTTGTTGTTGAATAGAAATTATGGAAAAAAAAATTGCCTTCCCATAAAGAAATGCCATCTTTGTCAAAGACTATGAGCAAGAAAAGAATTTTGAAAATGGTGGAAAACAACAAATTGAAGCTAGCATAAAAGAAGCCTTGGACTTTTGGCGTAAAAAGTAAAACACAAAAATTAAAAGCAGTGCATATATAGAATTTTTGCAAAACTTTATTTTCTTAGTGAAATTTATATTTTACCTAGTTTTTGTCATCTTTACCATATTTCTTATTTTAACAAAACTTTTTAAGTAAGTAATACTTCATTCATTAATTTTCTTATAAATATTAATTTTACATTTTAAGCTTGTGCACAAACCTTCCTTCATGAGATATTTCTGATACTGGTAATAATATCACAAATAATCTTGCCACTGTTATTATTTCTTCCAGGAGAAGTAAAGAAAGTATTTTCCTTTTTTCTGCTTGTGTTGCTCCCAAAGAGTATAATAATATAGATGCAAAATATATATTTAATCATATGACAAAATACAAAATTTTTTACATGTGGAAAGTTTGAAGTCATTATTTGACTTATTTGCTCTCAATGATGCCATTAGCCTTTATCAGCACCAATCCAAATTAAAATTTAGACATTTGTTATTACAGAAACATGGGTTAAATATCGATGTTATCTGTTTAGAAAATTTATGGTTCACATTTCCCCAATTATACAAAATTTTCAGACTAATAACATGCATCAATGCTATTGTCTTATAGTTCACAAATTTTAAATATCTTCAAAAATGTTTGGAACATATTACTAACTGATAAAGATTGCATTGCATGTTTGAAATGTTGATAGAAAAATTCTTGTATATTGATTTTTTCTCGCCTTTACCTAGTTCTAATTTTTTAAAAATGTAAATTACAAAAGTAATGATTTAAAATTCTAATTTTTCAATGTAAGCATAGTTTACTATCATTAGCATGTAAGATGCTAAATATAAAAACATATCTAGGATTGAAGGAAAAAAGAAACCTATATTTTGTTTACAACCTTATCTTTATAATTAATGCTAAGTTATTATGAAAAACTTTTTTATTTGTAAAATTTGCTTTCAATAGTAATAATGATAATAAAAAAATCCAGTTGTCTATTAGTTTTCTGGGAATCATATGAAAGGAAATTATTGACTTTTCTCACATTTATCTGGATTAAAAAATAATCAAAAGGCATTTCTGGAACATAATAGTTGTATCTAAAATCACAGTGAAATATTGATACATCATAAACTTTTCTCTTCAGACAAAGTAAATGCTGCCTCTCACCAATACCTATTAGTGTGGATGGCGATCAGAGTGAAGATTATTTTGATGATTGCATTACTCAAGATGAATTTGCCAAATGTCTCAATCTCATATCCAAAGAAAAGCTCCAAACAGAATCCAGAGAACGTATTTTGGCTGAATATCCTTTGCGACTTCTGTCCAGGAGCAAAGCCTATCGGACACTTGAAGATTCTCCTGCAGAGGATTTGCGGGACTTGAAGCTGCCTGATGATATGCCTCTCACATCCTGTTTAGGGATGAAGATTCTACAACTGAATGAGGAACGTAATTTTGTAACGGAAATGAAGATAATGATGTCTTTGAGGCGATATGATGACTATTGTCGAATTCCATTCAATACCAACAAGCCAAGTGCTTGCAACTTTCCGAAACTCCGTTGCAGAGAGAAAAAAACTTATCCTGTGACATCATTATTTAAGAGCTCCAAGCATGAAGCCAATCACTTTTATACCTACGGAAGGCGGCAACGAATGGATCGGATTATTACACTGAAAACAGGTATCTTTCATTATTACTCTTTAATATTTACTGGTCTTATACTATGGCAATCTATTTTTATTCTATATCATTTTTGAGCTGATAAGATTGAGATTTTTAAATCCATAGCTTGCTTACAATAAATTGAATTATCATTAATGATATGTTGTTCTTTTATCATCTGAATGATCATACGTTACTTGATTGACAGCATAAAATTGATTTTAAAAATAAATAAATTGGATTCCACTTCTAAGTTTTCATATTCTTTTACTTCTTACATTACCTGAAGCTTTGATTTTTCTTTAGGTCTAGATGCTAGAAGTCGAAGACTATTGCGTTTATGCAACAAACAAAAGTGGATTGTCGAATTAAAAAAACTTACAGAAGAAGAAATTGAATCTTGGAAAAATAAACTTACTCTATCAGATGAACAATCAAACCTGCCAACTGTAGAACTACTCAGGCCTAATACCGTTCCTACTTCTAGCAGCTCAGACTTATCTTGGAAAGAAATTCGTGCTCTTCTTCCCCCTGGCACTAGTCTCTTAAAAATCCCACTTAAGACACCTGAGCCAAGTTTTAGTAGCTTAAAACAACACAAAAAGAAGTGTCGTGGAGTTGCTTTGACAGACGTAACAAAATATATTACAAAACATGAAGATGGTTTTTATTATTTAAGAAACCAATCCATTCGTATTCCTTTCTATGAGGAATTTTTGTCTTCGCTAAGGACAAAGAAATTACTAAACAATAGAAGGATGACAGATGGAAATAATCTTGACCTGAATAAGAGTCATATGAATCGGTTTAAGAAATCGGTTTCTATTCTGAAGCCACTTATTATTAACAGTAATGTAGCTGGCCTAACTGGATTTCGGTACTCAAATATGAATTTCCCAAAAGTAGCAACAGCTCAGAATTTTTCAGCAAAGATTGTTAAATACTCTTCAGAATTAGTGATTTCCCCAAATATGGCGACTAATGGTCTAAAAGAAGTGATAAAAAGGCAGGAAGGTATGACAACACCTATAAAAGAAAGGCTAACAACTTCACAGTTACTTCGAACTTCAACTAGTGAAACAAGGCGAACAGAAGTTCCTGTCATTGATCTCACTGGAGATTCGCCACCAGAGAAATCTGTTCTCAAGCAACTTGTGCCTAAAACAGAGAGATTAGTGATATCTCAATGGAAATTCACTTGTTTTAGATGTGGGTACAATCATTTTTATTTAAGCCATACATATGATCGTCACTCTGTTGAAACAGCAGTACATGAGCATATGAACAGGATCCATTCAATTGCAAATCCTGAGTCTTTACTATCACGGTACATTGATCGAGTTAACAAATGCGCAGTTATTGAAGCCTTCGCTGATCTCCAAGTCAGAGAAGGCGAATTGTAAAATGTTCATTGTTAGGGAAAATATATATCAAGAAAACCTCTCATTAGACTCTTCATTTTAAAATTATAATGGCATTATTTTTATTTCTTTCAGTATTTATTGCTAAAAATATCCATGGGCAATAAACAAAATTGTATGTAATATGATTTTGTATCAAATGCTATGTAAATTTAAAGTTTGATTCCGTTATTTATTTCTCTGATTTTCATTCATAATATATGAATGAATTCTGAATTTTATCTGTTTATAAATCATTAATGTTATTTATGCCATGTTTCAAAAGTTATTATCAAGCCTTTTTAGATAATTAACAGTCAAATAATACACTATTAAAAATGTCTGACAAGGATAATTTGAGTGAAAATTCCATTTCCTATACATCAATTCTAACAGAAATAAATCAAATCATCCCAGTTATGGTCTACTTTCTTCCTCAAAAAATTTTAAATTTCACATTCGAAGTTGTAAGCTATTTTTAAGGAAATGAACAGTGCTTCTTAGACTTGGGTAAATTTATTCATCCAAGTAAACTCAAAATCTTAATATGACTTAGCCAGAACCCAAAAAATATTCCACTTATTAATATGCTCCATTATACCTATTTATTTACTTGTTTGTTATATAATTTGTCCAAATCCTTTTGCTAATGAACAAAGGAAATAGTTTCAATCTTATTTTGCAGGGTTGCTATGCTACCAGGAGAACCAGAAAAACACAAAAAATAAAAAGCTGCAAATGCAGGGAAATTATTATAAAAACTAGGAAAATACAAGGAATTTTATGTTTTTTAATTGGCATTTTCTAGTTGGGGTAAAAAAAAAAATCTCTAAAAATTGCATAAATAAAATATCATAGTAGCAGCTTCCGAAAATGGAACAATTCGCAAAAGTGTAATGCACAAATTTGCCCCTTTTCTAGTTTCTCCCTTATTTTTTATTGACAAGACAGTTGTCCTTTTTCCATGAGATTCCTGATTTTGAGAATAAGTATGCAGGAGACTTCCATAATTGTTTAAGAGAATAAAATACATTTCTCTGGCTGGAACATTCAATCTGCAGAAGCAGCGCGGTGGTATTTAGTTTACCATATTTGAGTTAAATGAATTATTTGAGAAACTGTCAGTTAATTTAAAGAAGATTAGAGAATTTTTTAAAGCACTGCTCAAAATTCTATTTAATACAAACTGGGTGGATAATAATAATAAAAAATCCTGATTTTCTGAATAGGTTCAAGAAAGTCCACTTAATCCATTTGTTGCATACATTAGCTCTGTAAGAAGATAATAAGCTAAGTAATATAAGAAAATTTGCACTTTCTTAGCATACCAAAAGAGGAAAACATGCAAGATTGTGCACTAATCCATAAGAATCATTATTGTTGCTGAACTTATCTTTTTCTGTATTTCTTTTCGGTAACATGTTAAATCTGGAAATGTTAAATTTAATGTCTGAAAATAAACTGGTTTCGAACTTTTGTTTTGAAGAACAATAATTTAAAATTGAATTTTCATAGGTTTTAAATATAGTTATATAGGTTTTTAATAATTTTTTTCATAGGTATTACATTTTTCCTTTAACACATTCAATGATACCTTCAACATTTCTTCCATGCAAAATTCAACCTACTCTAATCCATATTATTTAAAATGCAGAATTGTATTTTTAGCAAAATTGGTATTTCATACTTGATTTTTTTTTACAAAATCAGCTATATCTCAGAATTTTTGATTTGCATTATTGCTTTTAATTGATATAAAATGTGTATGGGTACATTGCACTGATAATATCAATATTTTTATTTATAAAATTAGTGATTATGAGAAATTTTGAACTTTTTTAAAACAAATTTCTATTATTTTATGGAAAAAAATTAACTTTATTTCATTGTCTAAATATACAGTATTTGTAGATGCCATGGATATGAATTTGAATTTTATCTTTAAGAAAGTTGAGCACTTTTTAGTTAGCAGGGATTTCAATCATAGTCCAGCTTAAATGCCCTTAATATATGGTTATAAGAGCTGTTAAGATATTGCAGGTTTTTGTATGGAGCTCTGCTAATGGAATTTCGATGAAAATTGTGCTAATAATTCAATCAAATTATATTTTAGCTAATGAGAAGGTTTTCTTGTTATTTTTTTACATTTATAAAATTTTAAAATGTTCATTGAACATGATAATTGTAGTCCATCCTCACTTGTATATAATTCTCAAGAAAATTCATCTTATCAAATATTTCATTCTTCAATTTATTCTTTACTCATCTTTGGGAGAGAAATGTATGTATGCTATATTGGAACAAATTTTAAGCTTACTAAAATTGATTATTTAATATAGATATAAAAGCAAGGAATAATTTTTTTCCCTGGTTGTATTTTTTTAAGAAAAAGACATAAATGCACTTTTATACGTTTGAAAATAAATTATTCTGTTTGGAGAGCCCTAATTATCTTCAAAATGTTACATTAACGCTATTACATTTGTAAGTCATTGCTAAAATTTGGTAGGAGCCTTTCTAATATAATTAAACCAAATCAAGCAATTGCTGTAACTGCATTTGTAGGGTAATTTTTTTTTTTTCTCTTCTGAATTTGTATTTCCCATCGGAGTACTTACGGAATAATGCTAAATTTTTTCCTAGAACATATTATTGAGAGAAAATGAGAAGGGGGGGGGGAATTATTATTAGTATTCTGTAATATGGCAATTTACTTACTATCTCTTCATTATAATTTTGTTCTATAGTCATTTTTTTTGTTGTTTGTTAATGGGAAGATTTTTTTCTTCATTTGCATGTGAGCTAACTTATTATTCTTTCTATATATCATTCATTAGGAAGTGTTTCAAATGTTCTGTATGACTGTCTTCATCTAATATTTATTACCTTTTTTTTTTCATTTTATAGCCCTTTTTACTTTTCTGAACTTATATAAGTAACAGAAGTTGAATTATAAGCCTATTGAACTTAACATCTCAAATATAAGATTTTATCAAACATACAGTAATTGTATAATATTAAAGTTTTTAAATTAATCCTTCATTTCTTTCTGCAATGTAACTTTATTTTTTATTACATCAAGAGTGTGATAAGAATATAATTATTTGCATTCATCCACCTCTGTATTTACTTATTGTTTATATACAGCGTTCTCTCTAATAGTAACTTAATAGCTAATTTTTTAACTGTTACAGAGGACATACTATTACAAGTGAAAAAAAAAATGCTCTGAATGATAAAAATTTTATTTGAATCATGAAATATGTTACTAAAAATAATGAGGAAATCCCAATTTTTATTTTATCTTCCATTCTAACTCCGAGTTTCCTTATTTTAGATCAGTTAATGGCTATTTGGGGAAATAATGTGCACTGCTTGATGGAATCTTCTATGAGGGTCATTGATATGATTGGAAATAGCAATATTCAAAGTCTAATACTATCGGTTTATAAATTTTTGAAGTGGAAACTTTATGTGTGCTTAAAGTGCTAGTTTACTAAACATGTTTAGTAGGATTCAGGGATTGCATTAGAAATTAAAAAATTATTAGGTTTTCAGCAGTACATTTATTGAATCAAAGAACATAAAGTATACTTATAATCCTAGCTGGAATGTCGTCCTTGTCATCTCACTGCAGTTCAAAATTATGAGGTCCATACAAAAATAGCCTGAGTGCTTTTTTAAAATGGGATATTATTATAACTTAACTCTGTTTAGTAAAGAGTTTAGAAATTGGCTAATATACATGATTAGAATGAGAAATTCCTCTCTCTATATAAATTTAGACCTTTAAAGTATTTTTATTTTAATGTTGCTGATTATGCAAGATTTTAATGTATTTGGAGATACACTTTGACATGTATTATCTGCTAAATCTGTGAAAACAATGCTCACTCCTGTCAATGAAATTTTCCAACTAGAAATAAGTAAAACCCAGTACATTCCTTATATTAACAATAGATAAAAAGTTCAGATTATGAGAATACATTCCTTATTATTTTCCTTTGAAACTTTTCCCAGTAGTACCAAATTTCTGACTAGGCAGCTTATTTATGGCTTCTGGACTAAAAATAAAATCAAAGTTGGCTAATTAAATTAGCTTAATTGTCAAATGGGTTAATTTTTTTAAAATTCTTTGAACACAATCCATTACAATAAGTCAAGTTCCTATCTGTTGCATTACATTCACTTAGTTATTACGTACTGCACTTATACCTGCATTTCACTGAGAGCTAGATATTTATATCTAAATGCAGTCACCACATAATTAAAAATCCATATAAAGAATTTTTTTTTCACAAAATATTATTTTAGATTGGTTTCATATTTCATTTTAAGAAAATTAAGTTATCAATTAATTAAAGAAGAAACAAAGTGCACACTACCAGCAACTGTAAAATGCTTAAATTTGTCACTTACTCAAAGTTAGATAAACAAAATGATTCTATCTTGCCACTCCTTCCTCCTAAAATACAAAAATTCCCTTTGGATATATAATGCATTTTATTTATGAATGATTGAATCTGAGTGAAAATGGATATTGTGTTTGTTTTGTCTATTGTTATGTTGATTCTATAGAATTCATATGTATATTTATAGTGTAAGTGTACTTTTTCATCTTTTTTTTACCTGAGGGTTTAAAAATGTGAAGATGATTTCATAATTCATTAACGACGAGGTTTAGTTGCTCTGCTTGTTATATTTTCTGCCTTGTATTATTTTGATGCAGTTTTAATTCTTCAATCATTGCATGTTTTTGAGTGTTCATTGCATGTTTGTTGAAGTGCAAAAATGATATATTTAAAAGTTGAAAAAATTTCTGAATGCTGTGATAGTATTATTTAAACTTTCAGTTAAAAGTACCCCTAAAATTATGGTATGCACACATGTAAAAATTTTGGTTTTCAATTTTAAATAAGTGGAATACATTTATGAAAAATCAATTCATATTTTGTGATTGATACTTTTATGAGCAATAATTTCTACTTGCTTGCATGATTTAGGATGATTATTACATCCACCCCTTCCTTTTTATAAAATATCAAAAGATGCAGCTGCATCTCTCTTCCAATACATATGTCAGTGCTTTCATAAGATTTTTTTTTTAACCATTGCTGTTGTAGTACTTTTATAAATGTCAATCTGTTTCTCTTAATATTTTGATTGAAATAAGAAATTCTGTTGGTTTTGTTTGTATTGCAACTAATAAACAATTGGTTGTTTGATAAATCTCATCTAATTTGGTTTATTATATTCAATATGTACAGTAAAATTATTTAAGATTTGTTACAATATTTAAAATAGTTATGGAATATTTGTTAATTGATTGGAAGTATTGCTCCTTCAATGTGTTCTCATAAATTAAATAAATATTTATATATATATTTTATACATGAATTTATATGTTTCTTAGCATTATTTATGTGAGAAGAAACATTTATAGCCTCATTATTTATATACAAATGTTTTATTCTCCATCATATTGAAAGTTTCTTTGCTTTAATTTAATAAAAAGTTATTTAAAAGTTTCATTTTCTTTGTTTTTTTATCACCATTCCTCAAAATTAATTCATTAATTATTATTCAGTGATGCAACCTTTTTTCTAATTTGTTAAAAATAACTATGAGAGGAGGAAAAATAACGGAGATTTACGCTTCATGAGTAATAATATTTTTCATTTTTTCTTCTACATATTTAAAAATTGTTACTAATTTTAGCAGCAGTAATTTGTGCACACATTACTGCTTATTAATTATTTTTTATTTCTAATATTTTTCAAATGTTGTGAGTTTTCATTAAGTTTAAATTTATTAACATTAGAGAAAAAATAGTACTGGAATAAAATTAGCATCACTGAAATTTTTTTGTTTTAAATTGTTTTATTGCAATAAAAACCTGAATTATTGAAGAATGTAGAAATTTCAAGATTACTATTTAGAAAAAGAAAGAAACAAAGTACTTTCTTAGTGAATACTTACTATCCAAGGATCTACCTTATAAGGCATTATTTCAATTTAATGTAATTATACTTTATAGGTAATGTTACCAACCTATAAATATTATCACGTTAAAATAAGTTAAAGAGTGATTGAAAATATGAATTAGGATCAACCTTGTATATATATATATATGATAAATTTCCTATGATGATTAAAACTAAAGGACAGATTCCTACCCCCTTTGCTTTAAAATTTAACTTATGTAAAGATAAAACATTTATTACACACTTGAAAAACAAATGTTCACAGTCTCATAAGCTCACGAGTTTCATTATGAAGCTTCATAATGTATTTTCTTCAGTTGCTTTTCTTCAACCTATAAAAGAAACAAAGTTAGTTATTGCATTGCATTATTTTTATTAATATTTTTTATAAAAGTTATAAAAAGACTAATTTTGACCAGTTCTACTTTAAAATAAATTTACCTTCAAACCAAGCAATTGTAAGAAACAGAATTGATAAACTTTTTGGCATACACTTTTGATTCATATTACATGATCAGAAATTTTATTATTTTTATTATTTTTTAGTTTATAGATAGTTTTAAAATACGAACAAACTATACAACCTGCTGATTAAACAAATCTTTTTTCATCTATTTGTCATTGATAATAATAAATAACTTACTGAACAAGTTTTTATCAAAGAAGTAATTGACTTAAGCCTAAAGCAAACAATTAAGGACCGTTTTCAATAGTAGCTCCAATGTATCGATGAAATGCCAGTATGTTTAATGTTAAATTTCACTTTTCAGAATAACAATATTACAATTACTTACTTTTTAATATTAACAGAAAAGTGGTTAAAACTATTATTTTTCTTGAATTTGGTTTTGACAGTTGTCGGTAATTCTTCATTTTTCTTTGATGCAACATAGTGCTGAACCTGTGAATTAAAAAAAAATCAATGAATGAAAAAGCATTCAGTTTAAAGGAAACTAAAAGTAATTTATATATATATAATTAAACTATAACACAAAGCATTAGAAATTCAGTATAAACAATATGAGCAGAAATGTAAAAGTAAATGAATAAAATTTACGATTCATAAATTTAATGCTTTCTAAAGTCATAAGAAATACAACTACAATCTACATACTACAACAATTTTTAAAAGTCTGAAATAAACATTTTAACCTCCTCTGTCTTTAATAATTTCAGGGTTTTAAAAAAAAAGCTATTACTTAGGCACATATTGTGATTTTAGTTATCAAATAATTAAGATTATTTTGAGATGGAGATAAGCTGGAAATTGAACATTTGAAAGAAGATAGGCTAAGCCCAGCTTCATTATTTAATGAGACAAAAACTAGAGGTTGTGATTTTTGAAAAATTAGATCAATTTCTACCAAAAATATTTTAAATTGGTAATAAAAAAAGTTATGTATGGAAAAACTATTTGTCATCATAAAAGCATTTTGTAAATAAATAATTTTAAAGGAATAAGTTATGGAATATATATAAGGCATAATGAAAACAAAAAATAGTGATTGTTTTTTATGCGTGAGGCTTCTTTTTAGGATTAATAACATTTTGTTTTTCTCCCTATATCAATTTTCCTAAAACACTTATTTTTGTTCAAACCATAGTAAGTTAACAGCGCGATACACCCCACTGACCCCCTCCCCCTCCAAAAAAAGCTAAGCAGCCTGAATATGAAGTCTGTCTACACAACCATAAGTTTACCACTTTCTTTATAGTGTTTTTTGGTTTTAAATTTTCTGAAAAATAAAATATTTATAAACATTAGAAGAATAGAGCAGCCAATATAAACCTATGAGAAAGTTCTATTGACTTTCTATTAAGTTTCTATGATATGAGTGTTTTGTGAGTAGTTTTACATATTAAAATAAAGGGAATATGAATTTTGATCTTTCTGTTAAGCGACTTAATGCACAATTCTTCACATATCTAGAATTACGTCAAGTTCTTGCACCAAATTCTCTATCTTGCCCATTGAGTTATTGCATGCACACATTCAATCACATTCTCTCACACCCCTCCCCTACTATCATTTACAGGCTTACTCACACATGCACACACATAATCGCTACATGTCTCTCTCAAAAAAGCACACACTCAATCTTTCTCACACACATGCTCTTTCACTTTCATGCGTACACACTTTTACAATTTGAGTATTTTTTCTGAAGTTTCTTTTAAGTGATTATAAATTTCAATCTTCTTTTAAATTAGACAAAAAATTTTGGAAATAAAACATGTATTAAATTTCATTTATCTTTCCTATTAACTGCATACAGATCAACAGATAGTCAACCATTGGGCCAAAATTTTGAAAGAGAGCTGTGAATCTGTAGATAAAACAATATGGTAAATGTTATGCATTTATTATAGATATATAATTTTAACGTAAAGACTACATGACAAATTTTAACCACCTAACTTGAAGCATAAAAATGCTATCATATTCACAATCATCATGAAAACATTTATTCATTTACAGAAAGCTATAAAGCATTGACATGAAAATACCACTAGAAAGGATACAATTAAAAATATTAATATAACTTTGTAATTAGAAATGTAACAAATATAATCAATCTTACTACATCATCAACAACACTTGAATTATCCCGATTACAATTCAGTTGCTGCAATATCCTTTTCAAGGCTTTTCTAAAGCATCCCATAAGTTGCTGGCCTTCAACAGCTAACTCACTTGCAGTTTCATCAACTGATTTACTCTGCATCCCAATACAAAGCAATACTGACTAAAAAAAAAGAAAAAAAAAATCATCACTGTACAATATAAATCCATTTAGATGACCTAAACATTTATTAAAATATTTTTGAAATGTATATATGTAAGCACATCATTTTTAAATCAGAAGGCAGTTTCAAAGACAGTGAAGACACTTTGAACTTCTGACGTCATTTTTATCCAGCCCGGGAAGTTTAGTTTAGTTTAATTGTATTAACATTCCGAAGTAAAGCAACACTAGGTCTATTTTGGAACGGACCTCGTAATTTTGAACTACGGTCACATTACGAGGACGGCACCTGAGCTAGCATCTCCCTCTCCACACCACACCAGTAGGTGGGCGTTTGGCCTGACGGATTTAATGCGCAACATACCCCTTTACCCGGCGGTTTTTCGGTGGTTTTGGGTCTCGAACCTGAAACCTCCTGTTCCGAATCCAAGACCTTACCACCAGGCCACCACTGACCATCCATACTGGGAAGGCATAATTTATTCACAAGAAGAGCGGACAAGACACGTCTGCCACAAAGCTGCACAAGAACGAAAAAAGCAAGAGGCAAAAATAAACTATCCCTAATCTTAAACAATATGAGATACTAATAGTGAAAATATTTTTTAACAGTGCTTACATACTATTAAGATTCTGATAGAGATTTCTCACACATGTCGAATTTGATAAGGGAAGCAAAGGGATCTTTTTAAAAGAATGTGCCGGCTGAACAGTTTTCTATTCCTTCATTTAGAGAGTGGGAACCGCTGATGAAATCATTTTTACAAAGCTTTTCTTAAATGAATTACGTAGAAAAAGTGTAATGGGGTCAGGAAATATAGAATATTTTAGAATGAAGTTAATATGTGCTGAATTGAGCGAAAAATTAGGAAATTAATAGAGTTGAAATTAAAGTTTAAAGTATCGTTACATATACATATTTTAAATAATTACGAAAACCAAGGGACTACTAATCACTGTTCTGCTGGGAGTATTGGTTATATTTGACTTAAGATACATCCTTTTTTACAACTTCAAGTTTATGATTGTGCTAAATTGACTGACATTAAAAAGTCCGTTATTTTAATTGTCTTACTCATGTTCCGTTAATTGTACACACGAAGTCTTTCTAATGAAGATAGCTCAGTAACATGATAGCGCTATTAAAAATATAAATATTTCATTTGTTCGTCTTTTAAATTTCGTGACATTTTTAAAAAAATCTATCTTGTAAACTACAGAAATAGATATTAAACAATATTCTTCTTCCTTAGCTTTTTTTTTAACAATAGAAGAAAATCACGTAATTAAATATTTGATGAAATAATGAAACTGGTTTAATTCCAGGACAAGAATGTAAGGAAATTTCTCTTAGACAATTGTCAAAAAATATATATTTTTAAAATAGATAATATTTAGGAAAAATTCCCTAGATTATAAAACATTTTTTTTTTATTATTATTTAAAGACGGAGTAAAATTTAGTTTTGCGTACTAATATTTTTTAAAAATTATGTTGGAAAACAACTAAAATTCAATTTGGTTTTTAAATGAATTAAAATTTAAAAAAATAATAATAATCATCACTTCGAGGTTCACACTTCCATTTACTGAAGTACACATGGTTGAAATTAGGTAGCTGTAGTTTAAAACTCTATAAAGCACCAATACACTCATTCAGTTTCATTGTTGGTATAAATGAAAACTCATGATTCTAGATATGCTAACAATGGTTGCATATCCATTACAGACTGCCATTTTCAAGAAAGAACTCACAAATATATGTCATGTTTTCCACCACTATGATGGAGATTCCAAAATAATTACTTCACTATACATTCTCAAAGTAATTACTTCACTATACATTCTTTAAATGGATTAACAATAAAACCGTTCCCAGGCAATAACTGTACTAATTTCAAAATTTATTAAATTAATATAGGAATTCACGCATTATTAATGGTTGTCTTTCCTTAGGTGCATTATCAATGGTTGTTTTGCCAATCAATTTCCCTTTTTTGAGAGAGATGTTCCAAAAACACAATTATGAGAGGTGATAAAAAAAAGTTTACAAGCAGCAGTATTTGGAAAGGAAAAATTATGGATGGGAATATTGGTAATCAAAATGGAGAAAAATCGCGCTAATTATTGAAACCGATCGTTCAAGCAGATAATGTTAGTACTGAGATCTGAAACAGTTATATTGATGGCAATATGTCTAGAGAATTGGTATAGCACAGAGATACGAATCGTGACGCGATTTATATGGGGCAAGAATGTGTCCCCACAGGACATTCACAGACAAATAGTTGAAGTGTACGGGGGCGAAGCAGTGAGAAGACAACAGATGGCGAAATAGCGTTGTTTTTTTGAGGCGGAAGAAGAGATTGCTGGAAATGTTTGGGAGGGAAGTCTCGCGCCATTGCCCATACAGCCCTCATTTTGCTACCAGTGAAAATTTCCTTTTCTCGTAATTGAAGAGACACTTATCCCGAACAAGGCTTATATCAGATGATGGTGTTTAAAAAGGGCCAAGAACTGGCTTAATAGCCAAGGACCTGATTATTATCAAGAGTGGCTAAACAAATTGGTCCAGCAGTGTGATAAATGTCTCAACAGGTTTGAATATTATGTAGAGAAGTGACCGCCAGATATGTCTCTTAAATGTACTTATATCCTTTGTATATTTGTAATACAATATTTTCTCTTTGCCTTGTAAACTTTTTTTTTAATCACCCCGCGTATATATAACTATTTTATATGGGATTTCCTTGGCAACGCACTAACAATTTGACAATTTTTATACAATTTGGAAGCTTTTAACATTTAGATATATCATCTTTTCTTGCCCCCTCCTGCCCAGTTCTTAGAGATTTCGAAAAATAAAAAGTTTGACAGTAGCTCGTCTCAAAAATTGGCTCGATTTCAATAAGTAGATGATTAATCGCAGGGATGGTCTTAACACACAGATACAAAAAAGATTATGTATTTTGTAGCCTGATTGAAATCTGGCAAAGAACTATAATTGTAGTAATGAACCACATACCAAATTACATATATTTCAGTGGCAGCGCTTTTAGTTATTGCGTTTACAAGCTTGTGAAAGTATAAACCAACAGATGGTCAACCCTTTGGTAGAATCGGTCCGATTTCACAATAAATATCGACATTTTAGATGTTAAATCTATGCATTAAAATTTCTCCATCTAGCTCTCTTCATTGTGTACGATGATGGAAAGCAGATAGATGATCGCAGACTTCCCTATAACGATTTTCGTTTAGAATATGATTTGAAATATACAAATTTGGTGTAAAAACTAAATACGAAATTTCATTAGCAATTTTGAATTATCATGCTCTCAAACAAACGGATATACAAAGTTCTAAAAATATACTTTTCGCATTG